>VZZY01008078.1:104737-124204 GCA_013400335.1 Eurystomus gularis
GCAGCTTGTGCAACGGGGGCCGCCCCCGCCCCGGCCCCGCTCCCAGTCCCGCTCCCAGTCCCGGCCTCCGCGCTGACGTGCTCGCCTCAGTGCCGCGGCCGCGGGATGCGGGACCGGGCTTTATGCAGCCTCCAGCGCCTGCTGGCGGCCCGACCCCGGGTGCCTTTGCCTGGCCCCAGCTCGCTTCCCACGAGAGACAGCGGCCGCGGGCCCACGGCTGCTCTCCCCCCCGGTGGGGCTGCCCGGTTCGTTAAGCGGGCGTGCATTCGGCTGCCCGGCTCGTTAAACCGAGCGCAGGAACGACGCGCAGGGCTCGGCGGGGGAGACCCCAGCACTGGCTCACTTTGAGCAGTATCGGGGTTTTTGCGCTTTATTTTTTGGTTTGGGCTTTTTGTTTGGTTTTTTTTTTTTCTCCAGTGGCTAATGCCAGATACTCTGGAGGAAGATGTGACTCTCCCATGAGATACCTCGCAGAACAATAATATCCTCTGGGAGGAAATTCCTCCCTGGCCCCCAGCTGAGGATCAGCTTATGCCCAGAAGTACAAGGATTGAAAACACTTGTAATTTTATCCTAGTGAGTGTAACTATAGAGGCTATTTTCATAAATGTCTAAACCCTTGAAAAATTACTCACTTACTTGCCTCGAGAGATTCGTCTGAAGTGGAGCCATTTCTGCAAATGCATGTGGTTTCCAGTGATTTTTAATTAGATGATTCTTTTCGGTGTAAGCAACAAATAAAACCATAGGCCTGTTGCCCCTCTTGCTCAGCCTGGGGAAGCTGAGGCTCAAAGCTGGTACTCAGTGGAGCAGCACCAGGGTAAAACTGGTACAGAACAGAGCCAGGGCCACAGCCTGAAGCTGCGAGCAGTTTTGTGGATGTCAGCAAAGGAAAGCGAAAAATATATGGTGGGGCAGCACCATTGCCGCTCACACCCAGGAATGCTGCTGGGCACAGCTTTGCTTTCAGTGTGTGGCTCCGAGTCACGACTCACCCTGTTGGAGCTGAACCAGCTCTGGTATCATCTGGCCCGCTGACTCCCCAGCACGGGCAAGAGTCTATCTGAGCCCATACTGTTTGTAGCGAACAGCTTTTTTAGCAACTTAAATGTGGTTTTTAGAGCACACTTTTAACTCCCAACTCAGAAGCAAGGTTTTTATCAGAAGGAGCTGGTTGGAGAGATGCTCCTGTGCCTGCCAATGCCAGGCAAGAATTTTTCTGCCCTTGCTCAGCTGGTAGGAGTCATGTCCCCCAGTACATTCCTATCTCTTTACCTGGTACTTATCCCAGTAGCAGGTGTCGTAATCTAGCAAGTTTCTTTTGTGCAGAAAAATGCAAGGGGGCGAGGAGCTGGGGGCGTGCGTGGGAGGAGGTGCAGGGAAATTACTCATGGGGAGGAAGAGGTTAGCTCGGGGGGGATTGAGGACATCAGGTGGCCGCTGCAATCCCTCAGGCTTCCAGCCGAGTCTGTCCTGACGTCTGCTGGGAGATGCACGTCAGCTCAGAGATATGCTGGGGTCGGCCCAGCAGCATGTGACCTTGCTGACCGATTCAGGCTGAACAAGAATGGCTGGCAGGGGTCCGTGGAGACATTCTGAGCTCCTGTACTTTGTTTTCAAGGCTCGGCTTTAACAACACTTTCACTTTCTCTTTGCTTTCCTCTCTAGCATCTACCTTTTCTGGATGTCTTCCCGTGCAGCACTTCATAGGAAGGCAAGATGCTGCATGTGACAATGCTGCTCCCCTCCCTCTTGCAGCCTCTAGGATTTTTAGGCAGAGATGTCTGTCTTTCATGTCTCATGATCAATCTCCCTGTGGTTTCCAGAAAAAGATTATGCCAAGCACTCTAGTCCAAATGAAAAATAACAGCCAGGCAAAATACTCCAGCCAAGTAACCAAAGGATCCATCAGAAGGGCCAGCTCCTAAAACTTCCCTTATTCTGCAGTAAAGGGACATGCAGAGATAATAAATGCGGCAGTTTCTAAAGATCAAGCAGTGGAGGAAGGCGACTGAGAGGGTCAGCAGCAACATAGGAAATGATGCTGGATGTCAGAGTTGATAGGGAAGCAGCAGCAAAGAAGTTTTGAGAGTTTTCTTCTTGACCGGATGCTAGTCCATCTCATTCAGGTCTGCTTCTGGAGCGGAAGCTGTGCTAGCCACTGACTTCCCCAGAAGTAGTTGAAAATAACATTTTCCAGGACCTCTCTGTGTCTGGTTTTTAAAGGCCTTTGTCACTCCTGACCAGGAGGGACTGCGGATGAGTTGCTGTGCCTGACAGAGGTGCCGGTCTCCTTCTGTGAGGGGAGCTACAGGGGGCAGGTACCTATAGGCAATACTTACTGCTCCTGGTGCCAGTTTCCCCCAGCTGCTGCTTAGTGTGCTTCTGAAGGCGCAGGCGCTGGGCAGGAATCAGTGGGTGGAGCTGGCTGCTGGCTGCAGGTCATGGTCATCTTATGACTTACAATCAGATTTATAAGGCTACCAAAAATGCAAATAGGTGCCTCCTAGGATTTTCAAAAGCATGTAAATAAGTGAACAGACCTGTTGATTGGAAAGGCTCCTCAGCACCTGGTTTGCCCTTAAACATTTCTTGGACATTCTATAAGCACCAGCTTCATCTTTAGGCCAAGTGCTTTTGAAAATCTGACCCTTTGCCATGAAAAGTACAGAACAAATTCAGTTTATCAGCTTAATGATAGAAAAGCTCCCTCTCCTCAGTAATGCTCTTAATTAAAGCATTTCTCAGTGTCTTTGGACCTGATTCTCCACCTTATGCAGAGAACTACACTATGCCAAATGGGTGCAGAGCACTGCCAATTTAGGTTTGATTCAATGCCCATTCAAGTTAATAGAAATCCTCCCACGGAAATCAATGGGATTTGGTTCAGGACCCAAAGTCAATGGGGAATTCTGCGTTGGCAGTATTTGACACCCACACTGCATCAGAAAAGCAGATATTCAAGTTACAAAGCCTTGGAGAATTTGGAGGGGGCTTTGGAAGGGACTTCTGGGGCTATTTAAGCAATTTGCGGTGCCTAAGACTGCCTGTCAAGGAAGCCTTAAATCAGTCCAAACTTTTGCCGTTCATTTTTTATAGCACTCTTACCACTTAATGATACACTCTTGGTGGGTTTTCTTTTTTGGACTCAAGCTGACAGAACATGCAAACATCTTCAGTGCTTTGTTCTTACTTCTTTTAACCACCAGAACCTGATTTGTGTCAGAAAAGATAAGCCTGTATTAATAAATAATTATTTGGTGTAAGGTGGGGGATGAGAAGGGGTGTTATTCTTAGCAGCAGCAATGAAATTGCAGCAGCTGATGACGTCAGTGCTAAAATGTCAGTGTGAAACAGGCTGGAACAAATTAAGAGTGTGGTGTCGTCACTGTGAGAGCCATGCTGCCCTCCAGAGGGACTGTGGTTGGATGCTGCAGATGCAGTTCAGGAGATGGGAGGGCAGAAGCTTGTGGGAGCTTCTCAGAAGCCTCCAAAAAAGCAACAACAATCATCTCAGTACCAGAAAGGTCAAAGACGTTATTTGAACATTCCTGCCCACCTCATGGCAAGAGCTAACAGCAAGGGAAAGGCCTCATTTTACAAACCAGATTCCAGGAACTAATACAGAAAAAAAAAAAAACCAAACCCAAAATAAAATTGGCCATCTTCTAGTCACTTAACAAGCTGGGCTAACTCCATCTCTGATGTCATTCCTGTGACTCAAATCGAAGAGAAATTTGCCCTGAGATGCCTTTTGTCATGATGTGCTGCTTAAAATAGGATGATGTGCGTGGAATAGAGGTGATCCTCAAGCATTTTATTACTTAACTGTGCTGTTGCATTCGAAGAATGCCTCCAGGCTACCCAGAAATGCTGAACTCAAGGTGCGCAGAGCTTTAATCAAAACGGGGTAAAACTGCAAATGCATTCATGCTTGTCCTCAAAGAGCCTGGTCTTGCACATTTATTGGTTGGTCTCAGCTTACATTGTTAGACTCAACCCTGCCTCAGTGCAGGGCATGGATACTAGCTGGAAGGTGGTATCTCGGGGTCCTGATATCTTGAGGCCTCAATATCTTGGGGTCTCAAGCTCTGCATCTTCTTGGTCTGGCAGATGAACTGCCTCATCTGCAGGGACTGTTGGGCTGTGGGATGTGCTGTTGTTGGGAGGTGATAGGGAAGGTTGGGACCATCCTGCCCTCCTTCATGGAGACCTGCAGTATTTTGTACAGAAATCTGGGTGAAGCTGAGATTCCCCAGGCTAGTGTTTCTAGAAAACAAGTACTGATAACAAAACTGCTCGGTGTTGTTTCACTCCTGTCTAGAACTGCCTTTCTAGTGGCTGCAGAAATGGATGTGGTTACAGCAGACAGAGGAAAATACATTGAGACATTTGCTTATCTATCAATCATACCAGCTGTTTCTGGCATGCAGCAACTGGCTGACCACAGTAAGGAAAGGAGGATGTAATCAGTTAGCAAAGGCTCTCCTTTCTCAGTAAGGACGATAAAGATTACTGGCAAACCCACAGAGATTTACGGGAATAGAGGAATTGGTGTGCTGAAGTCACTTCCTATCACCCGGGAGTCCCTGTGCTCTGAGCATTGTGTTTGCTTTCCTAATACAGATCTCAGTGGTTGTCTGCATTTGTTCAGACATACAAGTGCCCTTGCCCTGTCTCGGCACACTCAGAGCGAGTGCTCTCGTAGTCTTTCATCTGCTGTGGGGAGAAGGATTCAGACTGGCTGTGAGCAAGAAGAATGATTCTTTACCTCATCTTTACACTAGCAAAACACCTTGCTGCAGAGATATTTGCAAAAACAGGCATGGCTTAATCAATCCAGGGAAGAGGTACATGCCAACAGAAACACTCTTTTGCCAACACAAACCGCGCTGCCACTAGAGTATCGACAATCCCACTCTTGTCACCGTGGGGCCTCCGCTTCACTGATTAGGTGCTGTACAGGCAGGCAGTGCAGGAGGTGCCCAGCCGGTGAGATCACTCAGGGCTTTGCACCGCAGTGCTGAGGTGAGTCCCTGCTCCCTCATCTCAAGAGGAAGCAGCGGCCATTTCAGTGGCACCTGTATCAACAGAGAATTTATATAACGCAGAGGTGAGCTCCTGAGCACGCAGCTGGTTGCTGTCACAGTCTGTAGGTGGGAAAATTGTCCTCTGTGTTGTATGTGGTCAACACAGGTCTTGACGATATATCAGGAGGATCTGGTGTCTTGTCAGAGGTCTTGCCACACAGCTCATAGAGAGCTGCATGTGACTAACTGCAGCCTAGCACTGAGGTTAAGAGAATGCTACAAGATCAAAGCTTCCTTACCAGGAAGGCTGGAGAGCCTGGACAAGGATGAGGCAGGTCTGGTGCCAAAAAGCATCATGTCACCCTGCCGTCAGCATTTCAGGTCTAAATATGTGACTGGTAAAAGCAAGGAAAGCAAAAGTTGGAATGCTATCTGTGCTGCATCCTGTTTAGTCTAGATTTACTAGAGCTTTGAGGATATAGGAATTAAATGTCCACAGAAGGAAAAAAAAAAAAAAGCCTACTTTTTCTAGATTTATTGGGTGGAAGTGTGTATGTGAAATTGATCTGCACTATGAATCCTTGATAGACAGTCATTGGAGAAATAATGACTTTATTCTGAATGTGTTTGTAAATATCTCTATATTTTCAAGACTTACCACTGTAGGAGACCCAAGATGATCTGTGATTTCTGCAATCTCATCGGAGAGAGCAAGTGAGTGATTCCATGCAGCAGAGACATACAGCGCATGACTCAACGGCCCTGAGTCATAGCATTGGGACACTTCAGCATTCAGAAACACTCGTAGTGACAGAAATCGGGATGATGAGCAAGCAGCTGTTACTCATTCTCAGCTGGACACCGTAAGCATGTTTGTACCAGTCAGTGTGGCTCTGGCTCTTCTTTGTCTGCTCTTGAAGACCTGCAGTCATCTGGATAGCGTGGTGGCATAGCTCACTTAACATTTGCCTGTGGGCAAGAGATGATCAAGTCTAGTCTCTGGCTCCCAGACTGTCCTGCTTGACTCTATTAGTCTCAGCATAGAACTATCGTGGCAATTTTCACTTTAGATTACTTCTTTCATCTCTGGAGATCAGCTCATGTTACAAACACAAATGCATTGATCATCGCATGAGGTAGAAAGTATCCTTACGCCCATTTACAGCTGGGCTGGGGAGGGGGCACTAGGCAGGCAGGCAACTTGCTTTTAGTGACAAGGGAGATTGGTAGCAGAGGCAGGACAAAAAGACAGGAGCCTTAACTACCTCTCCTAATCTCTAGCCTCTGAACTGTATGCTCCATTGCTTTCGTCACTTCCTTATGAGGTGGGAGTTTGGATGAGAACAAGTGTCCAGGAAGTCACTCTGTTTATTCTGTCTCGGCCTCTTAATGCCTGTGGAACTTTTTTTATTGAATTCTTTTCATGGCCATCAGCTTTGGTGCGGGAAATGATTCCAAGAGACAAAGACTCTGTGTGTGTGCACGTGCGTGTGTGGTTGGGAGAGGGAAAGAATAAAAAATCCATTTCCAGATGGTTGAAAGGATGCATAGCACTTTGCTATTGGCAAAAACAACCTCTTTCATTTTCAGGATGTGTAAGTCACAGAATTGCAGCTGGAAAAAAATAGGCAGAAAGGGAGGCAGTGGGGTAAAAATAAGAATTGCTAATGAAAAATAATCCAGCTGATATTTGAAAATCTAAGTGCTTCATTTTTATTTAAAGAGGGAGGGAGAAGGTATGCTCGCTGAAGAGGATCTGGGTAGAGCAGGTTCAAATATGTATCATCATTTTCTTGTTAGCTTCTTTGCTTTGCATTCCCAACTGTAGCCTCACAGGAAATTCAGTCCCTGGCAAGCTTCGGCTCCAGACAGGAAACATTCTGAGGAATTTCTTCCATACAGGTACTATATTTGCTTGGAGGGATAACATGGTGGAGATATTTACCACGGCTGGATTTAACTAGCAGGATATTATACATGTTGATGGAGCTGCTGGGAGTGATCTCTGTCTGCAGCCACCAGCATGCCATGTTTAAACAAATCGTGCTGCTCTGCCTGCCTGTGGGAAGATTTGCATCAGATCTGGGCCAGATTCTCCTTCCTCTGACAATGGCACAGCCCGACTTATGTCAAAAGATATTTTCTAATGTCAGACGATATCAGAATCAGGCCCACACAGCAGGTTTTTATCACAGAACAAACTTGGTCTTATGCTATTTGCATGTACAGATATTTGCAAACAGGTATTTTGGTAGGAGTGACTGTGAGGGTGCACAGGGTTGTGCTGTGCGTGCAGGTGAAGGAAGATCTTTGCTCTTGCATTTGCTTTCTAAGGGGTGCAGACCCCAGTAGAGGGTGGGCTGCAGCAGCACACCGCCTTTCAGATGAGAATGACCAACTGAGGTGCTAGCTTCCTGCACCCCTGGGGCTCGCTTGGGATGCTTTCTCACCTTTCTCTGCAACTTCAGAGCAGGCCCGTTCTGCTTGTTAGTCCAAAGGAGCTCACAGCAGTCTGAAAAGCAAGTGCCATACCTCTCTCGGATGCTTTGCTAAGTAACTTCAGCATCATCAGTGAACAGTGATGCAGTGGGTTGAATATTTCTTGATGCACCCAAAAGAAATATCCCTTCCTTACCAAAACACACAAGTTCTTGCCAGTCTTTAAGGCAGTTCTCAGGATACAAGGTGGGTAGAGAAAAGACTGATCAGTCTGAATCATTGTCTCCCAAAAGAAATGTGAGGGATTAAGTATATGGCTGAGAACAATCCTGCACTGGCAAGGAAATGGACTGTATGACCAGTCTCAGAGATCTATGATTCACTGCAAACACAGAGAATGAGCATGAAAATCTGTAGTAACACGCAGTGGTACCTTGCCTGCTATTACAGCGCAGCCTCCAGCCAGAGACAACCCGACCACGTTTACAGGTGTGCTCTGGGAACAGGCTTTTTCTGTGGGGAGCCATGAAAGACAGAAGAATGCCTTCAAAGCCTTAAAGGTCTCTGTACCGCCCTGCCAAGCTGTGGAAATGTAACTGCGTGTGCATTGCTGAAGCATGGGGGTTTTTTTTGAAGGTTTTTTTTTTTGTTTCTGGGGCAGGAAGCACAAATGCAGATCCTCCCACTTAATGCTATGGGGGGGAAGAAAAGATTCACAGACTCCCCTGCAGTGTTAGTGAAAATACAGCTTTGGCCTTTAGTGCCCTTTGTTACATAAACACAAATAGCGTAGACATATTAATCACCCTGCCATTGAGGGAGGAACAGAGCAGCAACCTCAAATGCCACCCACTCCCCATTCTCGCTCCCATTTGATGTTGCTATTTTAAGCCACACATTATTTCCTGCTGTGATTTTATGTTTTTTTGCCCAGCTTCTAATTCTGGCTCTGAGGTAAGCTGTGACATACGTATCCCTCCTCTCCCCCTCCCCGCCTTCCTCCTCCCCCCGCACCCACGTCCTCTTTATTGCTGTCTTTTAGAAATTTTCTCTCCATGCCTTGTAAGCAGCCGGGTCCCAGAGGTTGGTTATTGACTGCCCAGAAAAAAAGCAAACAGGCTGGTCTTATTTCTGGTTTTGAAGTTCAGTACAAACAATCTTGGGACCATAGTTTGCGGGGCAGACTGCTTTAAAAGTGCTATTCCCCGGCTCCCCGCTCCTCAGCAAGGTCAGTGTTGTAGAGAGGATGCTCTGGCTGGGGAGGAAGGCTGCTGCTCAGCAGCTAATGATGGGCTGAGGGACGGTGTACTCATCTGGTGAGGAGGGTATTACAGCAGTGGCATAGAGGAGACAGGACAGAGCTCAAGTACTCTGCAGGGGCTTTCTCTCCTGAGCCTGCTTCTGTGTAAGGCAATCAGCAGATTTCAAGACCCCAGGTAGTTTTCCCCACCAGGCAACTGCCTCATCCTGCCTGTGCCAGAGCACAGCTGATGTGTGTTGTCTGGTTCTACTGTATCCTGTGGCTTTCAGCTGCAACCGGGGCGGCCCTGAGGAAGGCTGTAACCACAACAGTCTAGGGCAGAAGAGGAATGGAGGCAGCAGTCCCAGGGAGGGCCCAGTGCACCAGGCAGGGGAGGCTCTTTCCCTGCATGAGTGCGTGGCTGAGCACTGATAAGAGCTCTGCCAAGGTAAGTGCAAGCCCTAGGAGGAAACCTCAGGCCTGCTTCTGCACCACAATTGAGGAACGTTACAGGTTTATCCTCTTCCACACCCACTCGCCCCTTCCCTCCCTGCCAAGCAACCTGTCCTGAAAATCTCCTCTGCCTGGATGTTTGCTGCTGCAGATGCATCTCTGCTAGCAGAAGCGAGCAGGCTGGGTGGCGGCAGGCTGCTGGCAAAACCCCTGGCCTTGCTTCTACAACCAAGGAAACAGAGGCCTGGGCTGCCATCAGCTGGCTGGGGTGTATATACTTCACACAAACAACCTCACGCCTTTCCCTTCCTGTGAATTGCTTTTAGAGTTGCTGCACGTGGCTTCTGTCTGCCTGGTACAAGCAATAGCTGTAGGAAATCCCAGGCTGGGCGTCTACATGTTCTTCATCCTCCCTTTCTCCAGACAGGGATTCCAGTTATGACCTTTCTGAGGTTCCCGGAGAGTGGGAGAGGCAGAGAGAGCAAGAGCGAGAAGGCCTTTGCCAAGTGGTTTAATGTTAGTCACAGCTGCTGGAAGTCTTTGCAGTGCTCTCACCAGGACCGTTATTTTTATTTTTGCAACTTGGTTTCCACGTGGGTCCCTAGAGAAGGCTGAGGAGTCGCATCCCTTCCCAAGAACGGGCTACGCGCTAGCTTTGCACATTTGCATGCTTTGCCATTTGTTTTGAAGCAGCAAGGGGAGCACACCAGCCTGTAGAGCTGGGCGCTTGTCCTATCGCAGGCCAAACCGCGGCCCTCAAATCCTTGCCTGCAAAGAGCTTGCAGCTGAATCAAGCAAGCTAATTTCCAGTGGATGGGAGGGAGGGGAAAGAGCAAGGCTTACGAATTGGAGTGATCACAACAGAATGAAATTACTGTTTTTCCAGCATACTGTGTCCCCACGGGCAGCTATTTAGAAAATTATTCAGAATAACTTCTGCCCCAACAGCAATGCTGGAGAATTTCCCCCTCGAGACAAGACCTCAGAAAGGACTTGAGTAAATTGGCTTCACAGAAAATCCCCCTGTTCTTGAGTGTCACACCCAGCGTTGCGCAGCAGGAGCCAGCCAACAGCTGACAGGCGTTTGGTGTCCTGGGGATAACACATTGGATGAGGACAGCTCTCCAAGGACTGATGTCCACATGACAGCCACAACTGCCATCCTTGCTGGCACAGACTCACAGCACCTTGCTGGAGGTCCACGTGGAGGAGGGTAGAGCCGACTGGGTGCAAGGGCTCAGGGAGGGAGAAGGATTCAGTTTATGCTGAGTGCTGCCTGCTTTCTGGGACCATCCACCAGAGGCCAATGCTGGTATCGGCTCTGGTGGTTGCTGGAACAATAGGAGTGCCAGGAAGGAGCCTGTGGTTTACAGATAAAATGGCTGTGGGGTCGGGGTAGCTTAGGGGTATTGGTGCAATAGGCCCGTATGTGTCATGGCATTTGAGGTATGTGATAAATAACCCATTTTCAAGTTTGGTCAGGCTGAGTATTGCAAAAACAACAACAACAAAGAAGTTAAAAAGCCCATTCAATCCTGAATACCCACAGTGCGGCATCTGGGAATGGCACAAGATGGCAGAGATTCCATGGCCTGTGGACTACCATCCATGCAACCCCAAAGTCTTCCTTTCCTTGCAGAGCTGGCCTTTATGATCAGTAGCTCCCTGGCATAGTAGCAACCAGAGAGGCCCAGCTCCTGTGAGGCAGATCTGGCAGAAGCCCTGACTGCCCAGAGAGCCCTCTTGCTGCTGGCCTGCCATTGTCCCTTGTGCTCACAGCTCATCTGTGGCTCATCTAGGTCAAGAGAGAAAGCTCAAGAAGATGTTCCCTGCAAGCTTCAATGAGATCTGCTTCTCCCAGGGCTCTTCAGCTGGGCTTGCTCCTTTTTCTCATTCCACATACGATTTAAAAGGCTGTTTGTAAACACCAGTCTCCGACTCGCTGCCTCCGGGGCTCTGGGCAGAAGGCCAGGGAGGGATCTAAGAGACGGCAGACGGTTTTAAGAGGCTGTGGCGTCCCATCGCCGCCATGGAGAGGACACGCCTTGCAGTTAATAGTCATGGTGGCGGGAGTCACCTACAGTACCAGCAGGTCTCAGCACTATTTCATGGCTCCCTGAGGCTGAGCTTGGGTTTTAATGAAATGACCTCTTCACATGCCAAGGTAAATTCTGGATCTCTCAATCCAGCTCTGCCAGAATCAGCAGGGAGTTAAGCCGTGCTGCCTCAAATGTATGTACAAGATCAGTGCCCTGTGATGACAAACACCACAGTGGACATGTGTTTGCATTTGACACAGTGCTGGTTAAATATTCACTTGGTTCAACCTCTCCTTCCCATAGATTGCTCCAGCGAGCCTGGCCACGTACATGGACTTGGGCACTCCTATCTTACTGGGGAGACAAGGGCCTGCTGTGGAATTGCACCTGCTCACTGAACACAAGCCAGATGACCAACAGTCTGAGGTGTTGGTGTAGAGGATCTGCCCAAGGCTTCCAGACTCGCTTTGCCTTAATCCTTTTGAAAATTTGTTAACAAGTGCCATTGTTTGTCATTGTGACATTGTGGAGCAGTGACAAAAGCTCTGCTTTTGAGGCAAGACTAGAGTTGGTGAGAGGTAAAGCTGGGCCCACCTCTTCCCACCAGCTGCAGCACTTGGTGGGAAGGGAGGCAAGGAGAGCTCTTCACGCAAGCACAAGCTTAAGCCTGTCCATATGTCCAGAATTCCTTCTGTCCACACAACTTTACCAGCAGGCACATTCATGCACAGATTTAGCTGGAACTGCAAAGCTCCCAGGAAGGGGAGAGCCAGGCCCAGGCAGAGCGGGGAGCATTAGCAGCCCAAGCACACATGGGTATCTAGTACAGATAGAGATATCTGTATCAGCTACAGCTGGGGAGCAGCCAGTAGTCCCGGCAGGCTGTGCACTGGCTGTAGGGCTGGCCTGTCTATACCTGAGCTGGCACCTCACCACACAGATGCAACCTCTGTGCCCTGCATCCTGAGGGCCTGGAGCTGGGACAGCTCTTGTTTTCGCCATGCTGGGGGTGTTACACCTGTGCAAAGGACTTCACAGCTCCTGTGGGAGCAATGTGGGAGGTTAGGCCTGGCTGGTGGCGCTGAGAGAGAACAGTAGAGAAGAGAAAAGCCGGTGGCTCCTTTAAGGGAAGGAGCCGACAGGACTGCAGGGAAGGAGCTCTGGAAGCTGTGTTTTTCTCTCAGCGCCTTAGGGGCTGGTTACTAAATTTGGTTACTGGGCTTAAATAATGCAGCATGGCAGAGCCCAGTGGGTTTGAACATTGTCATATCCACATAATCTTCTCCTAGGTGGCTGAGATCTCTTGTTCTCTGCCGCTGCTATCTGCACAGGAGCTTGAATGTGATGGGAAACATCATCTTAAATAATTATAACTAGCAGAGAGGAGCCAAAGCTGCAAAGTCCCATCTATTTCCACTGTGCTCTGTCTATCTATGTAATTTCTAAGGTGCCAATCACCAAAGCATCCAAGCACTGTCTAATCTGGATGCCAGTTCCCTTGGTGCTCACAGAAGCTTGAATCTTAGCATTTTATGTGTGCCCATCTCTAATTAGCAAGCTCAGGGACAAAGCTGCATTCTGTGAGCAGAAAAGCCTCCTACTGCTTTATGATTTACTGGCCAAAAGCCTAGGTAGGTTGGAGGAGTCAGGACATGATGGTCACTCCTGACCCAGGAAGCATTAAATCTTCTTTCCATTATTCCAGGGAAGGCAGGGCAGATTTACCAAGGGAGCACAGGGAGCTGTGGTCCCCTAAAGAGTGTGTGGTCTACCTTCCAGGTCACGCAATGTGGCAATAGGGGCAGATCCGTACCTGCACAGCCTGTGCATCGAGGCTGCATCTAGCTCTGGAGTGAGGAGAGAGAAGGCTCTCTGCCACCCCTTGCTGCAGATCCCAGCCTCCCCATGCAGAGACAACAGAGAGGCACAAGACAGGATCCAGTGCCCTGGCTTTGCACCACGCGGGAGAAGGAGGAAGAAGATGATTCACCCAGCTGTCTTCTCAGCTGCCCTACTGCCCCACACTTTCTGCAGACTTTGTGAAGCAGACTAAAACCTGCCTGGTGACCACTCACAGCTAAGGCAGCGAGTGTTAACAGTTGCAAAGGGACTCGCTGTGCTGAACATACCTGGACTGAAATCAGGTTAAACCTTTTCTTCATTACCACGGAAACAGTATTTGTTTCTAGTGAGAGCCTCCCAGGTTCAGGCAGTGCTTTAGCAGTACAATTACTTTCCATCCACCAGGCTGCACTTAGGAGAAGGGTCTCTCTCAGCCTCTGTCCACAGTCTCCCTGGTTTGACATGACACTTGACAGCAGGTTTTCATGGCAGAGGACACCAGCAGTTACTGGGAGAGAGCCTTTCCAGATCCCGTTTGTAAGCATCACATTTCAGTCCTTAGAAAAGTGCAGGCTCTCTCCACCCTCCCCCATCAATCAGCCCTATCCTCCTGCCCCCCGCGATTGCTGGAGTATTTTTAGTGACATTGAATAAATACATGTTAAGTCTTTCTCCATTAGTGACATGTCAGAAATTAAAATGGCATTAGCTGTAAAGCCTGCAGCAAAGCCAGCTCCATCTAGGGCACTTGCACATGGTTGCCCAAGAGGCTAGGAGCAACGGTACCAGCATTGCTTTTCCTTCAATCCATTTATATTCTCTGCACACCCTTTCTGCTCTTCTTCCTCCAAAAATACTAATGCCACCTTCTTCTGCTGTTCACTCACCAACTATCCCCAAGCCTCCCAAACTTTCTGCCTAGGAAGAGCCTCCAGATTACAAAGTTTCATCCTCTCCAGTCCTGTGTTAGACATGTCCTCTCCAAACATCATGTCAGAGATTTCTCAAGCCCCATTGAAAAAAGCTGTTGGATTATTTTTGGCCCTTGCTAACCCCACTGTACAGCAACTCCAAACTGCTTCCCTAGCCGGGTCTTGGCAGGTAGGCATCTAAGTATATCCATAACTAGATCCACAACTGCTGACTTCTTCGACATAACCTCCACTCTTCCACATACATTGACTCCTCAGCTAACTCCATGTCAGACTCGAAGCCATGCCCATTCTGCCAGTCACCTCACTGCTTTATTTCAAATTCTGTTTCTCCCTAGACATCCTGCCTCTTCCCCACCACCCCTGTTGCTTCAGCTTTCCCCTGCCTTATGCTTCCTCAGCCTTCTCCTGACTACTCATCCTGTTCCCTGTGGCTTCTCTTGGGGCAGGTTGCCTCTTGCTGAGCTCTCTCAGTGGTGTCCTTCCATGTGAAGGGCCACAGAGGGAGCCATCTCTGTCTGTTGTGTCCAGCAGGCGATACTGGCACCACAGTGGGCAGCGGAGGAGCTGGGCCCACAGGAACTTATGGCAGGACCATCTGAAAGAAGACTTTTAAAGGGATGTTGCTGAGTTCAGCATTGGCCTGTGTGATCGGGCAACTGATGACAGCATAAAATGATGATGGCTGAATCAGCACAACACTTTCCTGTCTACCCTGCCTTCCAGTCCAATCCGTCTTCTTCAGTCAGAAATGGACATCTCTGCTGTCTCTGGTGGTTCAGGCAAACAGCTTGCATCTTCTCTGAGTTACCCAAGGCAGGAGCTTGCTCTCCTGTGATACTACTCTTTCCAGGTACCTGGGATGGATCAGCTTGGCACCTAGAGCTTGAGAAAAAGTCTACACAGAGCTCACAGCCTGCATAGCTTAATGGGTCAGCTCAGAAACTCTGCCATGACGGAGCAGTGGATGGGGTGAAGCTTGAGGTGAAAGACACTGAAACGCTGCAGCCATCAAGCAAGCAGAAAAATTTATAGCTATGAACTGCAGGGTGACTGATTGTGCAGGGTAGGGAAAAGCTGCCATTGAGGAAGAGGGAAATTGCAAAACAAACATCCCCTTTGGATATTTAGTAGAACGCCCAAAAGATTAACATTGATTATATCTCTCTATTAAGAAGCAAGATTATACACTGCTTTAATTAACTAGGTGCGTTCTCAATCCTCTATTGCCTCTTCGCAAGTATCAGGTGAGACATCAGGGCTGGTGTTCCCAGTGGCATGAAGTTCAGCTCCTCTGGTTAGGAGGCTAATCCTGAGGCCTTGCTCTTCAAAGGTATTTAGGTTTCAGGCAGCTGATGTTATTTAGATGCTTAAATCTTTTAAGGCTCTGAGCCTTAGGAGCTAAGAGGGTGTGTACAAAACTCCAGATTGCCTGCTTCAAGTCTACTCTGTATCAGTCCTGATGGAGAAATGTTACTGTTAGGTATCTGCATGATGTCAAATCTCTCTCTGAGGCTGGGCCATTCTGCAGTTGCCTGATGTAGCCCCTTTTTGCCCTTTGTTTCTGAAAGAGGGGGTGATAGCCAGTGTCAGATCCCTGGCAATGGCTTTGACCAACCTGTGTGGAACTCGGGTTGTTCTACAGCTATTTCCTCATTCAGAAAAGCCAGCCTGCTTGTTGTGTTTCACTCGGGGGCAGGGGGAGAGCACAGGGAGAACTGGTGCCTTTCGAGGCTTGCACAATGGCATGGTTAGAATTGGGCCCTGTGCAGTTTCAATTACTCTGAGTTGCGAGCATTAACTGTTGGGCTGCCCACCTTTTACTGTAGCTGTGGGAGGAGACACAGAGAGCAAACTGTCTGCCATGGCTTGGATGCAGTGGAGATGCTGGCAGATTTTAGCAGTTCAGCGACCTTTTCATAACAGTTCCTGAAGTCACAGCTTTCCCAACACTTGGCAGTAGGTAAAGGTTGTGCACAGGTAAGGACTTCTGTTTCATGGTGCAAGAAGTATGGAGACGGGAGCAGGAAGGAGAGGTTGAAGAGATTGTTTCCTCCACCAGCCTCCTGATTGTGTAACTGCCTGAAGGATGACATTGAACTCAGACCCTTACCCCAGGTCAAAGGCTTCCTGGAGGGAACAAGGGTATCTTAATTATGGAATAGACTCCTTCCCCAGCTTTGCAACTGGTCCTTTATTAATGGTAGGATCCTCCCTTCCCTCCTCATTCAGCACCTTTCATGTCTCTGGAGTGAAGCCAAGCTCCTCAGATCTAGGAAAGCAGAGGGACCATGTTTCCCTAGTGAATCTTTGAGCCAGGAGAAACAGCAGCTCTGATACTCAGGTTCTTCCCGACATTTTACACCAAAAGCATTCTGCCGTCAGCCTGGTGAGCCAAGCTGGTGGGGGAAACCAGGCTGTGTCCTTTCTACCTTGTGCCTCTCACTGAAGAACAGTGGGCAGTTTGGCTGCAGATTCATCAAGCAGGATGGGGTTGGGTCACACCGTGACTACATGGAGGCAACGAAAACCTTGAAGTGCTATCAGCTCTTCTCATGTTTCCTGGGTTGCTTCTCCCAGCCATCAGAGTGTGGTGTCCAGCAGTTCCAACCAGTCCAGTTCTCCACAGCTCACAAATACAGCTGAGAAAACAGTAACTACAGGGCCTGCTCTTATCCTGTGAGGTCTTCTCAGACAAGGAAGAGTCCAGAGGTTCCAGCAGTGCATGGAGAATGCCAGAATTAGAGCAGAATTTACTTAGGGGTGATGAGTGGGGCTGTGAGGATGACTTATTGCAGAAAAGTTTTAGATGAAAGTTTTAGGGGCTTTGTGTCCACCTACATCATGCCCAGGTTTTGATGGGCTGTGTTACACTGCATGTGCTTTGCTACTTGGATGCAGAGAAGGGCTCTGAACTGTGGGGAAAAACCTGCATGTTTTAAAAGCCATTAAAAAGCATGTCAGGGTATCGCCATACGTATATCCTTGCTGAAGTTATAGGGAGAAGGGACATTTGCACCACTACAGTACCATTCAGACCTGGCTTGCTGTGTGCTCTGATGGTTGTGAAGATACAACGATGCTGGCCAGCATTGCTTAATAGTTCACATGCATTAGGTCAGCAGGGGTCTGCTGGGTAAAGAAAGCACCTGAGATGTGACTAAAACCCTGTGACTTTTTTCCTCAGAATGGCCAAAACAGGGAAGTCTTTAGCAAGTTGCTCCAGCAAATTTTGTACCTTGGTAGGTTTGGTGGGGCCGGCAATGGTGAAGGGTGGATATTGTCTTTCACTGCTGTTGTGGGCAGAAGAAAGCAGCGCTTGCCTTAAGGGTTCAGGTGAGGCGGCTGGGGAAAGCCATCATGGGGGGAAGACTCTAGCTCACTGAGGAACAAGTAATGAAGGGAGCTGGCATGAACAGAAGTGCCTAAAGCCTTTTATTATATCCAAAAAGTACCCAAGGCCTTGCTCCCTGGGGAAGAGCTCCATGAGAGCTGTCAGTCTGGCTGGCCCATGCCCTTTAATCAACGTGCCCAAATGGGCCAGGGGCTTTGTTTTTGTTATTGCATTGTCTTCCTCCCACTCACTTGTGCTTTCCTCTCAGATGCCTGTGGCTGCTTTTGATGCTTCTCTCCCCTCTTTTGGCCTCTCTGCTGGGCCATCTTTGTGGTTTGCCACCTTCCCTTGCTCCTTTTCCTACATCTTTGATGGTACAAGAAAGCTTCTGCTTGTTTCTCTGCTTGCAGTTCACTCTCTGTAGGGTCATGTCTGATGTGCTAAGACAATAACGTGTGAGTCCTTCTGAGTTCTACTCAGTAGCAAATCGGATATCTAGCAGGGAATGTTCAGCCAGCAAATGCAAGGTACAATGTAAAAAGAGGCTGTTCATTCCTTATATTTCTCAGCGCCATAAAAGCAAAGATATTTACTACTTGCTTTATGATAAAGCTATCGGCCATATTTACTTTGCTCTCTGTTCTTATGTGACATGCTTTATCTTGCAACTTCCAAGAACTTTGCCAGTGTTATTTACATAAATAAATCTGACATTGCTCCAGTGCAACAGGCATTTTCCTCCATTTTGCAGTTTGGGGAGCCAAGGTATTGAAAAACAAATGGGCTTTTGCAGAACTGCCGAATAATCTGGCTTTAAGAAAGAGAACAAGAACCTCATAGTCCTGCCTTCATTGCCTTCATTAATTGAGTGTTCTCCACCTCTAGTTAATTGGCAGCCTGATTTTCCTTCAAATGACAATCATAAAAAGATTCAATTGTCACTTTAAACATATAATTAAAGTGCCTGCCTACATAGTGACCTTAATTGGAATGCTCCAGCCACTGCACAGGTGAGTCGGGTGCTGCTACATTGAAAATTATGAGGCTCAGAGAGATTAAGAAATATGACAAAGGATTGGAAAATGAAAGCTTACCCTGTAATATAGAAATTTGGATGCTTATGGTCTTGTTCTGAGTCTTAGACAACATTGTTTCCCTACGGTTTTGGAAGGGGTTTTTTTGGGTGCATGTGTGTCTCTCCCCAGTTTCCTAAGGTTGAGGAGGAGGAGGAGACACTCTCTAGGCAATCTGCACACCTTCTGGCTAATCACCATGAAGTGATGGAGTTAGCGACTGGAGTGGTTTTGTATGCACCAGGTTGGCTAGCATGGATGTGTCCTAGACTTGGAGAACGCAGGTTCACCTAACTTTTTTTTTTTTTTCATTCTGTCTTCCATCTCTAGTAGCTTATGCTGCTGAAATAGGTTAGCACCCCTTTTCAGTAAGGGAGAAGAAGAACCAGTTGCAAGTAGCAAAGTCGGGAATGACCGTGATTGTTTTAAGTGCCTTTCCTGGAAAAATCCCTTTCTGCCATAGGTGGCGTGAAGACACTGGTACATGAGGACTGCAGTGTTTCCAGTAACACAGCAGGATTTGGTGGGTGGAGGAAAGGGAAGGAACTCAGTGAGCCGTGACAATGGGAAAATCTTGGCAGGGACTTGCACACGCAGTCTCGCAACTGGCCTTAATGTCCCAACTGTTACAAGAAAGGATTGCACCAAAGCTTGGAAAGCTTGGAAAAGGGTGTGTGAAAGCAACCATAAACCTGAACCGTGTATCCGTGTGTTTGGCTGAGGCCTTGCAGTAAAGGCAGGAGGTGGCTGAGGCGCGCTCCCCTTAGGCTCGCTGCCACCACCCTCCTGTGGTGACAGGAAACCTGGAGATACGCCTTCCCCACCAAAGGAGGGAACTGCGATTATTTCGGTCGCTTCACGCTCTAAAATGGGCAGCAGTGCCGCTGTAATCGAGCACAGGGCTCCTTCAGGCGGCTCTGTTTGGAGTGTCCGTGCTGCGTAGGGGATGAGGGCTGGGGGGCTCCAGAGCCCTCTGCGGGCATCCAGGTGACGCTGGGCAGCTGCCTCTGCCCTGGGCCGCCTCGGGCACAGCCCCGCTCCTCGCCCCGCCAGGCCGACGCCACGTCGCCAGGAGAGACGGCTGC
>VZZY01008078.1:124341-135661 GCA_013400335.1 Eurystomus gularis
AGGGGCGGGCGGGCTTCGTTTGTAAGGGGGGAAGGTGTCTCCTTGCCGGGGCGAAGGGATGAGCAAGGCCGCCCTCGCCGGCGGCCGCGGAGAGCTGCCGTCTCCCTCCTGGGCCCTCGCCTCTCTGAGCCCGCGTCGCTGCCCTCGCAGGGCACGGCTTGGCTGAGCCCCCGCTGCGGAACGGCTGTGCAGATGCTTTCAGTTACGGAGTGCCCTGCCTGATGATACATGTGTATGACTCCATCCCTGCAGCAGTTCCTGCCGTGCTATCTACGAGTGGGTCATTTCCTTTTGACTCAGTGGCATCAATCACAGAGTATATCGCTCTGGCTTTTGGCTCAGGCCTTCAGCTGCGAAGATGTACTCGCCCGCTCTCACAGGGGCTGCGGGCAGCTTGGAGACAAGCCTTGGGCTTTTGGTTTGCGGGCCCCTTAGCACTAACTGCAGCTGACTGGGTGCCATTCCCTAGCCTTCACAGGTGACCTCTTCAAGTCCCCTGCTGATTTAAAGGTCTCACAATGGCTTGTGGGCCAGGCAAGTCAGCTTCAGGGTCCTGCGAAGCAGACCTTCCGAGTTCAGACTGCCTTGCTAGCATGGAAGATCCGCTGCAGAGTGACAGGCTCCTGTGACTGTCCCAGCGTTGCTCATCATGCAGAATCACGTCTTAAAGCAGCGAGTTTTAGCTCATGCTGGTCCAGACACTTCTGGTACAGTGAAACATAAGCTAAATCCAGCAGTTGTCCAGACTGTTCAGAGGCTGTCGCCTGCACCTAAGATATGCACAGTATATTGTTTTATCTAAACAAGTACATGATATATATTTATAAGGACAAGTTTATGTGAGTGAAAGATTTCTTTTTTACAGCATGGGATTTTGACTTTGTAGTTCAGGCTCTTTCTTGTAAAAGTCAAGACCAGTTACTGCACATGTTCCACTGCTGAAGCAAGATGACTGGACGGACAGAGAATGCCACTCTAGTCATGGATGAAGAGGAGTGGTCTGAGGCTAATACCCTATGCCTCCACATGACTTGCCCGGAGTAGTTTTAGGGAAAAACAGCTATTACAACCACTTTGGGACACACTCAAGGTCCTGCATGTGCTACAGAAATGAGCCCAGAATTGCTGTGCTACTTTTGTCATCCCTGTGTGTCCTGTTTGCCTCTGCAAAATGACATTGTGTGACTGACTGTCAGGCAGACCAGACAGAGCAATGGCTTCCAGCTCTGAAGAGCTGCAATGTTGTTTACCGTGAGGAGCAGGTAGAGCTGGTGGTTCAGGATCCCTTCCGGCAAGGTGGACATGAGGTGCCCAGGAGACTCCTGGGCTTCACATGGTTCCCGGGATCTGCTAGATTGTGTACAGCGTAGACAGGAGATAGTGTGAGAGATGCACAGCAAATCTCAAAAGCAAAGGCAATCTCTAGACAAACACCTCTAAGCGCAGACAAATGATTAGAGTTGTGAAAATGACCCCCAAATGTTTCCAGTTATTCAAAATAAAATTGCAGTCTCTGAGAAGGTAGAAATTCAAGGTTAATGTGGGAGGAATTAAGATGCTTGAAAGTAAGGACTGTTGATGGCTAGTCAAACTGCAACATAAACACCTATCCAAGAAGTCTTTCCTACGCAAACCAAACTTTATGCTTGTAAGTATACAGTATAAGTGTATAATATTCTACAAAAATCCATACATATAGATAGTATGTAAGTATATAGATACTGTATATGCAAATAATAGATTTTAGAGTTATGCCTGTATCAGCAAATGTTCTGGGGCACTGCAACTCTATCTATAAAACTAATAGCTGATTCCTGTTAATTTATTCCTGCTGTGGTTTTGGCCTGTGCCAGTTAAACCTCTTCCAAACAATTTTGAGGCATGACTGAGGGAGTTAGCGTGGGCCATGGGCTGTTCCCAACAACCACTTGGATCCAAATGCCTTGCTTGAAGGATAAAAGAGTTTACTGTTATGGATGCAAGCCATCCTGTGCCAGGGCCCTCAGTGCCAGAGAACAGTCCTGGGCACGTTTAATTTACTGGTATAGACATAGTCTAGGAGCCCAAGGGATTAGGCAGGGTTTTAAAGGTTGCATGCCTGGACTTAGATACTTGATTTCTCCCAAGATCCATTTTATGGGACCTTGTGGTTTTTCTGGACACGGGCCTTGATCTTCTAAGTCTTCTATCACCTTAGCTAAGAAGCCTTGCCTTCTGGTGTTAAAGACCCTTCAGTGTTTTTCCTAAATAGCAGACACCCGGTGGAAGGTAAAGTAGGTTGTAATTGTACAGTTTTGTTACTGCTGCCTTCATGACAGTAGCATACTACATCAGTGAGCTCAGTTTAATTAACATTTTTTATATTTTTAGGAAGAAAGTCACATAAAGCATAAGAGGGAAAAACAAAAACATTCAAAATGGTATTTTTTTCAAAGTCTGGCTAATTTTCCTCGGGCTTTGTAAAAAAGAGCTTCCTTTCCCTTCAGGTAAAACCTAGAGGTTTTAAGATTGCACTAATTTTGCTATATGAAATTGTGGAGAGACTGACTGAGAGATTTTGCAAGGTTCACCCCTGCAAGTGTATTCAGTTATATTGATCCTCCAAGTTTCCGCTACGTGATCTATGTCCTCTGAAGAACAGCACAGAAAGGTGTCTGACTGACAGCAGCAAATCTGCACTCATATGAAGGAACAGAACAACTTTGGTCAGGATGCTGATCACAGTGCTACAAGTTCCATACTTCTGCTGACCCATCTGTCTGGTCTAATCATAGCTCTTCTCCCAACTCTTTCTGGCTGTTTTCCTCTTAAGCCTGACTCTTGCCGCAACTTGAGCTTCATTTCTGTCAATGCAGCCACCATGTGACCATCAGAGTCAGGGACTGAGATGAACACTGACAGAACAAGTGTCTCCTCTTGTCTGTGTGAGTCTGATCGATCTGGTGGGACCGCCACTCTGCTTGAGTAGCAATATGTGACTTGAGTATCCAACCATACCAACCACCGCCCGCTCAATGTGCAACTAGGTGTTGGGACAACTTTGGCACAGTGATGGTGATATGGTTTGGTGATGCTAGCAGCAAGAAACTGGGAAGAGATATATTTAGAGCCCATTTGTCTCCTGGTTTGATGAGTATCTGCCATATATACAACAAATTTGTCTGGATCTCCAGATGTCATCCTCTGGGTTTACAAGGGAGAAAAGAGGAGGGCTGGGGTGTGATGAGAGGAACAGCTGATCCTTTAGACTGAATCTGTCTGTCCTATTTCTCTTGCAATTTGCTACACAGGTCTCCCAGAGATGGAATCCCATGCACCTGCTATGTGTGCTTCTTTGTCATGTGTGAGCAGGTTAATTTGTGGGATTTGATGCTATGTATCTGAAGTGCTGGGGCCTGAGTTGTGGACCCCAAGTTGGAGTTGACCTGTGGATGAGTCACAACCTAGCAGAATGTTTTGTTTTTCTTATTGGCTTCATGTTCCAGAGGCAGAACCTGGCCCACCTGTGTCTCTGTGGCTCTGCCCTCACCCAGGTGGTCATGGCTGGGGTGGTGGGTGAGGCCAGGGCTATATTAACCAGGAGCTCATCAGTTGGAAGAGCTTCCTGTTGGGTGTGGCTTTTGTTGGGGCAGGTTGCCTCTTGCTGGGCTCTCTCAGTTGTCCATTTCCATGTGAAGGGCCACTGAGGAGCCATCTCTGTCTGTTGTGTCCAGCAGGCGATGCTGCCACCACAGTGGGCAGTGGAGGAGCTGGGCCCACAGGAACTTATGGTAGGACCATCTGAAAGAAGACTTTTAAAGGGATGTTGCTGAGTTCAGCATTGACCTGTGTGATCAGGCAACTGATGACAGCATAAAATGATGATGGCTCAATCAGCACAACAGTATCTGAGCCCATTACCCATCTAGAGGGGAGCTAGAATACAGCAGAGTAGATCTGGCTGAGAAAGAGGAGAGGTTTTTAAAAAACAGGCTCCAAAAAATTACTCATTAATACCTCTAGGAATGCTGCCTGTGGTGTGGAAATGAAGACTGAGAGAACTTGTTCCTGCATTGCTTCTTCTGAATGCAAGTCAGGTTTGTGGGCCATACTTATGTTCTCTTTTGAGGGCTAGGAGTCTGGTGGTGGGGTGTAACATGTGTCAGGTCCTGATGTCCATCTCTCATGCACCCAGACATCCTAGGGTGGGAATTGGAGGCAGGCCTGATCCTTTCACTCTGGCCTTTTGCCCCGTCCTTGGGCTTAAGCACTGACAAGGGAGTGTGGAGAGGCTGGGATCAGCAACCTGGCTGGCCATGCATGAGACATCTGGACCCGTGGCTAGTAAAGTGCAGTGTGCTTGTCAGCACAAAGCAGCTCATTGCTGCTGTGTGGTACTCCTGGTTCTGCCCTTAGCCCATGTGGAAGAACGCAGAGGTAGAACTGGGAAAAACCAAGAACCTCTCCAGGCTGCTCTCCCTCCTGGCAGTGATCGGTTGGGAAGGGTGAGCCGGTGCAGAGGCAAAGTGGTGGTCTCTTGTGCCCTCTGGGGACGGCTGGTATATAATACAAGCAATAGGAAGTGCCAGATACAATATACAGCTTTTCAGAAGGTTTCTTTTAGACAGTCCTCCCATAGGGGAGTTTTCTAGGGCAGGAGTAGGCTATGGCTGTTGTGTGTCCATGCATCTGCTAGATCCTGCTTCTGTTCTGACAGCACCCCTTAGCTGAAAGGTTTTACCCTGGAAACAAAGAGACATAAGGGAGTGATATATGATAAGATTTCCATGAAAATACCTCATCCCCACCTTTTACCTGCCTTTTGTCTTAGCCCATCTTCTCTTGCCCCCTTTTTTGACCATTTTTCATGCTAGCGTGCCTGCATGCAGAGCTCATGGTTTCTGACACCAAACTCATTTCCTCCCTCCCAAGGCCATTTTCATCCTTGTTTACACAGCCATGCTGCCTGGAGAGCTGTTCCAACTGGGATTTCTGATGGATAGCTTGCAAATAACTGTCCTTAATTGTGAGAAACTGATAAAGGTTTCAGCATTTGGCCTTGGCCTCTAGAAGAGCTGGGGGGGATGTACAGATGCAATGCGCATTCACAGAGTTCAGCAAGCAAGGAGTAAATGACATGCTTGTGATATGTTCTCATTACAAAATCTTCTAAGGGCACTCCTTCCTTGGCCAGTCTAGCAATGTGAGCGTTTGAGGCAGAGGCTTGTGAAGACAGGTTGTTTTGTTCTGTTCCCCAAGTGCAGTTTTATTGGATGCTTGGACCTCTTTGGTTGGCTTCTGGCTAGTTTGCGGCCACAACTCCTCAGTTCTACAGTTAAGGGCTGTGTATTTTACCTCCAAGACTTTGTCGGAGGATTCTGCTCTGCTGTGACTCCTGCAGAGGCCTCAGGCGGTACTTGCACTCCTCTCCTGCCATGCTAAGAGCAGCTCAGCAGCTTGTTTACACACTGACGCTTCAGTGGATCTAGAACTGTCTTTCCTTCCAACTGATGAACTGGAGTCTGGCAGCAGCTGGAGATGTGGCAGGTAGACTGGTGGGAGTCCTAGCAGTTGTCTGAAACATAACCAGTGCCTGGCTGGTGTTTTCTGATCATGCGATGGTAATTTAAGAGGTCTGGCCAAGCTTGGGGTGAGGCACTGGGGCCAGGAGTCCCCCAGGCTGGCCCAGCCAGCATACAGCATGGATGCAGCCTGCCTGTTGCTCTCCTCATCCATGCACTATGCCCATGGTAGGGATAAGCTGCAAGGCAGCAAGTTCAAACTTGCACCTCCTGGAAATTCTTCCTGGAATTTCTTTCCCCAGTGATATTAACCTGTCTCTTTTTTCACTTTCCGTAGAAGCACTGAAACTGCTTACAAATACAGGTCTAGATGGGGTGCCCAACTGGAGGGACTGGGAAACCTGTTTGATGGTGAAAGCTGTTTTTTATTTACACACTTGGGTTAAGCCCAGAGGCTGTTTGGGCAGCCAGGAAGTTTCAGAAAGGAATTTCCCCCCATCAAACTACCAACCACAATAATATTTTCTCCCTTCCTCTGCACAGACTGTGTGTGCTCATTTCCTAGAACTTCTACTTATTAAGTTTCCCACTTTTGCAGGAACCTAGGCCCTTTCTCTCTGATGCTGCCCTTCTAAGCATAGTAGTTTGAGGTTTCTCATCTTTGACCCAAAGACCTTAAGCCAGAGGCAGCTGATGAGTTGCCAGGCCCTCTCTGTGAGGTAGGATTTATAGGCTGGATATTTCATCTATCTGTGGACTGACTGCTCCTGGCTAGCTGTAGCCATGTATGGCAGGGCTCAGAACCACAGCTGAGGACTGTTATAATGAAGGCGTTGGAAAAGGAAGAGATGTGAGTGAGTTGCAGTGACTGTATTTGAAGAACAAGGGTCAGAGATCCTTTAGCCAGGTGAGATGATTTGTCTTCTCCAGCGTTTAGAGGGAAGAAGCTATTTAAAGCAGGTATCATCACTTCTTTTTGCCTGTGTTTCTGAGGAGCCAGGCTGCCCTGCTACCCTGGAGCTTCTGGCTAGCCAAGCTAAACTGCTGGCTCTGTGAGTGCTGTCCAAGGAGCCCATTACCAAGTGGGTGTCATGGGGCCCCTTCCAGCCCATTTGCAGAGAAGCAGATGTCTGCAGTACCAGCTAGAGCAGCATGGTGTAAACGGCCACGGCAATCCTGCTCACCCTGGTTCTCGGTGTATTAGCCACATGCTGACTTTCCAAGTGGCCCGACCAATTTGCAGGGTGAGAATGGGCAGCAAGGGAGTTATAACGGAGATGGGGCTGCCCAGCGGTGCTGGTAAGAGGATCATCTATTTTCCTTACTGCTGTCACATGGCCTATGCTGGCATGGCCACTATTTCTCTATCAAATAGCAGGGAAGAGTGATTTCTGAACACCTTTCTCTTCCAGTTCTTTTCCGCTTCTTTTCCTCCTTTCATAGCAGTCAAAAACTGCATCTGTAAAAACATGTGTCCTAGGTAGTTCATCGCTCAGATGTGCCTAAAATAGATGTATCTAAAAGAGAACAGACAGCTGTCAGTCTCAGCCACCTCTGACCAGCCCTTCCTGATGCTTTCTCAATGTCCAAAGTGTTTGCATGACAGCAGCTGGCTCAGTTCTGGGACAGTTTGTAGCTGTTAAGGCAATGGTGGCCAGTTCTCAGCTTTGGGTGCCTATAGCCTTAGTGAAATGCTCCTTTGTAACCTCGTGGAATGTTTCCCAACTGTCTGCTCCATACCCCTGGGATTAAAGACCACACGGCCAGAGCTTGGAGAGCACCTGTGTGCACTGCAGCTCCACTCCTGCAGCTGGGTCATGGGGTGTGTGTGGTGTGTATGATGGGGACATGGCTTAGGCTGGCCTGTGTTAGGGCAGACATCACACAGAGACTAAGAGTTTATCTCTCTTGGAGGAGCCTACAGGCTCAGCAATTCACTCACTGGGAGGAGAAATGCCCTGTGGTACCTGCCGTTAAGTGACTGATTGCTGGCTCGGGGATAGAGCTTGGTGCCCTTTGCCTGTTCTGTCAGTCATGCTGTTCTGGGAGCAATTCTCATTATTTTTGTGGACTATCCTCCCGTGCTTTTATCTACATACATTGGACTGCGGCTGAAACAGCTGGTGGATGGCCCTGATCTGTGGCACTATTCAAGATGTGGCTAGCTTTGGGCACACATCTCCCTCCAAGCAAGCTCTAGGCCCAGCTTTCATGTAGCTTCTGCCTTGCTATTTATTCTCTTTTAGCAGACAGATGCTCCTTCCGTGCCTGTCACTGGCTGTAGCTCCAGTGTCTGTCTCAGACATTCCCCAGTTAAGGTCATAAGCGGGAGGGGATGGATGGGTTTTTTCCGGCTTATCCTGTCTCCCTTGGTGTAATGAGAGGAGATCCCCAATAGATGGCACTTGAACCTCTTCCCTGGCTGGAGGTTTTTTTTGCCTTCATCATTGTCAAACCAGCGTCAGCACAGATCCTGCTGTGTGTGGCACAGTGTGCAGGAAAGGGAGGCCGAAGAGGCCGAAGAGCAGTTCAGCGTGCAAGGTGGGCTCAGCAAATCCCCAGGCGACTTCAAAGGGTGAAAACAGCATCTTTTTCCTTATGAGAAGGCTTGGTCAGGCTTACCTAATGGCGCCTTCTGCACCCACACACGTTCCTGTTCTTGTGTCTCGTAGTGTCATTGGTACACTCTGGGCAGGATAAACTGCACGAGATATTATATTGTCCTCCAAACGTAAAAGGAAATACAGCTCAGAGGGAATCCATACATTAAACTAATCCTCGCTGCATTGTTTTCAGACCTCCTGCCTGT
The DNA here is from genome assembly GCA_013400335.1 of Eurystomus gularis. Lineage (NCBI taxonomy): Eukaryota > Metazoa > Chordata > Aves > Coraciiformes > Coraciidae > Eurystomus > Eurystomus gularis. Next base: position 132,652 of record VZZY01008078.1, read on the forward strand.
CTCCCTGATTGTACTCTTTGGCCAGGATTCCCACAGAGGAATGTCTCTGAGGGAAAGTAAGATGTAGCACATCAGGAGCTAAGGCAGTTCTCAAGGGATGTCTTCCCCGTGGCAGCAGCTGGCAGGAACATGTGGGTATTGTGGAAGTGAACCAGGATCCTGGCTCAGCTCACAGGCCGCTGCCCTCTCCCTGTCACCCCAATGACACGTGTTCTTTCAAGGGAAACTTGCCTTCCTTCTGCTCCTGGTCTGGCCATGAGGAATTTAAAGGGATCTTCAAGCAAAGCTGGAGCAGGTGTGTGGGCTTACCCTAAATGTTATGCCATGCATTTTTCATGTTTTTATCATATCACCAGACAAAACTTTGGATTAGGTTTGAGATTTGGATTTGGTTTGAATCCAGTAGGCAGATAAAAACTCCAGGGGTGAGAAACCCACAGGAACCAAAACCAAAGCACATGAGATGCTTGGGAAGTGAAACCACTGAATTTTGCATAGCTCCAGCAGTGTGATCTAATAACAGGCTAGATTACAGTTGGGGAGCATACAGCTAGGGGCCAGGAGATACCACTTCTATTCTTGGATCTTCTGCAGCTTTCCTCAGTGACCTTCAGAAAGTCAAGTAACCTTCTTCTGTCTTAGTTTTCTCTTTTGGTAAAACATTTTGCTGTCCTTGGATAGAAGTTACTTGGTAGTGTTCTGCAACCTGTATGTGTGTGGAGAAGCAACACCTCCAGACCTCTCAGAAAGCTCTCTTTCTAGTATATGATGCAGCAGCATGACTTGCCATCTACTGGGAGCCCACTAGCATGTCAAGCATCCTCAGAGCAAGGATCACATAAGACAAGAGTTGCAGCAGCAGTCACAGCTCTGCTTACCACAAGGGCTTCTGTTCCTCTGGGGGTCTGCTAAATTGTTTGTTGCTGGTTGCAACAGAGTGTCACTGTTCGGAGGAAATGCTAGATACTGTGGATCAGCAGAGAGCTTGTGATCAGTTCCTCCTGGCATTGCTGCTGTGGAGCAAGAGAGAGGACATGGTACTTTACCAGTGTGAGGTAAGATTATCTGGGGAGGAACTTGAGAGCGCGAGTTTCTCCTGAGCCTGCTGGAACACAAAGATGCTCATGGATACACAGTCTGAAAAAACAGTGGGAGCAGGTGTGTATAACTTGACCCCCAAAAGACCTGAGTATACCTGAAGTTGGTGTTCCTGGCCGTTATGGTTATGTTGAAAAAAGTGAGAAAGAAATAGCTGCTCTGCAGATATCTTTTGAAACACATGCAGGCAAAGGTTGCAGAAGCAGAGTTAATACAAGGAGTTCTAGTATTAGTTTTTCTCACCTCACACATGCCATGACACAGCCACCTCGGCACTTGCTTTTGCTGCTTGTCATGGGCAGCACTGGCCCTGGAGCAGGTCAGGCAGCCTGGCACGAACCCACTGCCAGGCTGTGGTCACTGTTCTGTTCTGTGCCTTAGTGGGGTGGTGTGTGTCCAGGCAGAGGCTTTGAGGTGTTGCAAGTGGGAAGGCGGGTTCTGCTCTTCTTTGTTTCAGAGAGCTTTTTCAGCTTCATCTGTCCTGAGACAAATGACTGCGCCCTGGCATGTGCCCATCCCAGCGCTTGAACCCAGAGAGCTCAAATATGGGAAAGAACCCTACCCAGCAGTTTAAGCTGGCTGTGGTTTATGGGTCATATCTTAAAGACCATTACGATGAAAGCCAGTGGCTCCAGTGCCAGGATGGATAAAGGAATGAATAAAGGCCCAGGGAATTTGGCTTTATATATATTAAAAAAAGAGAAACTTCTTAAGTGACAATCACTAGGTTAAGAAAATGCTAAAAGATTCTCAGTTGTCAGGCTTTGGAACATACCTGGATTATCGGCTAGAGATGAGGACTTGCTTTTACCTAGCATTAGATATACTATTGTATGTCCGTATGGAGGATTTCTGCTTTCATCTGGCATTATACTCTCTCCTGTTGGAGGCCGGATGCTGGACTAGCGGCCTGCCAACCTGCACCACTCCTTGGTTTTCTGTATTCGTGCGATAAGCAAGCCACAGGTACCTATAACAATGTATGGGGGCTTAGAGTCGTAAGACTGCACGGTGATTCCAATTTGATGTGAACTAGGGGAAAAAAGGGGTCAAAATAAGTGCACAGTGTGAATGCAGAACTCACAGAGGAAGCATGGTTTAATAGAGGAGTTTCCTACTGCAGGCATCTTCTAAGGAGGCACTATCTGAAAAGCAGAAATGCTGTTTTCTGGCTCAAACTCTGTGCCTGTTGTACCCCTCCAAGAAAAAGCGCTTTGCTAACTGGAGCTGATCTGAGGCCCTTTCCCCTGCAGTGAAGATGTTCTCGTTCTTTTCCGCAGTCAGCATTTCACACGTGCTCCTTCCTTATCGCATTACACGCGTGCTGGCTGAGAACGGAGAACCGAGACGTTAACCAGCCTGTGCTCCTCTGGAATTTGTACGCAAGTGGAGACCTCCTCCATGCTTCTGAACGTGTCCCAGGAGGAAGGTTGGGACAAAAGGCTCTGCTGGCCCCAGGGGACTGGCAACGGGCAAAAGGGACCTTTCCCCTAGCCACGGGGCGCTTATCGCTGGCACGGAGCTGGCAGTGGCTGGAAGCCCTTTGTTTTACTGCCGGCAGACGTGTCGGTGGCTTCCTGTGGGCGCAGAGCGGCCGGGAGCCTACCGGCCAGGCCCCGGTAACTTTCCTGGCTGTTTTGCCAGGGAGGTGCTGAGGACGGCCGCGGAAGCGGAGCGCCTCGCTTGTGCCCGAGGGCAGCCGCTGCAGCAGAGGCCGGTGTCACCCCGGCCCGGCGCTTGCCTTCGCTGTGAGGAGAGGCGGTGGCGGGTCTCCCGGCTGCTGCAGGCCCTTTGCCGGCTCCCGGGGCGGCTCCGGGGACTCGAGCTGGGGGCCATCCCGCCGGGGCCGGGCAGGGAGGTCAGGCATCCTGTCACCCTCCTGGAGGGAGCGGCCGGGAGCCAGGACGCGGCG
>VZZY01008078.1:150905-248067 GCA_013400335.1 Eurystomus gularis
TAATATCCTTGTTTTCCCACTCTCTCTAATTCAGAATTCCTTATAATTAGGAGGATGGCACCTCCTTCATTCAAGATCAGGCAGTGTCCCATGGCAACTGCAGCAATTGTTGACCTGGAAAAATAACGCTGGGGAAATGTATTAAAACATTTTTACTAAAGCCAAGCAGTTTGGACAGAGTCAGCACAGAGCTGTGTGCTGTAGGATGCCCATGTCTCCAGCAGCTGCTCTGTAGGCAGAGTGGCAGGGGGAAGGTGAGTGAGCACTGCTTTCACTTCTCCAATCTGAAGTCTGAAGAAATGGAAATGGGTTTCCCCATAGCAGAGATATCAGTAGTCGTTAGTGAGCTCATCCCTCATGTTGCCAAGCCACTCTCCATGATATTTGAGAAGTCACAGCAGTCAGGTGAAATCCCCAGTGACTTTGGGGGAAAAAACCAAAATATTGCACCCATTTTTAAAAAGGGTAGAAAGGAGAACCTTGAGAACTACTGACCTGTCAGCCTCACCTCTGTGCCTAGGAAGATCATGGAATAGATCCTCCTAGAGGCTATGCTGAGGCACATAGAGGTCAGGGAGGTGATTCAAGACAGCCAGCATGGCTTCAGTAAGGACAAGTCCTGCCTGACTAACTTAGTGGCCTATGATGGAGTGACTGCATTGGTGGACAAGGGAAGAGCTATGGATGTCATCTATCTGGACTTCTAGAAAGCCTTTGCCTTGGTCCCCCACAGCATTCTTCTCTCTAAATTGGAGATATACAGATTTGGTGGGTGGACTGTTCATTGGATAAGGAATTGGTTGGATGGTTGCATCCAAAGAGTAGTAGTCAACAGCCTGATGTCCAGGTGGAGATTGGTGGCAGTGTCCTTCAGGGGTCCATCTTGAGACCAGTACTGTTTAATATCTTCATGGATAATGTAGTGGGATCAAGTGCACCCTCAGTAAGTTTGCAGATGACACCAGGCTGAGGGGTGCAGTTGACAGGCCAGAGGGACAGGATGCCATCCAGACAGACTTGGACAAGCTTGAGGGTGGTCCTGTGTGAACCTTATGAGGTTCAACAAGGGCAAGTGCAAGGTCCTGCACCTGGGTCGGGGCAATCCCCAATATCAATACAGGCTGAGGGGTGAAGGGATTGAGAGCAGCCCTGCAGAGAAGAATTTAGAGGTGCTGGTGGATGAAAAGCTGGACATGAGCTGGCAATGTGTGCTCGCAGCCCAGGACGTCAACCATATCCTGGGCTGCATCAAAAGAAGCATGGCCAGTGGGTCAAGGGAGGTGATTCTACCCCTCTACTACACTCTGAGACCTCACCTGGAGTTTGGTGTCCAGCTCTGGAGTTCTTAGCCCAAGAAGGACATAAACCTGTTGGATTGGGTCCAGAGGAGGGCCACAAAAATGATCAGAGGGCTGGAACACCTCTCCTACGAAGAAAGGCTGAGAGAGTTGTTCAGCCTGGAGAAGAGAAGGCTTCAGGGACACCTCATTGCAATCTTCCAGTACTGAAGGGGGGCCTATGGGAAAGATGGGGACAGTCTTTTTAGCAGGTCTTGTTGCAACAGGACAAGGGGTAATGGTTTTAAACTAAGAGGGTAGATTCAGACTAGGTATGAGGAAGCAATTTTTTTTACAATGAGGGTGGTGGAACACTGGCACAGGTTGCCCAGAGAGGCTGTAGATGCCCCATCCCTTGAAACCTTCAAGGTTGGGTTAGACAGGGCTCTAAGCAACCTGATCTGGTTGAAGATGTCCCTGCTTACTTCAGGGGGTTGGACTAGGTGACACTTAAAGGTCCCTTCCAACACAGAACATTCGAGGATTCTGCTTTTGTGCCAGGTATCAGTGAGTGAGACCCAGCTCAGCAAACTGTCTTTCCAGGGCCCTTGGAAGGGGCTTTATGTGGCTGCAGAGATTCCCTGGAGTGCCAGGGCTCAAGTGAATGTGCCTGTGCCGCAACCAGCCTTACATGTGGCAGCACAGGCAGCATTGGCTTCTGCTGGGGAAGCCACCTCCCTGGAAGTAAACCCTCTGCCTCCTGGAGGGCGACTGGGAATGATGCCTTCCAGCCTGTGTGCATTCTTGATTCAAGCTGCAAAGGAGGGGTTGCTTGTGGTCAGTTGTGTCTTTCTCTTATCTGCTCCTCCTCTGCAACAAACCACCCCTTTGGTGTTGTAGTTTTTTTGGGACAGTACAGTTGGTAAGTGAAGCCTATTGGGAGAGATTTGGTCTGTCATAGAAGTGAGACTCCCTTCTCTTTTGTAAGCTCCCAGATGATTCTCAATGTAATTACTTTTGATCATATGATAGCAGGTTAATTTCTCTTGTGTAAGCAAACCCAAGAGGAGCTCCACTGTAACAGGGAGGGGTTTTTTTAATTGTCTGGGTTATTTCAGGACTTTAGACTCTTTAGGACCTGGGCAATTCTAGCTGCAGCTAGTTACTACTCAGTTGACAAGCAGCAGTGTGATGAGAAAGACAAAAGATTTTTCTGTCTCTAGTTTTTCTTTGTATCTGCTAGTTTGTATCTCATGTTAAATCTTCCTCAAAGGTATAAGCTTTACACTCAGTTCTCTTTATGTACCATCTGATTATTCTACACAAATCCATCTTTCCATACTGGAGACTGATGGAAAATTGAATGCATGGGGAAGTTTGTCTGTGTTTCCATCTGGCATGGTAGGAGTCCTTAGCCTGACAGAAGGCATATCTGATGTTGGAGCTGAAGGACCCAGATAGTCATCAACAGGAGGCTTCTGTCTTTGAATTTCAGATCTGATGCATTTCCTGAAGAAAGACTGGGGGCTGGATGTGCACCTGTCCTTTTTCTAGCTTATTTTGTGTCATGGCTTGTAAAAATTCAAACATCTATGTGAATTGGAGATTTTTTCTCTTTAATTTTGCTTGTTAGGTATACTGGGCTTGTTAGGTCCTGGGCAACACATTCTAGTTGACCCAGCTTGAGCAGAGGCTTGGACTAGATTATACCAAGAGGTGTCTTCCAATCTAAACAGTTTTGTGATTTGTATGCTCTGAATGAAGCCATGATGTAGTGGGATCTTTGACACAGATCAAGTTTTTTGTTGTAGCAGTGCCACAATTGTGAGTTTGTGAGGAAAACAAGGCTGTGCTGCCTTGGACAAGAGTAAATCTGTGGCTAATACAAGACAGGGACTGTGCAAGGGAGGCTGGAGGCCTGAACACAATACTACTGTGTTTAGTGGAGAGCTTGTGAAGGGAGGAAAGTGTTGCTGTTCAAGCCTGGGAAGAGTCAAGGGAGAGAGCATTTATCTCCAGCTAGTTAGAGCATTAGTCTTTGATTGCCTATATCTGGAAAGTCTTGTTATCGATACAGACAGGCAGTCCTTTTTTTTATCCTCCACTAATCTTTGCCTGTGTGGTGTATTATGGCAAGGAGTTTCATGTGTAAAACTTGAACTCTGCAGGATTAATGGTTAGTCCGCTATGAGCAATGGTTCTCCGTTACAGAACATGGGAGCTAGGGTCTCATACACAGGAGCTTGGGAGACTTTGGTTCCCACAACCAGAATGTAATCTGTGGAAGGATTTACTAATAAAAAGAGAATGTAACAACACTAAAATAGACCTTGCTACATGACAAACGGGAGGAAAATGATGATGTCTCTGATCGCAAGATATTAATATCAAGCAAGAGGGTATTTGCATGTATGTAACCCATGCAAAGTCAGAGATGAGGGGACTTCCGAAAGACAGTGCAGGTCATGTGACATCAGAAGCAATGTGACTTCTGAGTCTTATAATCTGTTTATTTCATGCACAAAGCACACAACTGCACACAATTAACAGCTAGCCTGTGATGTATACTGTGAAAATACTCTAATTTCTGAGAGTATTGTCTAGAACAAGGGTACAATGACACCAGTGGGAATAATGGGAGAAACCAAGTCTGAATGTTGAGAGAAATGTGCTGCTGGTATTTTCTTCTTCCAAATGAAAAGGTGAGTGTCAGGCAAAGTGGCTCCGTAGGGGTCTCTAATTGCCTTGATTCTGAAAAGCACTTGGATATGTTGCTCGTGAAAATTGCAGTTGATTAAAGAGCGAGTGTTTGCTTTTTCTATGGCTAGCATCACGAGGATGATTAGCAAGAGTGTGGGAGCCACTTTTTACATGAAGTGTTTTGTATTGTCCTACCACTTAAATTTCTTTGGTATATACTATGGGAGCGAATCTACAGACTCAGTATCTTCTTGTCTAAAAGAGTTTTCTCTCACAGTTGCTTTGAACAAAGCCTCTAGAGAAGCATTTGAGGCAACACACAGGGAATTAGTCTTGGCCTGCCTGTGGAACTAGGGAGGGCTCAGCAGAGGAGAGTTATCTACGTGACACTAGGGGCTAGCAAAAGTGCTTTTGTACAGAGAAGAGTGAATACTTTGGAAGCCCAGGACTGGTAGATACAAAGACCTTCAAAATGTCAATCATTGACTCAAATCCAACTCCTATCTTAAGTATCTCAAGCCAGTGACATTTTGCAGTAGCTCTTTGACCTGCATGTGCTAAGTGTCATTGCCTCTTTTTTTGGAAGCAGCACCATGCCACGTATTGACATTTACATAGTACAAAACCTGGAGCTGGTAGGTTTCCCACGCAGAGCTTTTATACCCCACTGAAAACCCTGCCACGTCCAAATGAGAGGTTTTTGTGAGAATGAGCCACAGACTAAGGTCAGTACCTCTCTAGTTAGAATTGGAGCCTTAGCTTTTGTAATGAAGACAGGACCTCTGTCTCTCTGTACGGCAGCTAGCACAATGGCACCTCAGTGTCAGCTGTCCCCTCTGTGAACTACCATGGCACAAACAAGGTATTATACCTGTTCTAGGGACAACTAAAAGTCTGTTAATTTGGCAGTGTTCCTCAGTGCCAGCTGCCTTTACTAAATGATGCATGTGTGTGAATATGTTCAAGAAAATTGTAGTTGTGGTGGGAAAAACAAACCCTTGCATTTACTTCAAGAATATCAGCAATGGGGATAAGTCTGTGCCACTTTCCCCATTCATCATTTGACAGTTGGGAAAGTAGTTTAAAGATTAATTAGCAAGAAAGGAAAATGTTCTGATTTCTTAAAGTGTGATATAAAATAGAAGGGCAAAAGGTAGCTTTAAAAAAGGAGGAGAAAAAAGCTGGCAGCAGGCTTCTGGAGGAACAAAACCTCCAAATACAATCCTGGAGGATGGTCACAAAATAGATGTGTTGACATAATGACTGACAAATTTAGTATTGGTCAGAATTTTTCCATTATTCCTATTCCTCTGCATTAGTTGTATGTGTCTTTCATAGGCACTTAGTTAAGTATAGTTTCTCTTTTGGGTCTCTGGAAGGCTGGAACACTCCAAGGACATTTCCCTAGGAGTGGTGGTGGAGGTAAAATAAGTTCGTATCGGTGTAATGGTTGCATGCTGCCTGATCTATAAAAGTCAAGCACAGCACATCAAGCACTTTCAAAATGGAAACAGCGTGTGGCTTTTTCAAACCTATTGCCACTAGATTCTGTTTTGGGCAAGTAGCTTGTGAGACCCGGTTAGGAATGGTGGAAATGTTTGTTGTTCTTCTGAATAAAAAGGTGTAAGGAATAATAAAGCTCATTCTGCAGTGATCATGTTATTGCAGAACTCTCTCTTACAAAGGTTTCTTTTGAAGTATTGCATTTTCCTTTGAGTCATTTTGATTTTGGTCATTGCCAGACACACGTAAGTTGCATAGCTCAGAGATTTGGTCTTATAACTTCCAGGTATGCTCAATGCAGCAGAACAAAAGTCACTTTAGGAGCAAGGTAGGTAGGGTTTCCTGTATGTAGGAAATTCAGCAGCAGTGGAATCCATCTGACCTACAACAGCTGGTTCAGATGTCTCTACCCTTCTCAAGAGGTTGTTCAGTAGTACTGTAAGATTCTGTGCTGGTGGGGATGCATAATGTTACTGCTTGCCTTTCTGTGAAATCCTGTTTCTTTTATTTCTGTTATATTCTCCAGAGTTGTCCTATAGGAAAGCAAGATGCGTCTGTTCTTTGGTGGCTTATGTATGTGTGCCTTCAAGGGTGAAGTGTGGGTACACATATAGTATGGCTATAGTTAACATGCCACTTCCATTTGTAAGTGCCTTGCAAGATGATAGTGCTGTTGACAGGATATGTATTTATTTTGGTGGTGGGTTTTGGAGATGAAGTTGTCCACGTGATGTGGATGTGGTAGGCCATGATGGTTATAAGCTGCATGTCAGGAAAGCTAAGGGCAGGGTATGATTGTTTTACTTCTGAAAGTTGGTGGTGCAGCAAGGTGGAGAAAGTGGTAGGCTGTGTGTTTTGTGTTGCTGTAAATAAGAGGATATGGTGGGAGTTTGAGGTTGGGAGATGAGGATGTGTATACAGGGAGGTGCTATGGCCGGGTGTGTGCGGTTGCGTGAAGTGGACGCCTGCAGGATATGAGAGGGGGAAGGTGTGGGATGTGGCTTGGGCAGCAGCAGGGCACTGTTCAGTGTTCACAATTAAGCCTTTTCTTTCTCCTTGCCCCCTAGATCTCCTACCCCCCAAGTGATGAGGACAGTGATGACTCTGAGGGAGAGAACCAGGAACTCGCTCAGATCGACAGAGGTAAAAGGATGATATAGGAGGGTCCTGAGAAGCTACAGCTGAAGTCCATTTTGCTTTTCACTTGTGCTCTTGAAACGACCTCCTTCGATGTCCCTAGTGTACCACAAACCAGATGCATTAAGTCAATCACCTTGAAGTCTTTAGGACCTCACAGGGAGAAGCTGGTGTTATCAAATGCTGCAGTCACACTTTTCTTACCAGAGACAGACATAGTTAACCATGTGTTAAGGCCCCAGAGGTGCAGACATGCAGACAGAAGGTCTATAATCCAGCCAGCAACAATGCTAGGACTAAAAATGTATCTCTATTCCATGCTTGTACAGCTGCATCACCTTTGTTCTAGGTTTCCTCTTCCTTGCCATTTTGAGTTCTGACCTTCACTGTCTCATTCCCTTGGACTCATTGTATGATGAGCTGGCTCCCTTCCCCTTGGGCTGTTGGTATTGGGCAGCCCTTCTTTTCTTGAATCTAGTTGAGGGTCTTTGATAGAGGAGAGACAGGTGCTCTGCTGTTGTTTTTGGACGTGGTATGAAGCAGCCTAGAGCTGCAGGTGATCTGTTGAGCTATGCTGAGTTTCTGTCATTTTTTGCACACCATATGTTTTATCATTTTTAGCCAAATTCAAGTGGATTCTTATGCAAAGGCAGAAACTAATTCCTGACTGAAAGAACATGTCCTGTCAAAATCCAAATTCCTGCTCCATGTGCTTAATGTAGAGCTCAGCAGAACAGGCAAAGTGTGCCCAGTTTACAGCTGAAGTCAGGCTCTCTTGTATGACAAGCCTTGTAATAGAAAGAGGACTTTTATCTTCAGAAACCAGATCTCAATTATTTGAGTGACAGACATGCTGCTTAGAATGATGCAACTTGCCTCCTCTGCCCTAAGAACTGGTCACTAGAACTTAATGTTTTTAGCTGGTGCCTAACAACACATTTGTAAGATCATGTCTTTTCCACATTCAGGGGATGAAGTGGGTGGCAGGTCCATGTTCTTGTTCTGCAACTAGACTTCTAGGTGACAGTTTGTGAGGGCATGTCTAGCAGTTTGGGCTGAACAAATGTATGGAAACTTCCAAGAAGAAGCATTCAGCCAGAGCGGTGTTTCTTCTGGAGAATAAAAGGTGGGAAAACAGATCAGAAGTTTACTTGGGAGGTGATTAAACAGGTCAGGAGAAAGCAGGCCCTTTAGGGTGTGGACACAGATCTGCTTTGCTACTCTATCTACTTCTCCCAACAGAGAGAAGACGGAATTGTACCTTGACCCCTCTGGCCACCAACCAGCTCCAGAACCAGGAGAACCAATGCTGCAAGGTTCGGGCTCTCTTCCATGCCAGCCTTGACCGCCACAGCTCAGAAGAGGAGCTGGAGCGTATCAACCGAGAGTTTGCCACTGAGAAGCGGAAGTGGTCCCAGGTCAGCAGGCTTGCCTGCTGCAGCGACAGTAACAACACCTCATCCAGTGACGAAGAAGTGAAGAACTTGTGTGCAATGTCCTTCCGGCCTGTGGCAGAGCAGGCTGATGGCCTGCAAGCCAGCCCAAGCCCCGTGCTGTTCAGTGCCTCCCCTCCCAAGAGACTCCAGCCGCTAGTGCGGAGCCCAGCCTCCAGACCTTTAATCTTCACAAGCGTTGGGGCAGGCCTTGAGCAAGTCATGCCTTGTAAGAGACATCGACAAGGATATGGGGATAAGGTCAGCAGGCCCAGCCTTGACCTGGAAAAAATGCAGCAGGTAAGGCAGAAGTTCATAGGAGGAAAGCAGCATCATTTGAGAGAGAAGGTGTTGTAAACAAAGGTGGAAAAGGGTTATTGAGTAGGATTCGGTAAATTCATAGGGTTGCTTCTTGTGACTGCATCTTCAAGGGCACAACTGGTACTTCTGCTGTCTGTCCAGGATAAACTAGGCCTAAGTGTAGATACGTCTCTTGAGAGGTAAAGCTGCTGCTACTTACTTGGCTCTTGCTAACAGTTGGGCTGTTCTCTTGCTACCTCCATTAGGAAGGCAGCACCCATAGTGTCTGGTTCACTGCATGACACAGGAACAAAATCAGGTTCACTTTTGTCAGGTTACCCCTGCTGCCATGAACTGACCCATACCATTTACTCCAAAATAAAACAATTGCTTAGGGCTGTATAAGAAATACCTCTCTGATGAAATTGGTTGTAGACTTAATGATGATGGGTGTTTCCACACTTGTCCTCCTTGGGCCCAGGTTTCTTTATGCCTCCTAGGAGTTCTACAGCAATGTAGAACAGTGCTTTTTACCTTGGTAACACTTTACACATATGAACTATTTGCAGTTTGCCTTAGGTGTAGTTACTCCTGATTTTGTAGGACGTTTGTAGGGGCCTGGTGCCGAGGTGTCTAAGTGATAGCAGTTTGTCTCTTCTCTGCAGAAGCTGGGAAATGGGGCACGTCTGGTACTGGTGGGGTGGGCTGCCCTGTACAGTGCCTATCTGGTGCTTCTCTTTCAGAAGGCGTTGCTGTAGAGTTAGTATTTCAGCTCGCTCTTCATTATTTGTTTTTCTTCTTGCACTGGTGTAGTGTCAGTTTGAAAGAGTATCTGCAGACATCTGCTGACCCTGTTAAATTGCAGTAAGTTAAAGACAGTTATTTTCAATGCTGATTTTCCTCTCATTAGGGAAGAATTTCACTGCCTTTGGTCGGTTTGTACTAGTTTTAACCTCACTAACAACACCCCCTTTAATCCTACAAGATGGACCCATTAAAAGAGGACTGTGTATTTTCCAAGATCTCCAGAAGTGAGAACCCCTCAATTTCCCTATTACATTGCTGCTTGTTCTCAGTCCTGCTGGCAGCATACATCCCATGAATACATAATGCAGGGACTTGTGGTTTCAGTACAGTTTTCCTCACCACCTCTTTGCCCTTCTAGCCAAGTTTCTGCTCACAGAACACTGAAAAGGCCCAGTCTTGCATTTCACATCACCCAAATTTTCTACTGATACTGACAGACTTTAATTAGTCTCCCATCCTAATGAGAGGAAAAGAAAGCTGGTAAGCCTGTGCCCATTCTTTTTTTCAAGTGCATGTGAGTAAATGGAGGAATGTTCCTTTTGGCCCAGGTGCCTCATCTCATTTGGATCCCAGGCAGAACATTTATCTACCTGCTCTGATTTAAGTTCCTTTTGGCGGTGTTGTTGGGAGTGTGGTGAGGCTAATTTAAATAAGCTTTACAAACTGTTGTGGTTTTTCTGGGAAACCTTGTGAGAATGATTTGCTGCCTTGTCCGTCTGCTCTCTATGCTTCTGAATTAATTGTGGCAAAGATTTTTGCAAAAGTTGAAATCTGGAGTGGAGGTGGGTGTGTGTTTTTTAAATAACATTTTTTACAGTAGATGCCATTAACACATCTAGGTTGTGGAATGCCTGTTTTAAAGAGGATATTCAGCTAGTGGTTTTAATTTAAAAGTGTATTTTTGGGGAGGGGAGGGAAACATGCAAGGTGAGATGCAGCCTGAATACTGTAACAGTGTTTGGTCATTTGTATTATTTTGACAATTTTAAGTGGTTAATTTTTAACCAGTAACATCTTGAAGCTTTGGCTTCTTGCTTGCTACCTGTACTTGTTTCTGCTACTAGAATAATGATAGAAGTAATAATAGTGTTGTAGATTCAGTCTTCTGCTGACATCTGGATTCCCACCAGGTTACCTAAAATCAGTGATCTCATTTCTGTGATAGTCATCTGAAATCTGGGTTTTATTTTGAGTTCTGCCACAAAATCCTTGTATGAATCTGGGTGAGTCTCATTCAGTACCTCTACCACCCACCTGTGGAATGGGACCAGGGTATTTTTTTTGGTCAGTTTTCGTTTTCCAACAAAAATATCTTTTTAACTGCCTGGGCAGCACATGTATTTTTTGGTCAGGTAAACAATGCAAATAAGTAATGATAATGTTAAACTTGCTACTCTCAGGCTTCATCTGGACTCTGAACATCCAGCTATTCTTATTTTGTGATTCTTATCCTTACTATCATGTGCTTGCCCATGAGAATACGGCAGAAAAGCTTGATCAGATGGAAACATTTTTGAGCAGCAGATGTGGTTTTCACTCTTGTCCCTGAGCCTTACTTCCCATTCTTGCAGCTCTGTGGAGCTGACAGATGACAGAGTATCAGGCAAGATTAATTTGTGCCAGAAGCAAATGTGTTCTGAGACAAGGAGACGCTTTTGGATGCATGCTGAGGTATGGGCTACTCAAGGGTAGATGAAGAGATGAGTGCTTTGCCTTTGCATCAAATCTGTTTTATTTTCAATAGTGGAGGAAAATTGGTCCAGAGAGTTGTGGCGTGGAGCAGCTCTGTATTGGGATGCTTAGGTTATTCTTAGGGTTGAACAAACAGCTTTTGCAGGAAGGTTGTGGATCACTGGCATGTAGTGTCTTCCTGTGTTCCAGTGATTTGGTGTCTTTTGGTAAGGAAGGGGAGCAAATTTGGGAGAGACAAGTGGGTTGGGTTCCACCTGAGTTCTTTTAAGGGGCTAAGGAATTGCTGTGCTTCTACCTCTGTGGCCTTGTGGATAAATGGAAATCTCCATTATCTGAGCCTTTCAGTTTAGCCTCCCTCAGCAGGCAAGGCTACATAGGAGTAGGCTTTAAAAGTCCCATTCTGGTTAGGTGCCAGGCCGTGCCTTTGCAGCTTCACAGGGCAGTGTGATTCTACCCTTTGCTGCCCCAGCCATGAGTTTGGACAGTTGGTGGGTTTATTTTCTACCCTGGCTGGTGGGTCAGATGGCCACCCAGCCTCTTCTCTGTTGTGGCTGAGTGAGGGCAATTCAATGTGTGCTTTTTTCACTCCTCCAAAGGACTAGAAAATTAGTTTAGAAGACTTCTTCCTTTCTTTCCCCTAATTGGGTGGTAATACACTGGCTTGTCCAAGCACCCGTGTTAGTGCAGCGAATGCCCTCTCCCAGCCACCACTTGACCACCCCTTGATCATAGTCCTTGGACAGCAATGTCCTTAAATGCAGGCCCTGCTGCCAGCCACTTGCTATTTAATGAAGGCTGCACGTGTCCTAGAAAGACTGTGGTTGCTGCCATCCTGTTAACTTCAGCAGATATGGGGTTTTTTTGACAATGCTGAGAGCACAAGGTCAAGGAGAGTAGGGACATCCTTTGATGGCTTGAGGTGAAGGCACCAGGGGACGCAAGGGTCAGCTGAGATGTAAGGAAGTCCAGGGTGTCACAAAGATTCCTTGGAGCTGCTGAGCTTGTTCCCAGGGGGTGATACTAATTGATCTTGGCATGTTGTGTAAACGGATAGAGAGGAAGTAAAGGGTCCATCCTCCTGTGCTGTTTAGAGGGACTGCCTGGAGTTCCTCTGAAATCTACTTTCAGCAGCTTGAGAAATCAGTGTAGCATTTGCAGGGAGGGAGATTGTAAGAGAACTCTCTTGGAGGAGAGGAGCTTTGGGTTGGCATGATGAGCAATCCAAATTGTGCTCATTTATGTGTGTGTAGGTGGCTGGTAATGAAAGCTTCATTTTAAAGTACAAGGCAGAGAGTTTGGGTAGGTGGGTATGTTTCTAGTTATGCTACAAAGTCACTAGGTAGTTCAGAACAAGCTGTGAAAACTTTCCAGCATGGTTTGCCTTCATGTATGTGTAGATAATATCAATATCTTTGTCTTGTAGAGACTTAATGCCGTACTTAAAATGCTTTGAGGTGCTAGGGTGAAAAAGACCAGCACAGAAGAGAAAAACATATTCGATGCTAACATCTGGATTTCTCACTGCAGACATTAGACCCTTTTGGTGGGTGAGTAGTTTCAGTGCACAATGGGTGAGTGGAATTTTGTCTTGGCTTGACACTAAAAGTGGCCTGGGTACAGCATGTGTCCTGGTCTGGCCTTAGCTGTGTAATATCAAGCCAAACAGTTCTTCTGCTGGATATTTTAATACTGGCATTTTGGGGCCCTGTAGGGCGATCAGCACTGAGAGCTTTCTTTGGGCCAATACTGGTTGCACAGAGGCTGCAGGACAGCACTTGCCACATGTGACCAAGGACCAGCGTGTGACCCCTGGTATGCTGGGGTCTCGGCTTTAGGCTGCTAATGGCTCCAGGGTGAGATTTCCATATCCTTAGCGCAGCTGGGCTTTGCCCCTGCCTGTCTCTCCAGGACTTGACAAATAGCTCCCAGATAGAGAATGTGTGAGCTTGTGAGCTCATTTCATCTCTCAGCCTCCTGTGTGAATCCAGGCCTTGTCAGTTCCTGAAAATTGTTATCATGTGTTTGCCCTCCTGAGCTTGCCTCCATGCCGATGGGGTGCCGGAAAACCCACTGCTGGTGCTGGTGGTAGTTTCGCCACTGTCTCTGCCCTTGGCCTTGCTCTCCAGAATGACTGAGCAGAGTTCAGGGGCCTATGCTGAGGTAATGGCTTACACCATTTCCTAAGGGGCCCAGCACCAGAACTTGTCTCTCCCAGGTGTACAAGCTGGGCCATAGCAGTTCTTTGTCGCCTGGTGCAGTAGGGTGCTTATTGAAGCAACTTACTAAGGAAACTGTTGCAGAAACTAATTGCGCCATTACCGAATGAGAAATTCTACTTCTGGTAACCTCCTGCAATTTTGCTTTTATTTTTCACCACCAGAAATATTCTACAGCAGCTGTTCCTCCAGCACAGAAGCCCCCATCTATCTCACCCCTGCCAGCATTTGGCACTGAAGTAGCCAGCAAAACAAATGCTATGCCGGGCTGCTGCAAGGCAATCCTAGCATGAGAAAGTTTGGGGCTGAAAATGATTGATGAGATTGTCTGGTCTACTTGCCTGCAAGGGTTTAGATCTGTGGCTTCAGGAGGCTCTGGCACTCTAGACACATACTATATGAGTGAGCAGTGGGTATTGTAGAGGTGTCTCAGTGTTTGTGCTGTTGGAGGAGTTGAGGAGATGGTCTCTTCTGGTATGATGTCTGTTATAAAGACTCTCTGGCTCAGTGCCACCCAGCTGATGTCTGGTTTGCTGATTAAGGCATTTGTAGTCTGACAGTGGCAGAGAGAGGGAGGGTGGGAAGGAAGGGTGCTGTCTGGGAGGTAGAGAGACTCAATAGCAAGGGAAGGCATGAGGAACCCCACCCTGCCCTGAGGAGGTGATTATGGCTCTGCCAGGCAGCAGATATCTCTGTCTGTTTCTCTGTGCTCCCTAAGTGTTCCCTGGATAGTTCTCTATCAATGCAAAAACATGATGTAATGGTAGTGACTGTGTGCTACTGGGGCTGGATGAATCAGAGCATAAGAAAGCAGAAACCCATGTAGAACGTGGCCTAGCTGCTTCCTAGAAAGGGTAATGATTTAATCACCTTTCCTGAAGGAGGCAGGTGAGTTGACTATATCTTCATTCCACTGACAGTAAGGCTCACCTGTGGTGCCAGCTCGTAAATGCCAAGGGCAAGACATGTAGGATAATCTAGTCCTGTTCCTAAACTTTCAGCCTCAATCAGGGTGACAGAGGTTAGAGGATTCTCACAGAATGGTTGAGGTTAGAAGGGACCTCTGGAGGCCATCTTATCCATCCCCTCTGCTCAAGCAGGGTCACCTGGAGCTAGTTGCCCAGGACTGTGTCTAGATGGCTTTTGAATATTGCCAAGGAGGGAGACATCACAACCTCCCTGGGCAACCTGTGTCAGTGCTGTTACCCTCATAGAAAGTGTTCCTTGATGTTCAGCAGGAACATCCTTCTGTGTGTCAGTTTCTACCTGTTGCCTCTGGTCCTGGCACTGGGCATCACTGGAAAGCACCAGGTTCTGTGATCCAGTCCCTTAATCATCTTTGTGGACCTCTGTTGGACTCTCTCCAGTACGTCCATGTTGCTCTTCTACTGGGAACGCCAGAACCAGACACACTATTCCAGGAGTGGCCTCACCAGTGCAGGGTAGAGGGGAAGGATCTTCCCTCAACCTGAGGGAGGTTGAGGACCTCCCTCAACCTGCTGGCAATGCCCCTAATGCAGCCAAGTATACCATTCACCTGCTTTGCATCAAGGATATGTTGCTGGCTTATGTTCAATCTGGTGTCCACCAGGACTCCTAGATCCTTTTCTGCAAAGCTGCTGAGTGGCTCCCATCTTATACTTGTGCTTGGGGTTGTTCCTCCCCAGGTGCAGGACTTCACACTTTCCTGTGGTGAATAACATGTGGTTCCTGTCAGCCCATTTCTCCAGCCTGTTGAGGTCTCCGCAGATGGCAGCACAACCCTCTGGTGCAGGGGTCCTCAAACTTTTTAAGCAGGGGGCTGGTTCACTGTCCCTCAGACACTGTTGGGGGCTGGACTATAGTTTTGAAAAAAATGAACGAATTCCTATGCACACTGCACATATTTTATTTGTAGTAGTGCACAAAAAAAAGGAAAAAGAATGCCGTATCCGGCCCGCAGGCCGTAGTTTGAGGACCCCTGCTCTGGTGTATCAGCAGCTCCTCTCAGATGTGTCATCAGCAGACTTGCTGAGGATACACTCTGCCCCATCATCCAGATCATTAATAAAGATGTTCAACAGGACTGGACCCAGTATTGAACCCCTGGGATACATCACTAATTGATGGCCTCTGACTAGGCTGTGCTATTGATCAGAAACCTCTGAGCTTGGCTGTCCACCCTGTTTTCAGTTCACCTTGCTGTCTGCTCATCCTGCCTGTACACCAACAGCTTCTCTATCAGGATCTATGTTCTCTGTACATTGTTGACATACAGGATTAATTTCTGTGCAAGTGCACTCAAATTTTGTCCTGCTCCATGGCATCCCTTGATACTAGGTTTACCTCTCAAGTGTGCTGCTATCAGACTTTCTGATTATGCATCTTTCCTTAGGCCTCTTGAATCATTGTGTCTGCCCTGACACAGTGTCAGTAGCTTGTCCATTCCTAGGGCCAAATGCTTCTGCTCTTCTCCCTTAAGTCCTTCCTTCCTTGTTTTGCCTGAGTACTATGGGACCTAAGTACTATCCAGGCTGTCCCCAAGTATGAGACAGTAGCTAGAACATCTGCTGAAACATCTGAAACCTGGTTCCTTGAGGTGCTGCTTTGAATCATTAAGAAAAGTGGGGATTAGTCTGGTCAGGGTGATTTGGAGTGCACCAGAGAGCTTGGTTGAGGAGAAGGAAGATGAGGTAAAGAAATTAGATGTGGATGAAGTTTGGGAGAGTATGCATTGAAGGCAAGAGAGGGATAGGAAGGGGCAAGAGGAGGGTAAGAATGGCTGGAGACAGAGGTAGAGGGTAATTTTGTTGTATTAGGATTCCCAAGGGGACAATAATAGCACCTGGCACCAGTGGCAGTAAATTATGAGCCTGAGGTTAAAGCCAACAGCTTATCATTTAGATTGGCAGGCTTGCTGGCTACCTTCCGAAACCTACTGTCTTTCTTTTTTCTCTAAGCTCTAAAGCTTGGTAAGAAGGTATTAGACTAAAGCTGATTCTTTGGCTGCAGACCAGAGAGGAGGTCAAATGGGTATGAAGGCACCCCTGGCATGCATCCTTGGGATGTGACTTAGGGAGATGTCCTGAGTGGTGCTGGTGATATATGTGAGGCTTGAAATCTTGGTAGGTCTGAAGGGAGCAGATTTGGAAAAAAATAAAAGGTGTTCCCACCTGAAAGTGACTGCCAGAATCTCTGCACATGAATGGATAAGGTTGGAGTCTTGACCTCTAGCATTTTTCTTTCAAAGCACCAAAGAGAATAATTACTACTGAACTAGTAGATGGAAAAGCCCAGTCTCCCTTATCTGTTGGCAGTGGTTTATGGTGGGCTGCCAACAGCCTACAAAAACCTCACTCAGCAAAACCTGGAGATCCTGACTGCAGCAACAACACAACTGGTTAACATATAATTGGAGGTGGGGTGAATGGCGATCACAGAGAGGGTGCTGGGTTGGATACTCAAGGGTGGCCATCCTGCAGCATACCCCGGTTCTGTCTCTTGTGTGTTGGCTGTTGTGGGTCTTTTTTGAGGAAGGTTTTCCAAAAGATGTTTTGTTTCTTGTTTTCACACAGTACAGTGCAGAAGGATAATGCTGGCACATTCTCTTTCCCACTCTCTTGAATTCAGCCCAAGTCGCCTTGAGGGCCTGGCAGATTAAGAAGTTTTACTGCAACCTGTTTATACTTTCCAGCAAGACCAGTTGTTAGCTGTTGCTAGGAAGTGAAGTTCAGGACCTTCTCTACAGTGCTTTCCTCTGGAATAGGGCTGGATTGTCCTCACCTCCCCCAGTCTTGGTGTGTCTGGACTAGGAGGGCTGCCTGGGTTGGGTCCCAATGTAGCTGTGGAGTAGCTGTGGAGAGAGGCCACATACCTCTCCCTTCCCAGTCCTCCCTCAGCATGTGGCTCATTGTGATACAAATATCTCATCGTTGCCTGGGGAGAAAAGGAGTTTGCAGGCGGCTTCACCATATGCTGTCACTGCCCATGTTGTATTTGGTCTGCAGATGAATAGATCTCTCTTCAGGCGTGATAAGTTACATCTTTTGCTTATGGTAGCAACCTCTGGAAAGGAGAAAGCCTTGCAGTTTACTGCTTTGGAGGATCAGTGAAGTGAGCTTAAGGAGAAGAAAGGGTAAGTGGCTATTTAGAACCAAGCTGGTTATTCCTCATGTAGTTCAGAGAGTGTCCAATGGTGGTGGCAGTTTTTTGCTTGTTTTTCTGACTTTATTATATAGATTAAGAAACAGAAATGAGCAGGAGAGATAAATTAGGCTTTTTCTTTTGTTCCTGCACTGCCACTAAGTGTTGAATTCCCAGTTTAAACACACAAGTGACCTGTCTCTTACAAGTCAGCACCCACAAGATAACAGAGGTTTCTACTGCTTAAAAAAATTGGATGGTAGAGAGACTTGTTAAAAGCACTACAGAGAAATAATGGTAGCAAGAAATGGAAAGCAGGAGCTTGTTTTTCTCTTTGCTTTCCACTGGCAGTGCTTAGCACCATATCTCTAAAGCGGGACACCTTCCTCATGCGGCATGGCTTGGCACTGGTGTTCGAGAGGTGACGCAGGTATGCTTTGCACCCTGCAGTCTCCCCATGGGGCACTGCCTGTGACTGAGAAGGCAGGAGGGAGGTGGTAGCGTGGGTTTGAAACAGCAGAAGCGGGGCAGTCATGTGATGGTGCAGATTAACTATTAATGCTGGGTGTTTGTGCTCTGGTTTTGCCACCACAGACTGAAGTCAAGCAGCTTGTCCTAGAGCACATCTGAGACTTGAAAATGCGGCAGCCATTACTGTTCAATAGGCAGAAGCTGGCTGAGCTTTTAAGGCCAAGCCTGTGACTAGAGTAAACACTCTAGGAAATAGTGGTTTTGGGACAAGTTTGGTGCGGTAGAATAGCCTGCCTAGCTGTCAACAACCCAGCTGTCCTTGGCGTGGGCTGGGGTTTAGCTCTGATTTTCTGCCTTAGCTCTGAATAGCCTCTCCATTGTTGGCTTACATGAGAACTGCACTGCTGGGCTCTGCTCGTGCTTTCTTTTAGCCTGTTGATGTCAATGGGAGCTTTGGGCATTGGTCCACAGCTCATCTCACAGGAGGAGACACTCAATAGAGGCATCTACTTCTCATGTGGATAGAGCCCGAGTTAAACCAGAGCAGACTCACTTTTAAACCTCCCTGCCCTTCTCCAGAGCTGTGTTCCCACATACACACCTCTTGAGCTGCAGTTGCTTTTGAGGAAATGACCAATAAGTTAGAGATGAACCCTCCCTCTCTAAGCCAAAAACATAATTACATTTTTTCTAAATTCAACATTTCAAAAGTGCATAGGTATTCTGGGGGCCACAGGTAAACTTTAAAAAAGCACTAATTAAGATACTTAAGAGAAACCCTATTAAATTTGATGTTTTTTTCTCATTGAAAGTAATATTTTCAATCTTCTATTGAACTTTTGCTTGCTCATGCAGAGCAATTTCTATAGGAATGAACTTGCAAAACTAAGGATCCTCTAGAGTGTTAGGAAATTAATATAAATGAGAAGTCTGTGGTCATGTTTATGCTGGGGCACATTATATTTTTAATTCTAAAAATGTGCTTGTGTTTTAAAATCCTGGCATATCCTTGCAAGCTATAATTTCCCCTTCTTGCATTTGATTATGGAGAAAATAGGTTGAGCAGTTACACAAAGGATGAAGCCCTGAACTGCTTTGCAAGTTACTTTGCAATCTTATTGTAAGCATGCTCATTTTTGACAGCATAGTCAAAAATGCAAAATAGCAAAGACTCATAGTCTTTTGCCTACCTGTGGAGACTTTAGGAACTCTCTGTCTTGCATATTGCTTCAGAGGCTCATCAGACACTCCTACAGGCTCTGGGGCGTGATGGCATGTGGGCGTAATATGATTAAGAAACAAGGAACAGTTTAACAAAACTTTTCAAATTGCAGAGCTAGTGGATCTGTGCAGTTACTAGTATATGTAGAAATATCTTTAAAAAGAGGCCAGTCAGATGTCTTGTTTTCTTACTGCTGTAAACCTATTACTTGTTACATGACAGGTGATATGGTTTGCAGCTAGGGAAATGGCCATAGGTCAGGGAATGCCTTGGGTTTGTTCAGGAGAGTCTGTCACTGCTCGTTGGCTGTATGCGCAGGAAAGACAGACAAGCCTCACACAAGAACGTGGTGTACCTGGCTAAATAAGACTGTATATTGAGCATACCTTAATGTAAATCTTGAAACCTAAGCTGTGCTGGTTCAGAGCCCTGAAACAGCACAGTAGGTTCACGATAGGTGCATCTTCATTGTAGTTCTGAATTTGGTATGCTATCAAATCAAGCTTTTAATTTTTTCCACTTAATAGGACTTCCTGACATCTTCTGAATAACATGTCCAGCTCTGCCAGTTTCTAAGTGTTGGTAGAGGAATGGGTGCAATTATGAGTAGTGGAAGTGGTGCTCTTGGAAAACTTTTTTTTTGAGCAGAGAGACTTCTCGTATGACATCTTCTTAGTGTTCTTGTATCTCTTATCATACA
The DNA here is from genome assembly GCA_013400335.1 of Eurystomus gularis. Classification (NCBI taxonomy): domain Eukaryota; kingdom Metazoa; phylum Chordata; class Aves; order Coraciiformes; family Coraciidae; genus Eurystomus; species Eurystomus gularis. Next base: position 170,486 of record VZZY01008078.1, read on the forward strand.
CCTAATGTTCTTTTCAAGTCGACCGCTACAAGAAGCGTGAAAGGCGTTTTTGATCTGTTAATTCTTCCGGTCTGCATTTTGCAGACTCTTTAACTATGGGCAGTTATGCTAAACAGCCTATGGAAAGACCCTAGAGAGAAGTGAAATGGTAAACCACAAGAAGCTGAAAAAAATCAGATTGCTATCTCATGATGTGGCTGCTGGTAGGGCTGGAAGTAGAAAGCAGCAGTAACTACTGTTGCAGCTGTGAGACCTGCCAACGTTGCTTGGTCCTCTGTATAAAATGCTGTTCTGAATTGAGGCACTGGCTCGTTTGCTTTCCCGATGCAAGCATCCAAATCACTCAAACACCCTCAAAACTATTCATATAAATGTGGTATAAATTTTTGCTTTTATCCACCTCTTTCTGCACAGAGGATTTTAATGAACTTGGGCTTGAGACATTCTGGTCTGCCTCTGTACTCTGCCCTTCTTTTAACAAGATGATCTGAACTTTTGCCCTTCTCCAGTGGGTGGGTAAATGAGCACTCTTAGTCCTAGACCATTTCGTTAGCATGAAATGGGCCAAAATCCCGAACTGAAAAAAGAAACACTGAAATGATTTGTGTGTTAAAATTGATGCATGTGTTATGAGCACTGGCATGTGTTACACAGGCTCTGATACGGATCTTACAGGCTGCTGAGTTGAAGGTTTACTTCCAGCTATTTGGAAAGTGGATCTTGAGGCAGACAATGGAGTGGCATACATGATGTCAGCAGTTCTCCAGCTAGTCCTTTGTGCACAGCTTCGGGCATAGCTCTAAGAGTAGCTGTGCTCTGCTAACACCTGCTTCTGGCTCTGAGCTGGCACATCACTGCTCTCGCGTACCGCAGATTGGAAATGTCGGCAGGAGTAACGTGTATCCTGAGCTGGCACCTATGGACAAGTGGTGATGCTGAAGCTCAGTGCATTGAACTGTCTTGGGGGGGAAAAGCACTGTTTGTCAAATTGTGGTTGTATTGCATCTCACATCGAGGAGGCTTCCCTGGACCAGCTTCTGTGCCATCTTGAGCCATGTGCAGTCACGAGGATGAGAACAAAAGGAATGCAACAGGGTATTGAAATCCATGAGTGCTGATCAGCAGCACTGAAGGGAACCATATACCTACTTAAGAGGAAGGACAGAGCACCAGGGAGGGGATACTGGCTGCTCTGAAATCCTTGCAAGCTGTTCACATGGGTAGAGGCCTAGGCCAGCCCTTTCAAAGTTGGTAGGTTAAACCCCATCACAAGCTCTGAGCTTGAACCTGCAAACGTCACCCCAAGCCCTGTGTGCTGCATAGCGTTGTGCCACAAGGCAGGTGTGAGCAGGCACTGCTGCATGTGGGCATGGGAGAATGTTCTCCAAGCGCAGTGGTGAGTTTTGCACTGCATAAATAGATTAGTTCCCTGGAGTAAGAGGCCTTTATCATATTAGCTAGCTAGCCACTTCAGCATGTTCCCTTGTCACTAAGGCATATATGAGGTTCAGTGGGGTGGGGAAGCAGGGAGGCAAGTAGGTGGTAAGGTGGGGAATGTGGGTACAGTTGGGTTATATCATTATATCTCTGTATGGTTATTAATGTTCTACTGTTCCCTCTTCACAGATGTCTATTTGAAGACCAAAAGTGGTCTCTCTGGTTTGTTAATCATATTCTGGGCTGTAATTTTTAATATAGTACTTGTTTATGTAAAATTATTTTCATGTGCTCATGCAAACAAATGATATCTCACAAATAGACATAGTCATGTGAAAGAAGATGCTGAAATATGCTGTGTGGCTGTGCAGGCATGACATGTACGTGTGTGTGTGTGTCTTGGGAGGAGAAGGAGTGGGGCTCTGTGCCCTATATTCAGATTCTAGAGCCCAAGCAAGACCCATGGCTCCGGAATTTTGCTTGATTGTTTGAGACAGGCTTGTTTTGGCTTCCTAGAGCAGTTTATGTATCCAGCTTGCATTTGGTTCTTCCAGAGTTTCTCCACTGTCCAACAATTCCAAGTTCTTGTCTAAAGATGTGACCTTATGTGTTTTCTGCTTGGAGTTGCATTTGTGAGCTCTCGCAGCAGCAGCTGAACCCAAGGCAAGGGTTCCCACCAAGTAACGTCCTCTGCACCCAGCTAGAGAGAGGATGGGAGATGATTTACAATCACCTTTTGAGGTTTCTGAACTGCAGGCCATGCCTGCCTTCCACGAGGAAAGGATTTTTCCTCACTTAGTGGAATGAGTATGCCCCTTGTTGCCCTATTTTGAGAAGCTCCGCTAAGACCAACTCTCTGGCTAAGAATCTGCTGAAAAAGTACATATTCCAGGTTCTCCGCAGACAAACCCATTGATCTGCATCGGCTGTTTTCTGTGATGAATTAGATGTTTACAGTGTGCGTTTTATACCTCCTGAGAAGTTCCTTGTGTCAACTATACTCTTCAGGGCAGGTTTTAGGGCTCACAAACAGGCATTCAGAGCCAAGAATGTATACTTTTAAAACATAATGCCTGAAGGAAGCCTACAGGAAGGTTAGAGAGGGACTTTTCACAAGTGTCCAGCAACAGGACAAGGGGAAACAGTTTTAAATTGAAGGAGAATAGGTTTAGACTAGATCTTAGGAAGAAGTTCTTCAGTACAAGGGTGGCGAGATTCTGGAATAGATTGCCTGGAGAGGTTGTGGACGCCCCCTCCCTGGAGGTGTTCAAGGCCAGGTTGGGTGAGGCCTTGAGCAACCTAGTCTAGTTGAGAGGTGTCCCTGCCCATGGCAGGGGGGTTGGATTAGATGATCTCTAGGGTCTCTTCCAAACTAGGCCATTCTGTGATTCTATGGTAAATATTTGATAGCAAAATCTGTAACATTCAGATCGATTAAAAAAAATTAATGAATTGGCTTAATTCTAAACTAAACCAATTTTGAGCTGGTTTTGGTTTGTTTGGGTTTTTTTTTGCCTTCCATGCATATAGCTATCCTTTCCTCTGCCGGGATGAACCTGTGCAAGCATACAGTCTCTTCTGGAAATCTGGTGTCCTGGATGCCTAGGCTGTTCACTTTCTGGCTAGTATGCACAGAGTCTTCAGAATGTCCTGTAGTTCTTTCGGTTAGCTGAGGATGGTGTCAAGGTGCTCTGGTAGTGCCTGTGTCCTTTGGGTTTGGAGCAAGGGTTTTCCTCCCTGCTTAGAGGAAACGGTTTGCTCTATTGCCTGACCTGTANGCCATCTGTGGATTCTCTCCCTCTTTGTGTCCCTGTAACATCACAGCTGACAAGAGTCTGTACCTTTCACTGATCTTGATTTTTTCTTTTTTCCCAGCTGTGTGACTTTCAGAGCCTTCTCTGTGTCTCCCTGCTTAGAGGAAACAGTTTGCTCTATTGCCTGACCTGTACTAATGTTTTAACTCCGTCTTGGTGTGCCTGGGGACAGTCTTTTAAATAGTGAATGGTGGAAACATCCAGGGCTGCTTGTTTCCAACCCCCAGCAGTACCATCTCTTATGTGCTGCAGCAGCAGCGCTGAGGGGAAGGGTACAAAGCACAGGAGACAGGGTGCCTTCTGCCCTAGCTCTGCCTAGGACAAAAGTCCATGGGGAGGGAGGGCTTTGGAGTCAATCTGAGCCAGGGCTTCAGTTAACAGTCACAAGCTGGGACTGCAGAAGTGAGACAAACTACAGAGACATCAGATGGTATGTTAGACTAGACTGGACGTTCCCTGTGGACAACTCTGGAGCCAAAGCCAGGAATGAAGGGAGGAAACAGTCACACTGGCAACCCTGAATTAAAAGCTTTTTGAGCTTTTTCTCAGGAGCTGCTGCCATGCCTGGCAGCTGTGAAAGTAGACCCCTTCATCCTTTTGCACCCCTCCTCCCTTCCCAAGCTCTACTGAGCAGCAGGGGCAAGCCCAGTATTTGAACTTGGATAACTTTGGCGAGTGCAGATGGGTGATGGAGAATTAATGAATCCTGCCCCTTCTTTATATTTTTGTTACTCCACAGGTGCTGGAGGTTTTGGTCAGGTCTGTTTCCTGCACAAATGGGGCTTTGCATTTTTTCCAGGCCTCAAAGAAAACCCAGCAAGGGATTTGGGATTGGCGAGGAGTGAATAGATGAGCCATCTGATGTACCCTGCAGATCAGCAGACTCAGGCTCTGCCAGAGCAGCAGGGGAAGCGGCTGAGCCAGAGATGCTCCATACAGAGTGTTCACTTCCTCGATCCCGAAACTCGCATCAAAGGGCTAGTGGTAAAAGTGCCAGGGCAAATCTGGCCCATTTTATCTGTACCTAGGGGGATGCAGGGCGTCTGTACAGATACAGAGCATATCTGGAGACCGTATGCCACAAAAGCGTCAAAGGAGCAGTAGAAAACCAGTTGTTACCTAGAGACAGGTGGGGAGTCTGTTTGCTTAGGCTGTAACTGTGTATGTAGGTAGCTGTATCTGCGTTAGCTGTGGCTCTAGCATGATATTCAGGGAGAACATAAAAAAAAAACGGCTTGCGATTTGAATAATTTTATCTGCTCTCTGAGCCTTGGGAGCAGTGGGAATTCGCATACTCTGCCAGGTGGCAGACCTTGCTGGCCAGGCTTCAGCTCACACTCTTTTGTGGCAGGCACTGACCGGGCCCAGCAGCTTGGTGCCACTCTGCAGTGATTACCTGGGTTGTACTTGTTTAGAGATCAATCACTTGTGGGATTGACTTGCTGTTCTGCCTTAAGACTTATCTGTGGTTCAGGGCCATTTTCGATTTGCTGTAAGCTCTCACCTATTTCTTTTCAGCAGTGACAGCTGAGCCCCTCCTGGTAGTGCCCAAAATGAGGTGACTAATGGCACCCTGTTAGAGGGGCTTTTGGTGGCACAGAAGTTATTTCATTGTCATTTTCATGGTCCACTGTTTGCTGAGTGTGTGAACCTGAGCAGTTCCTCACTACTGTGAGGAACTACACTTTTTTTTGTAAAGCCTTGTCTGGTTTTTTTAAATTACCGTTTTAAAATTTGAATTTGTTTATAATGATCACTTGGTAATGAGCACTTCCTCCTGCCCTGTCCAGAGGTGTTAAGCAGTCAGTGTTTGCACCATATGGAGGCTGTGGATTTGTAGAGCTTGCTGGCTGAGGTGCTGCCTGGAAAACTGGGGCTCTCCTGTCTGACAGAGATGGGGGCCCTTTATGACAGTGTTGAGAGACAATGTGTTGTTGTTTTGAAGGTGTTTCAGGCAGATTGAGGATAAATTATGGAAAAAAACAGCATTAATGACTAATTCAACTGAATATGAAATAGAAATAACTTTTTCTAAAGAGTTCAGAGGCTTTTCAGGATATTCCACAGTATCACCACATTGGTTTCTGGGGTGTGTTTTTGTAGGAGGGGACTGTTGTCCTAACCACTTGAATTAGCCTGTATTTTAAAGTGCTGTGAGGCTGTTTTAACTTCTGGTGGAGCAGTCTGCGGGCTATGACAGATGATAATTGTGATTTAAGGCTGTGGCTGAAGCATGGCCCTCCTAGTGCTATGCTGCTGCAGGGACTGGGCAGGAGGCTTGTGCTTGTCTCTGGCATATGGATGCACTGGGCAGTGGCCTTGCACCACTGGGCCCAGACAGTGGGTGCTCCCTCCTGGCACTGGGCACCCCTGGCAATGCAAATGCAGAATACCCTTGGGTGACAGCTGGGAAGGCCTGGCCCCCCCTCTGTTGATGGAAGTCATGTGTGCCTGAGAGCCTGGGCCTGGCTGGGGGGTGAGATCAGCTGGAGTTGAGTCAGCTTTACAGCAGTAAGGAGGAGCCTATGACCTACTCTTTTCCTTTTCAGTTTTTGTGCTGCAGAGCTAAGAGGCAATGCCCATGCCCTAGCAGCACTGCTCAGTGCCAAGGAATTTTAACAACCCAGTCCAAAATCAACCTACAAAATAGCTTTAGAGGTTTCTTAGCTTGTTATCCTCCTAAACTGATCAGGAGGGCAGACTTGGCTTTGCCCCTTGCAGAGTACCCGTCACCATGTTGGCAAATGGACAGGAGCCATGGCTTGGCTACCTTGCACCTTGCCACACAGGTACAGAGCACTGCTTGCCTGGGTGGGAGATGTCTGCAAAAGCGGAGGGCAGTGGCCTGCAGTGTTTGATGCATGGAGCTGTCATGCTGGGGAGGCACCAAAAGCTTCAGCCTTGCTGCCAGGCTCTGGCTGGGGCCTCTAGGCTTTCATGGCTGGCTTGTGGGAGTGCTGCCTTTGGGGAACAGCCGATCTCCTTAGTTTTTAATTCACCCTGTACTCTAGAAAGGGCCCTGCTGAAATCTGCTACTCCATCAGTAGCATGGGGCTGCTGCCGGTTCTTGTGCATATGTCTCCGCACTCTCCGGTGGCTAGTAGCAGTGGGCCTCTTGCCCTTGCATCCCCCAGGGCTCTCCACCCTGTGCCACACGGTGGGACAGAGGTGGGACTCAGTCAAGCAGAAGCCTTCAGCCGCAGTGCACAATAGCCACTTTGTAAGCACCCTGACCTCATCTGCCCACTGTGCTGCAGCTGCACCCCTGCCTTGTGCCTTAACCCTCCACATGTTCTCCTCACCTGAGCAGTGGTGGGGCAGGGGACAGGCATTGTTGGGCAGCTGGCTGGTGGGGAAGGCTGTTCCTCCTGGTCCAAACCCAGTGCTGGGAGGGAAGGAAGTCAAGCTCTCCTTGCTCTCATGGGCTGTACTCCCGTGGCCTGCTCAGGGTGTATACTGGGAGTGGTGTTAGGCTGGAGCCCACACATTGGCATGGCCTCTGCACTGGTGTCTGCTTCACCTTGCTGTCACAAGAAGCATCTTGTTGAGGGCTCTTCAGCCCTCTGCTTATTGGTTTTGCAGCTGCCTTACTGCCTTGCTGTTGTTTTTTTTCGTTATGGACATCGCGTCGTTGGGCATGGTTTCTCGCTTCATACCAGCCTTCTGCTATGACTTAGAGTGCAGTTTCTCCACACACTGCAATGTTTCTTCTTTTTGGCTCTTTTTCCAAACAAAGCAACATCATCAGTCTGTTTCTATATTTATTTTCTGTGATGGGCATCCAAGCTTTGTCTGCTTTCTTTTTCCTGGAAGACTGGACAGCTGGGAAGCTGGTAGAGTTAACAGCATGGAAGTAAAAACAAGAGATAGGAAAGCTGAGGACACTTTTTAAAACTTGGTCTGCTTAAAAATTTGTATCCTGTCAAGAGCTTTAAGATGTCAGCAAAGGATGGGACACCATGCCTTCAGCCAAAGTGCACCAGCCCTTCTAAGGAGTGTTCTCAGCAAAACTAACAAAAGGCAGCCTTCTGGCCTCCTTGATGTTCTTCTAGAAGTCTGGTCTTTGAGTCAAATTATAGCACAGTTACTGAATACACACTTTGAAAATTTTTGAAATATTTTTGATTAAACAAGTGAAAATCCCTGCAAAAAGCTGAAGTTATAGCAAGCTGATTATATATCAGTATGTACCATTTGATGAAGCGTGCTAATTTATTGTAAATTGTACATTGATTTAGGAGATTATTCAGACTCTTAAATATTTGAAAATTAAGCTGTGATGCCTGTTTTTAAACCTTTCACTGCCAGAGTTTTAAATACTTATTTTTGAACTGCAGCAGTGTGACAAATTCATCCTTCTTGAGGACTTCACTATTTCTGGAATGACTTTGCATTAAAAATACCTATATTTTGTTTGTTAATATATATTACAGTCCTCTGATTGATGTGGTTTGTATACAGTAGTTCTGGATATGGTACCTTGTATGCACAAGCAAATGCATGCGTGCACCACTTAGCATCTGGGTTAGTTCAGAACTGCTCAAGTCAGTGTTAGAGGACTTGGAGCACTTAAGCAGAGATGTTTCCTGAGGCAAGGCTGGACTAGAGAGCTGTGCTGTGAGAGAAGCAGAGGTCGTGGTTCAGCTCTGCTCTTAACGTGGTATTTTGATGTGGCAGTGATGTGCAGCAAAGCCACTTGTGCCAGTTCAGGAATTCCTTACCACATGTCATTCAGTAAATATGTAACCCTCTAAGTGATGATTTCCAGTCCAGGCAACTTCCTTTGGAAATCCAGGTCCATGACGGAGAGAGTGACTGGGTTATGAGCAGAGAGTATTTGTACAACCGGAGCTGAGATTGGTGGGAGGGTTCTTAGGCTGAACTGGTTCTGCTGTTTTCTGGATGTTTAACTCTAAAATGTCCCAATTCAGCCTTATTTTTTTTTTAGAGTGAGGCATAACTCTTGTGCTCTCAAAAAGACTTTCAATGTTTCCTTAGGCATGTCATTTCTTCCTTTTAAGTAGAAGCCACAGTAGATCATAAAATAAACTTTCCTTTGTACAAATAATAGTGCTCCCAAGCTGCAGGCTTCAGCCCTGATGCCAGCAGTTCTGTCAGAGGCCAACAGGAGGGACTTTTTAATTGAAATAGGGAGGCTGAGCACACACGCTTCCACTTTTTCTTTCATTTCCTTTTCTACAGGTGGAAGAAAGTCTCAGAAACCAAACCCTACAATTTATTCTTGGCTCTGCTGCTAACATTCTCTATGACCTTAAGCAAATCTCTGCTCTTCTCCTTGTCATAGCTCCCCAAAAATAACTTGAGGAAATAAAACTACACTTCCACATTGCCCTAGTAGTTAGGGATAATCCCAGGGTTAACTAAACTGAGTGTGTTACCTTTCTTATAGGCCATTCTCTCTGGCTTTAGGCTACTGCAAGTCATGTACCGAATAAATGTTTTTTTCAGCTCTGCCTTGTATCTATGTAAATAGGAGTTAAAGAGCATCTCCTGGCTGGGTTGTGACGTGGAGGTCTCCGGAGGGAGGATGAGGAGAGGCTGCTGTGGAAAGTCCCTGGCTGTTGCTAGGCAGTACTGTGTTTTAGCTTCCCCATCTGAAAGTCTGCACTCAGGTTTGGCAAGGAAAGGGAAAACTGCGAGATGGAAAACCATGCAAAGATGCTTGATTTACTTTTTGTAAAGCATGGCTTTACTGTGCTCGGCACAGAGAGAGTGTGGCTGCAAGTGAGATGGAAGCAATTTGATTAAATAGAATAAAGCTTGATAACTGGCTGCCTATTTATTCATTCTCAGCTGCTTCATCATGTGGCTGGCTTGCGCTCTCTCTCTCCCCCTCTTTCTCTGTTTTGTCTGTTATGATAATCTTGGACCCTTTCTGGGAAGCTGGAGGAGCCATCTTGCTATCCTTCCAGTCTGAGTGGAAGTGGGAAGACCTAGAAGTTCCAGAGAGCTTCCTTTGAGGTTTATGCTCCGGTTTTACAGCCTGTGGATGAGGTGAAGTCACATTTTCATTTTACTAAGTCCATCAAGAGGCGCACTAGAGATCACTATTAACTAACAAAAATTATGCAGGGCATCCTGCTCTTGCTGCACAATGGAACCTCTTGAACTGTAGCAGTAGTGCAAATAGTGGTAAGATACTAATGATTAAAGCTTATCACAACTGCATTGCTAAAAGAGCACCTGTTTTCTGCCAGAAGCGTGGGACTTGGAATACAGCTGAGCACTTGAATTCCTCTTGGTAGAGTCTGGCTGGTTGTCCATCCACCCACAGGCTAGCTCAAACTTTTCAGTCGGTCTTTGTAGTTATCTTATAATTGCTGTTTCTGTTGTTCCTCCCTATGTGTTTTAATAGAAGGTCAGGGTGAGTACATTTAAGGTCTTGCTGCCTCTGCTCATTTGTAAATGGGAAATAATGTTATTTGTTGCACCCCAGTGGAATCATCACGGGATCTGTGGGTGGGACCTCACTAGGTGCTGGGCCCTGCTGGACTGTACTGGAAGGTGTTGTACTTGCTCCCTGGATGACAGTTGTTTAAAGATACTTTTTGCCTTTCAGTAGAGTGTCCTGTGGTGCTGTTGAGGTACTTTGGAATTTGGTGTCGTGGCTTTTCTCCATCCTTGGGGATTCAGCTAAGGTACCGCTGTAAAACTCAGCTTTATGGAAGCCTAGAGAACCTGAGAGGCTTGCCCAAAGTCATGCAGCTTGTAGTCAAATGGGATGCAGCAAAGTATGTCCTGCTGTAACAGGGCTATTTTTCCTAAAGGATGGACCTCAAAATCCGGAGTCCTGATTCTCACTGTCATTGCTCAGTCCTACTTTGTCCTACTTTATCCCACCAGTGGGCTTCTGGCTTGAGCTATCTAGCTTACCCTTCCTCATTCCCACCAGCCAACATTTCACAGCAGTCTAGAAGAAAAGCTTATGGAGAGACCACAGCCTTGCAAGATCTCACAACTCCTCACTTTGCTCTTCTCTGCACCCCTGAGGTTTGTCAGTCCCACCAAATTCCACTTCTCCTCAGTCTTTTATATTGTGTGGTTTTGGGGGTCTTAAAGGCAGTAACTTCACAGTAAATACCGGCCTTACAATAATTGCCTTGCAGCCTGGCTGGGAACAGAGCCCCTCATTGCTTTATAGGAATTCCTGAGAATTACTTGCTCAGTCAGACAGCAGGGGCTTGGGTTAGTTTAGGTCAGCAGTTCTCTGTCTTCTCCTACCTGGTTTGTGCAAAGACCTATTGGGTCCTTTTAGGTTAGAAACCTTGGCGCTGTGCTGACTTGGCAGCTGGTGCTGTGCCGACAGGGCAGCCTGGGCTGCCAGGTCAGACCTGGGGGCAGAGGCACATCAGACACTGCTACTGTTGAGCCCTTTGATGAATAACAAAGACAGCATTAAGATTCACTTGCTAAAGGATTAAAACAAAAAGCTCAAAAGCCTTGCACTGTCTTCCTTCTTCCCCGTGCACGCTTGGACAGTGAAATGCCCATGTACAAGTTTCAAGACTTGCTGCAGTACCTGTCTCTTTTTCCAGGCACGTAAGTGGGCCATGAGTGTGCTGAGGGCTGGATTTTAGATCCAAAAGACTGATGCATGTAGAAATGGTGGGTGGGTCTCCAGCTCCTTCCAAGGTTTGGGTGGCTGTGTGCACTGGGACTACAAAGATATGCTAATGGGGTGTAGAATGACAGAAGGTGGTGGAGGAGTAGGACTTCTCTACCCACCTCTTAACAGTACTTTCTACTGGAAAAAATAATATATACTTTAACCTGAGCACTGTCTTCAGTTTGAGTTTTGTTTTGTTTGGGGTTTTTTTGGAGGCTGTTTGTGTATTCGAGGCAGGGTTAAGCTTTTTGAGTTTCCAAGGCTGCCTTTACTGTGTTGCTTTTATCTTGTCTTCTACTGCAAAAAGGAAGACTATTAACAAAAGGAGGGAGTGACTAGAAAGTTCTCACTACTTACAGTCGACATTGGTGAAATGGTGGGATGTCTTTCCACAGGTCTTCTGTGTTAAGAACTTAATCCGAAAAACACTTCAGTTGCTGTATTAAAATGTGTGGGGGAGTGTTTTCTCACACTTCACACAGCTTTGCAACTGGAAAAGGGTAGAAAACAGGAGCTAGGAAAATATTTCTTTCAAAAGCTGATGGAGAAGTTTCTTCCTGATGCCTCCATCACCAATTTTTTTTTCAGTATGAAAAATATAATTGAAGTATTTTTTAATGGAAAAAACTGTTCTCTTGAAGCCTTGTTTTTCCACTTTGAGTTTTCTTGGAAATCTTTTGAGGGGAAAGAATGATTTTATGCACTTGCCAACTTTGAAAGCACTACTTCAGAACTGGGACAGAGCTGCAACTCACCTGTTTATTTCTGTAGTTACACAGAGTAATTGGTGGTTTAAGTATATCGTGTTTGCTAAGTTGTGTTGTTCCTATGTTATGACAGCTTTAATAGCTCTAACAGTATATGGCAAAGGGTTTTAGGACTGTGGGCAGGTGCTTTTTACCTTGTTTTTTAATTCTAAGTAAATAAACATAATGAAAATAACTGTTAAATAATGGGAACATCCACATTTACATTAGGCCGTTTTTTCTTCATAAAAAGAAGATAAACTCACCTGCTTCAGGGCAAAGTCTAACCACTAATTGACAGAAATTAGGAAGAAACTGCCCTTCAGGCAGTTATTTCATCTTTCTCTGTGGAATTTCTTGTATGTTCTTTCACAACCCAAGGTATCAGCCACTGTCAAAGGACTCTGTGTGGGTTGGGCAAAATAGTTTCAGATTTGGTTGATTACTTGATGTTCACCTCTGGTAATTCTTAGTCTTTGATATCTCACTTAAGCACCCATTCATCTTGTTTACGAATTAAATGTTGATTAAAAGAGACTCCCTACAACCTCCCTATTTCTGTTCCTTCGTGCTACTGCTACTAATGCCTGGATTCTACTTCTCTTTCAGAAGATGCTGCTCAAGAAGAATTGTGGAGCGAAGACTAGAGTTATTAAAATTCGTGTAAGTTGTCGTTTTCTGGTGCAGTTCCTTCATCTTTCCACATACATTTAAATGTGGTGGTTCTCTTTGAACAGCTACACCCAGAAGATTTTCTGGAGGTTTCTTGTGGCTTGATCAGCACAGACAAAAGTTGCTAGCTTGGAGTATAGGCTGTACTTGCAATTTAGGTTAGGTGCTGACAAGGCTAATACATTGGCTTTTCCATTTTGGAGTCTATAGGTTCAGAGCTTCCTTGGATTGCAAGTCTGCATCCCCTGCTGTGAGCTCAGAGTTATGCATAGCTGTCCTTTAGGGTGTCATTTTGATCCCTCTTGACCAAGGGAAGTGCTGATCTGTTGTAACCAGGGGTGTTCAGTAAGGATGAGGTGAACTAGTAGATAGCTGTGGAAAAGGCACTATACCTGCATGGTGCCCTGGTGTCTGCAGAACTGTACAGGGTGAGGGACTGAAGATGGCAGATAGAGCTGGGTTGCTTGGTTAGCTGGGATGACATTGCAGTGTCTGAGCATCTCCCATTCTTCAGTGTACATATGCCTCACAAGACTAGGTTTGCTCAGCTCCCTTGCTTGTAGTTTTGTGCTGCCTGCACCTCTGGGTCTTTCTCTCTAGTATCCCACCCCCTGACTCTTCAGCCAATCTTTGTGGGTACCTTGGCTTTCTGTCCATCAGTGCTGCTTGGCACTGCAGGAGATCTGTGCGTGACCTTGCACAATGCAACCAAAATAAGTATCTCTGCCCACTGAGCCCTATATAATCTTCCATGTTTGTGATACACTGGCAGAAACAGGTCAGGATGAAGAAAACAGATATCCTTTGTGATAAAACTGCTACTTGCACTGCAGTAATTATAGCCGTGCAAGAGGGATGAATGGAAGGCCAGGATCCTTCAGGGTTTACATCTTGCCCAGCAGGAAATGGGACTGATGCGTTTGTGTACCCAGAAGTACTGCTGTTTATGGTCATGCTGATAGGTGCCCCTGCCCATTGCTGCTTTGTGGGTGAATTTAGTATTTGAGAGGAGAAGGAACAGGTAGGGCTGGCTAGAGCCTCGTGCAGAGCTGGGTGGTATTTCTCCCACTTCTTATATGCCTTCTGCTAGGGCACTTCAGTCTTGTTTTCCATCAGTCCCACAATGACCTGATCCCTCTGATTGCACAATTAATCCCGATCTGTTACACATTCTCTTGTGCTCCTGCCTGGATCGTTTTCAGTAGAGCTGTCTCCTCCTGTGCCCTGTGAGCTCTCCCTAGACAGGGCCTGTCCTTCAGGCCTACCAACAGTCTAATCCTGCCACAGTGTTTTAGCACAACTCCTTTATCACCTTCCTTTATTCCTGCCCCACATGCTTGTGCTGTTTTTTCTGAGTGTCCCTGAACTACAGCTATTTCCAGTGTTGCTTGGTGGCAGTGCCCGAGTCCGTGGGGTTTTGGCATGCCTAAGTGAGGTGGTCTCCCCTGACGCTTTGAGCTCATTATTGCAGCTTATTCTTGTGCCCCTAGAGAATCTGAGAGGTAGAATTATCCCTTTACTCCCTACTGAGCCCATGTCAGCTTGCACTAAAATAAACAGCAGAAACTAAGAGCACACCCTTCTGACAGATGGCACAGAATCCATGCTTCTCTGGCCAACCTTGCTGAGCTGGGACAGTGCATCTGTACCTGAGGTGCTTGTGTGGTTTCCATGACAAATATGATACATCAGAGTCTCTTGTTGGTCTGTTGTGGTGACAGTAGTTAGGTAAAGGATCATTTTTGCTTCCATTTTTCAAGTGATTGCGAGTGCCTGCTTTTGTGTATCCAGCTTAGAAAGCAGGTAGCACATCCCTGGCTGAATACCTTGCCAAGGTGCCTGAGCTCTCGAAGCAGCTGAGAGGTCGATACCTCTAAAGGATGATGCTGCATTGTCATTGTAAAGGGAAACTTCAGCCAGTAAGATGAGCTTTGTACAAGGTTTCTTCTCGGTTTTGCTCAGCAGCAGGACAAGGGTTAATGGGCACAAGCTGAAACACAGGAAATTCAGGTCGCCCAGAGAAATTGTGGAGTCTCTGTCTGTGGAGATATTCAGAGCATACCAGGATGTGGTCTTGGGCAATATGCTCTTGCTGGCCCTGCTCTGAGGAAGGGGCTTCAACTAAATTATCTATAAAGGTGCCTGCTAACCTCAGCCATTCTATGACTTCTGGCTCTTGTCCAGCACTCTGTAAAGGAATGAGAGCACACCAGAGATCTTAGTTCACTTGGGAGGGCTATTCTGAGGCCCTGCTGAACGTAGTCTTTTGCAAAAGATGAGCAGGAGACAAGGTGAGAGGCTTTAGCTCTCTGTTACTGAGGATCTGGTGACGCAGGTTCAGTGTTGGGACTATGCCATTGTGGTGAGGGTGGGAGAAATGAAGACCGATCTCTCATAGCAGATGGGTTGATGAGCTGTTACAGGGGAAACCAGGCAATGGTCTGTGTCTCTGAACAGGAAATACCACCATGTGAACCAATTTGCTTGTGTTGCTGCAGCCCTGAGAAGACCTGATAGTTTATGCTGGGGGTCTGAAGCAAGGAGCCCTGCTTTCTTCCTCCATTTTTCCTGCTGCTGAATAGCTTGAGGGAGAAAGGATTATGCTTATTCCCGCCTGTGTGAGGCAGATAATGACAGTGACCTGCTAATAATTTCAAGGAAGCACTTTTATACTGTTCTTGCTGAGGACAATGTCTCGTGTGGTTGTGAAATAATGCCTGCTTTTTAAAAATACAATCTTCTTCACTGCTACTTTGGTTGCCTTGACATCTTGGGCTTTGCTGGCATGTCAGGACAAAGTGATACTCTCTCATGCATCATCCCAGCTGTACTCTTCCTCCCTGCTGGAAGAGTCTTTCATGGGAAGATGAGATGGAGGGGTAGTGTCTTTGCCTTCTGGCACTGAAACACGATTTCAGCCCTTGGAAATGTTCATGGTCTTTGGGTGTCTTTCTCAAGCAGGTAACCTGGCCTGGGTTTTGTTTCTCCACATGCTGTTTTAACTCGAAGGTGCCACCTTGTCATCATCCCCTGTACTTCAGCTTCCTATAGGTCAACTCAGGTGATGTTAGGTGACAGTCTTTCCACTTGCTCAGCAGTTGTTCTTAAGTGGGATGATGAGACAGCGATGTGACAAATCTAAGAACCTAGACAGATTAAGGCAGAGAGATTAAGAAACTTCTGAAATGTGCAGCAGCTCAGTCATGTTTGAAATGTATTCAGGAATAGCAGCTGTCAGGGCCTACAGTTAAGAGAAATATCGATCTATCTATATAATATTTTAAAATCTCCCTTCTGTCCTCCCCTGCCCCAGTAAAGGATAATGGAACAAGAGAATCAGCCCCTATGGGCATGCGAGCAGAGATAAATTGGAGGTAACAGCCTGTGTATGAAGTATAGATTTGTGCATAATAGTAAATACATGTAGTATAGCATGTCAGTGCAAGGTGAGGCACAGCCGTGGGCCTACATGGGTGTTAACACTCTGATGTGGGCAATATGTGTGTGCAGACCTGGTCACTGGTGCCCTGAAGTGTCAGCCGGCGTAATGAATAACTGGAAGCAAGGCACTGGGTGTGGGTGAGAGGGGTACATGCATGTGCATGGGTATTTTAGCATCCAGAGCATGTTTGTGTGGTGCAGTTGGGTGTTGGATGGAGATACTTCTTCAGCGCTGGAAGGATGATGACTATATACGTACGTGCTTGCAGGGTGTAACTGCCTCCACCCCAGACCAGGCTTGGTCACCTCTAGTCAGCCCTGAATGCAGAGACCCATCTTCCAGAGTCTTGCTATAAGTCTTCAGTTCTCCAGGCCCTCCTGGGATGAGGGTTATAAGTCTGTCATCTAGTACCATTCTTGTTCTTCCTTTACAGCCTCCTACATGCAGTCTCTGAATGGGATCAGTGGAGCTGAGCTTATGTCAGCAGCAGTAGGTGGGTAGAAGACACAACTGGCAAGCCTCTGGGTATCTCAAGAGTGCTTGTTGGGGCAGGCAAAAAGGAAGTAAAGATTCCAAGGCCAATCTGATAACCTGGTTGATCAGAGAGATGTTTTCTGCTATGTAAAAATAAGAATTTAAAATTGGAACATAAACCTCTTGTGCTCTTGCCTTGATCTTATCAACGTTGAGAATGCTTTCTGTTTGGACAGGGGCCATATCCCTGGAATGACTTCCCTGTCTTTTATCTCTTGGATCTGCATCCTAAAAGGCCACTGCAGAAACACGCTGAGTTTTCTTCTAAAACAAGGGACCTTTTCAGCTTGGAGCTGAGCAGGAGATATGCTGGCCTTAGCCTTCTTGGCGAATGCCTAAGCTATTCACAAATGCAAGGTGTACTAGGTGACAGAATGGTATTGATGCAAACCTCTGGTTCTGGCTGCACAGCATGAAGTAAAGATTTCTAAAAATTCAGAAGACTCTGTGTCTGTATATATGATGTTGCCCCTTCCTTCACAGGCTCCCAAGGTGCTTTGCAAGCATTGCTAAATATAGCATCACAGAGGCTGATAAATATAATTATTGCAATTTCAGAGAGAGTTAAACTGAGAAATCAGCAGAGATAGGACTTGCCCCAAGTGAGACAGTATGAAGAGAAGTCTGAGCTTTGATCTTCAAACCACATTCCTTGAGCCGTGTCCTTATTCATACCATATCATGCAGCTAAACAGCTCTGACATTCAGGCAGCAGAGATCGCAAACTGCAGCTTGCTAATAGTTTGTCAAACCGTTGTGGTTGTCCTTAGTATGTGACCGAGTGCCTAAACCTGAACCTACCCTTTAGAAGCAATAAGAGAGACTCTTCTCCCTGGCCAGTTGCATCCTTGGGTTATTTGCTGGGCAGAGGCCCCTAATGGTGACTTTAGCATTCCGGTTCCCTAGGTGGTCTCTTGTCTTCTGTTCATGGGCACACCTCTGCTGAACAAAACGGCGAAGGTTCTATACGAAGTGAGAGCGTGAATATCTATTTGCTTATTGGGGAAACCAGCTCCCCCCATGCTCCTCACAACTCAGTCACTGAGCTGCCTGTTGAAGGTGCAGTGACAGCTGGCCATGGAGAACCCCAGCCCTTGGTCTGAGTAATTCCTCACAAAAGACTTTGTCCAGAGTTTCCTCTGGGGAAGGATCCAGTGTAGCCAATAGGGAATGCCTCTCTCTGTTAAACTATCTCAAACATCTGGTTCCAGACACTGTTTTATTTAGCATTGATTTTGCTGGATTTCATGGCAAGGGCTAGCCAGCCTTCAGCCTGTCCGTAGCAGCCAAAAGAGCAACTGTCATGTCTCTCTTTTCTGCTTCCTTAGAGAAGAGAATTGTTATTACTGCCTGGTTTTCATAAATTCTTGCCATGTATGCCCTTACACCCATTAAATCATGTATGCACTTGCAGAATAGATGCTGTAGAACAACCAAGAGCTCTGTAATCCAGGACAGCACCATGAAAGTAGTGAGTGGCTGGTGAGTCAGGAGGCTGACATTCTATTTTCAGTGCTGTCCTTGCTTTGTGGTCTTATGTGGGTTGTGGGTCTGGTTTAAGAATGGGGGAGTGGGAAGCAGCTCAGTGTGTTGGTTGGTGGTGGCTGTGGCTGGTGGCACTGTGGTTCAAGGGGCTGGGAAGTGGCAAGGCATGTTTCACAGAAAGGGGAACAGATTTAGTGACTCTTGGGTCACACCTGGGTGATGGAACAGAGAGAGGGGATGGCAGAGTGTCACAGTGGCTCTGCCACTGTTTTCTGGCAGACCTTCAAGTCCAAGATGGCAGGTCAGGCATGTCTTTTACCACTGCATCCAGGCCCACTGCAGTTGCTCCCTGCTTCCCTTTGTTTGCGTGGCTGTGGGAACCTGGCGCCCGTTCCCTCTCCAAGTCCCCAGAGCTGTAATCCTCTTTTCCCACACACCTCTCCCATAATACACCCACTTCCTCTGCTTGGCTTCCACAGCTGGGGTGGTTTGTCCAGAGGCAAGTGCACTGTGTCGGCATGTGTTCACAGCCTGCACATTGCCAGGGTAATTAATACTCACTTTGCAGTTTTAATTTGGATTCCCTTTAAGGTGAAAGCAGCGTGCTGCTCTGTGCCAGCCTGCCTGGCCGGGGGGAATCGGGTTGCTCTGGCCTCATGCAAACTGGAAGCTGCACATGCCTGAGTACGCACTGAGAGCTGGCTCTGTGAGTAGCAGGGTACCTGGGATTCCCGGCCCAAAGGAAGGAGGACTGCGAGGGCAGCTGGCTACCATCCCACTGTAGGGAGGATGTTCCTGCTACACAGGTAGGGCTGGAAAGGGGAAGGTGAGGAGGAAGGAGAGGACAGGGTAGTGTCACATATGTACAGACCAAAACTGCTAAAGTCTCTACTTGGATGTAGTTGAGAGGTTTAGGACTAGAATGTGCCTTGCCCTTGTCTGTGCTTGCTTGGAGCTCCTCTCCTGCCTGCTGCTCCTCCTGCTCAGGAACACACAGGTCCTGTGGCATGTGCAGGAGCTGCTGCAGGTGTATGCAGGGAAGCACAGGCTATTTCATATCAGAAGGAAAGTGGGGACAAGACACAGCTCACTAGCAGGAAGATGTGGGTTCATTCACTTGTTCCTGAGAGATTTGTGTGGCCTTCATAGCATGGTCTTCACTGGGACCCTGGAGTGGTGAGTTCCTTAAGTTGGCCAAGGTGCACTGACAACCTGCCCCTTTGAATGACCCATCTGTCCCTTTTCATTGTGCAGTCTCCTTCCTTCAGGCTGTCAGGCAGGCAAAATCAAAGCTTACAGTCAGCTTTCTCAAAAATGTGTGAGAGAGAGGAGAAGAAAGGCTTATCATGCGCGTGCCAGCAAGGACCCATAGATGAAACTGGCCT
Organism: Eurystomus gularis; assembly: GCA_013400335.1. Classification (NCBI taxonomy): domain Eukaryota; kingdom Metazoa; phylum Chordata; class Aves; order Coraciiformes; family Coraciidae; genus Eurystomus; species Eurystomus gularis. The sequence goes on from VZZY01008078.1 coordinate 189,628, forward strand.
ATTTCTGCTTTTGGGCAAGTGACCAGCAAGCATCTGCTAGGCCCTTTGAAGTACCTTCCAAAAAAGCTCAGTGTTGTCTGTCTGGTAGCACCTCCCTAAGTCTGGTAGTTGCCATCTGACAACTCTGTGGACACATTTGCAAATGTTTGATAGATTTTTATTTTTTTCCTTTCTAAGAGGAATAGAGATGTGTTTTGTGAACTATTGAACTGTTCTTTGCAATGTAGTTGCATTGAAGGAAGTAGGTGTTAGGCAGCCTTATGTTGGTGGAAGAAGGCAGGCCTTTCAGCTGTTTAGAGAAGTGTGATGGAAAACATGGGAAACCAGTGCTAACTGCAAAGTTTTTTGTTTTCCTTGCAAGAACAGCATTGGGAGTTGATCTTTCCTTTTCTTGGAAGAGAAGGGAGAAGAATAGTCTTTAAAATGAAGTTCTGTGGAGCAGAGACTTTGAGGAGGGAAGGGGTTTGCCCTTGAAAGTTATTTTTTGAGCTGCTTCAGGTCTGACTGGAATAAATTGTCAGAGGCCCTGTTGGAGTTAATGAAGAAGCAGTTAAATGTGAATTGCTGCTCCACTGGAGGAGCTGGTCCTGCTTGTCATCGACTATTTCTTGAAGACTGCCTGAAGCGAGACTAACTGAAAGGAAATCGCCTCTCATCAGAAGGTCGCAACAACTAGATGTTAATGAGTTCATCCTGGCTGCCTGACTGTAGCATGTGTATTACGCACGGGAGAAACTGAGGCACAGATGGTGGGAAGTTGCTTGGTCAGGACTGTGTGTAGAATTACAGATGTAATTACAGATGCTGCGAGCAGGCATGAGGATCTGCTTGCCTTGCTCACAGCTGAGGGTTTCACAGATTGAAGCTGAAGCATCACCAGCTTCTTCTAACTGCCTGGCAGGGATGAGAGGAAGGAGGACAGAGTGAATCAAAAGCAGTGTACCTGGTAAATGCCCCACTGTGGAGTCTGATAGCCTCTCTGTGCTCCACTTGAACATTGGTACTACCTCTGGCTCTGTCCACTCCTGGGCAAGGCGGCTGTCTCACAACCAAGCAGCATCACAGGCAGGCATCTGTCTCTGCCAAGACTCTTCTGGGGATTTATTCCTTTCCATGCAGGGTGGTGGTGGGAATCGGATGCGCCTTTACAACTTGCAATTACATGGTGCCTTTCATCCCAAAGGACTTAATAAGTGAGTCTACAGACTGCAAAGGGATCATTCACCCACCACTGAGAGGCATCCACCACTGGAAGGCAGGATCCTTTAAACAGAGCTCAGCAGTGTTCCCCAACTGCTGGGGCCCAAGCATAGGAAAGAAGGGACTCCTGTGCTGTATTGGCCCTCAGTATGGGACAGGTTGGCAGAGTGCACAAGCTGATCTGATTTTGATTCCTGCCAGGATACTAGAGCTCTTATGAAAGAGGACTAAAGAGTATTAAGCAGAGCTTAGTTTTGTGTCACCTCTAGCACACAACTCCCTTCTAAGACATTGTTGTGTTAAGTAACTTTAGTTCCCCCTTCCTGTGGGGATTGTCATTCCCACAGCTGAGAACACGCTTGGAGCTGTGCTTGCTTTTGCTTTGTCTGAAGAAAACTGTGCTTCTGTGGAATCATGAGTCTGGAATTATTTTGCAATTTGTATTTGGGATATTTTCCCAGACTTCACAGGGGTAAGGGATGAGTTTCTAGGAAGAATTAAGCTTTGCATTAGTAGATTTATCCATTACCTGTTTATCTTGTTCCTATGTACTTTTTCCTGACTGAAACATACAATTCTTACAGATGGATTTATTGAGCAGTTGCCCATTTCTGTCTTCTTAGGGCTGCTAACATGATAGTAATTTTGCATTTCTTCTGTGGTGTTTAATCTCACTGGTCTTCTTTGAGGCACCTGCATTCAGTTGCTGTCGGTACCATCTTTGGACGTGCTTCTTTGTTCATGTGCCTCAGAGAGGTTTCAAGCCCGATTGCTTCTTTACCACCTTTAATGGTGATAATGCAATTGGTGACTACAGTATGGGTTTGCAAGAATGTTTGTGTAGGTGTGCGTATGAGGGAAGAGGCGTGCGTCTGGGTGCATGCTGACAAGCACGTGTATCAGGCGGTCTGTGCATAGTTGCTTGAAACGTGTAACACAAGCTAGCTCCCTTAGGAGCCCATCTAACTCAAATGAGATGTGCAATGAAGCAGCATGGGTGTCCGCAGGTGCTGCAACTACCTTCTACTACAGGCAGTTGTCACGAGCAAGTCATGAGCTATGCTCCCTTCGACTGTCCTGTGAATGCTGGTGGAGTTCGGGCCCTGCTTGAGTTAAGATGTGAGCAGACAAGATTTGTATGAGCAGGGATGGCTCTCCTTGTGATTTCCAAGTCAAGAGGAGGACTATGTGTTCATGGAGGGGTGTGGACAAATGACCAGAGAAGTGCATGTGTACTGAGGAGAACCTGCGACATGTGAGAGCAGGTGAGCGTGTGCAAGTGAATATGGGTGTGTGACAGAGCGTGCATCCGATCGCATGTGCCCTCCTGCCGGCAGCCGAGGGCTTCTCTCAGGCCGTTCTCCAGCTGTGTAAATACATTGCTTAACAAATTGAGGGCTCTGGTTAATGATTGCCATTAGTGCAGGGCCCATATTAGGCTCCATTTTGTGTGGGTTACCCAGCTGCCCAAATGCCATTAGAGTGAACGCATTGGCCTTTAATGTCAACCATGGAGTGTTTGTGTTCTGAGGAGCCTCTACAGGAGCTGGTCTGGGGTTGCTCAGCAGGGGCTGTCAAGCAGGTTTGTGGCAAGCTCCCCAGAGGCCTGCTGCCGCAGCAGCAACTCTTAACAGCCTTCCCTAGTCAAAGTGATGTCCCAGGCATCATAGGCTGGTGTGGAGAATCCAGGGGAAGGGCAGGCTGGCTAGGACACTTGCCCAGACTACAGGGAGGCAGCTGGCCCAAGTGACAGGGGTGGGAGGAACGTGTTCCCCTGTCTGGCAGCCAGCCCTATCCATCTTCTCTCTGGGAATACATCTACAGAGCTTTGCCTTGTGCTACTCATCAGAGCCAGACCACCACATGCTGTGATCCCAAATGGTGTCGTGGACTAAGCCAGATCAGGCCTGGTCATCCCTAGAGCAGGATGCTGGCTCCAAACAAAACATGCTGCTCTTCAAGGGTAGAGTGGAGTGATTTGAGGCCAGTGTTCTTTCTTTCCTTCAGCAAGGTCCCTAGCAGAGGCGCTGCCCTATCAGTCATGGAGTTAGGTGCAATCCAGACCTGTACTGCTCAGGATTATAAATGGCTGCAGATTGGTCAGGGTATTCCCACAAATGAGGGCAGTTGCATTATTGTCTCTCCCGTTACTGCCTAGAGTTGGAGACAGCACTCTTTTCACCGATCCCTCACCTGCTGTTGTGGTGGCTGTACTGTTGAAAGCCAGCCGTTGTCTTGTGGCTGCTTGAGAGGTGCCACGATGAAGAGGCAGAGTTGGATGCAGTTTGAGCCTTTCTTGCAGCTGCCTGACCACCCATGAATCTGCATCCTCCTGTCTTCTCACATGCCTGTGCTTCACGTCAGCCCTTGCTCTGTGCCCATCTCCATCTCAGTGCCCTGGGAAGGCTTTCTGCCCCACACATTGGCCCCAGAGGAAGGCCCAGAGGGAAACCCCAGGGTGCCTTCCCACCCAAAATCTGGTGAGCTTTGTGGATGACTTCTGTCTGTCCTCTAGACCTGTCTTTCTGCAGCCTCTTCTCCATCTGCCAGAAACAAACTGATTCAGCTGCCTTCCCTAATCCTGTCTGGCATTTCAAAATGGAGGGGACTGCCAGGTTCTTTGTTCCCATTCCCTCTTGGCACTGGCAGGGAACCTTCTCTGCTCTGGAGAAGGACAAATGTGCTGATTTATTCTGCCCCTTAGCTTTGAATAGGGGTTGCTATGTTACCTTCCAGCTCTGAGGCTTGCCAGAGCACACACCATATATAACCCACAGCAGGTGGCTATTGAGTAAAGGCCCTTAAATCTGCCTTTCTTGTTTCTTATGCTGCTGGCCAAGGTGTCAGGGGGGATGTAACAGGGCAAGATTTGCTGGCTGAAACTCCAGGCACAGCTGATGCCAAGCACCATATTGGCATTTGCCATTGTCAAGTGCCCATCTTAATTTGCAGAGGAGGTATCAAGTAGACAGGAACATGCTGCCCACACTGGCTTTTAAAGAGGTCCTTTCTGACATGAAGGCTGCCCCATAGGGCTGACCTGTGACCAAGATCCTGCAGGCAGAGGCTTCCAGATATTGCTGCCATGACTGCAGCACCTGGGACCTGGCTTGGACACTGCTGTAGCTCTCTCCAATTTGGTATAACTATTTGGCTAAGTCCCATTTGAGCAGCTTTCTGCTAAAAGTTGTGGGTTCTTGTCCTGTGATGACAAGTTAAAACCCAGCCAGGATAGAGGCAAGTGGCATCAAAACATCACCTTCCACGTAGGTATGTGGCTGGAGTTGTGTGATAGACCTGACTTTGAAGTGCCAGAATGAACTTGTGTCTTAGAGGAAACAGTAGAGTTGGTAGTTCCTAAAAGCCTTGGGCCTTGCTAGGAAGCACCTAGAAGAGGCAGCAGGGAGGTGCATAACACCAGAGCCCAGGCCAGATCTCCTCTCACTGGGTTTTTTCAAACCTCGATGAAAACAGTGGTAAAGGCCTTCCCAGCAGTGATGGGAGTGATATGAGGGTAGGAGATGTTTGCATGAGTTTCTGAGCTGCTGAAGTTCCCAGCCTGTGGCACTGGGGTACTCACCTATCACTGAGGAATGAACTCTGCAGGATCATGATTAAATACTCTGCTGGCCCTTAGAGCAGTGAGACCTTTTCTCCTGGCCAAAATGTATCTGTGAAGCAGCTGCTCCAGTGGTTCTTCGGAATGCAAAAGAAATGAAACAAAGTTCCTGAGAAGTAAAAGGAAAACACTTGCTATTTAACAGAGTGGAATCACTTCCTTGGCACTGTAATTCCTCTGGGATCCACAGGTCCCAGCACAGCCTAGTGAGGAACAGCATTTCTTGCCTGTCTTGTAGTGCGAGAAGTGCATGGGTATTTTTCTGGCCTCCTTACTCTGCATCTGCTCTCACCATGCTCTGAGCACTGGGAGCAAAAGGGGAGAGAATGCTCTTTGGTGGTCATGATACAAACCAGGCTGTAAGGCCTTCAGGTGGGATCTTTTCCTTTGAGCATCTCTCACCTATTCCTCCTTGGATGCTGGAGTCTGGAGCCAAAAATCTGCAGAGTTCCAGTGTGTCTGGTACTTTGTAGATTAAGGAGTGATTTGCAAATCTTTACTGGAGAGCTGTTGAAAAACAGGACTGAAGAATGAGTCTTCAGAGATGACTTGGTTTATCTCCCTACTCTAAAAGTGTAGTAGATCCTCCTTCAAGGCCAAATGAATCTGAATTTGGCTTTTCCATGTGATACCTTCTGGCAGTGATGCTGTTCTGACTCTGGGACTCTAAATGCATCATGGATATCCTGTTTCCCTTAGTGGCTACAGGTGCTGTGGGTTCTGGTCCTGTGGATCCCAGGGACCTCAGTACTAGGGTGGGGCACACATGCTTTTTTCTCAAGGGGTGACAGCAAGGACATGAACAAAGTGCTTCACTACTTGTTAGTGCCATTTACTGCAAGTACAGGCATGACCACCCATTCAAGGAGGTGTCATTGTACCAGAGAGGGATGTGACAAAGCACTTGAGGCAAGAACTTCACTGTTTGTGGCTTATATGAGCATTGACTTCATCCCTCTTTTTATTTCCCTGCAGAGCATCAACGGAGGCCGCCCGCCACCCCACTTTGTGTATGATCCATCCACCTTTGCCTTCCGTTCCCTCAGCACCTTGAAGCCGCTGAGCCCAATAGCTCCAGTGGAAGAACCGTCATGTGCCTACTGAAGGAGTTTCTCCAAAAACCTCAGGAATTATCAACCAACCACCTGTCTGGCAGGGAGAAGGGGAGGTGGCGATACCCAAGGGGATGGGTGGGAGAAGAGGAGGACAGTGACACATCTTTGCAATACAGCCTCTCTGGCAGCAGGAAGCAGTGCCTGTTTTCATACTATTGCTGTATCTGAATAGTGGCAAAGGGAGAGATTTTTGTCTTTCAGGGCAAAACAAACTGGTTATGTCCACAAACTGCCAGGGCAGCCAACAAGGCAGCGTCAGACATGGGGATGGTGGTAGTGGAAGATAATCCTGAGGGGTTCAGGGGATAGTATGGCCTACAAGGCAACAGAGATAAGTGATCAGTGTGAAACCAAGTCCAGTCAGTATTCCAAGAGTACCTGGATCTACACTGCTTTGTTATAGACCTGACTCTTTTACCCCTCAGAAGTGAGCTTGGGATTGGAGACAAGCTGTACAGGGCTGCTGGCAAAGCAAGAAGATCCCTCTCTGAGATTGTTATAATTGCATTCACATAGGAGAGGGAGGTGGGATGGGGTAACTGGCACATCCAGGTGCCTGTCCCAGCTGGTCTGCTGGCAACTCAGTGATAACATCTAAAATGGATTTAAATGGGAGGCATGAACCTCCCACTTGCAGATCAGGGATTAGAATAAAATTCTAGAATGGAAAGTCTGTGTTCAGCTGTCTAAGAAAACACAGCACCCACCCTTGGTCCTTTCAGCATAATCAGAGAGAAGAACTTGGGGGTGACTGTGTGCTCTTAGATCTGTCTGCTGAGGCTGTCTCTTCTGGGACGTGCAGAACTTCTCTATAGCATTGCCCCAATACCCTGCTGCCCTAACATGACACTCAAGGTAACTAGTATCACCAAACTCAACCAAATATGATGTCTCCAGCATGCTTTCCACTCCTCTGTTACACTATTAAATTCAGGTAGACTCTTCTTGTATCAGTGGAATAGTATTCCCAGATGTAGCATGGAGTGGGAGAGAGGTTTCTGTTTTGTGGCCACCTCTTATCCTGAAATCCTCCCCATACTCCCCAGGAAACACTAGGGATGTTCTTCCATAGACAGTCCTAGGGCAGGTAGGACTATGCTAGGCCTTGCTACCACTGGAGTTTGACTGGGATCTGGCCTTGAGGCATGTATATATTTTGTGCCACAAGACAATAGAACAAGCTCTCATCTCTCTTGGTGAGGCAGAGGAGCAAGGCATTTCCCCTTGCTGCACCTGGTAGAGAGAGAAGCATCCTTGTCTAGGTGTTTTCTACCTTGAGGCTGTATCTGTCTGAATGCAAGGGGGAGCGAGTAGTTTACTTCTTGTCTGGATCAAGAGGAGCAACTGTGAGTAATATAAAATATTTTTTGTTTTTAAATCTGCCCAAGTGTGGAGGTCCTTGGTGCCACTCTTTGAATGAGGGCAATGGTCAGTCCAGCTGCCAGTAGCAGGCCACACAGTGAACCAGCATTCACTGGTGCTTTCTGGACCTTCATGGAGATCCTTGGGGAAAGCCCAAAGGTTGTGTAGGCCTGCGGACCTGAATCCCCCATCTCTAACCTCCTCCCTCCCCAACCACCTCTCACTCAGGCAGGCAGAGCAGCTGGGCAAGGCAGTGAGGGGACAGTTGTCCTGATGCTGCCCCAGTTCTGCCTGTTCTTTGGCTCCAAACCGTCACAGCTGGGCCGCCCCCAGCACCAGCACCACCTCCAAGGAGTTGCTTGCATTTGCTGGTGAGGTACCTCTGGCAGAGCATTGTAGTTAGCTGCAAGAAGTCTCTTCTAACAGAGGCCAGTTCCTCTGCTGACTCCTACACTGCCTGTAGAGACTCTGCTTATCTTGTTTTGATGGCACACCTCAGCTTTTAACTGCTGCCTGATCAAGATGACCAGTGCAGGACAGGAAGTGTTGCCCCTTCAGACCCAATCCCTGTGCTCAGGAGAAGGGAACAGCTGTAGCCTGGTACGTGTCTGAACAGGCACGTTCCCCGTGCAGATGGCTGGGGTGGCAGCCCCCGTGCGGTCCCACACCCCCAGGCTTTGCTCAGAGAGAGCTGCCGAGGTGCTTGGCCCCAGAGACCTGTTTCTGCCTTCCCTGGGGTGGGAGCGGGGAACAGGGATGTCCTGCCGATATCGTTGCCTTTTAGTACTTTTGTAACTTTTCTCTGTCTTTTCTTTTTCAATCAGAAGGAAAAATAAAACAAAAACAATGAAATAAAGTGTAACAGATGCTATATTCACACCTCTGGTGGGTCTCATGCATTTGCTATCTTCTGGGTGTTTGTGGGCAGGGCTGCTCCCCTTGCAACTAGCCCTGATATGGTATATTGGCCCTCCCTGGTGCTTTGGCTTTTGAGTGATCTGCTTATTGCTTGGGAATTGAACGTGATCTGACTGGAGGTCTCCATCCCCCACAAAACAGAAGGGTGGATGACCACACAGCTGGTTTTTGACTTACAATTTTAGCCTCAGTTAAGTCTTGCATCTCTATCCCAAGATTCTTAGCAATCCTTTGGCTTACAGCCATTCATGCTTCTCTGTAGCATGACTCTAGATCACCCCATCCTCTGGATCTTGCTCTAAAAGCTCTTTCTCAGGTACTTGTAATGTGCATTCCCCACCCGTTGCTATCTCCTTGAGCTAATTCCTGTCTCTCCCCTGCACTCCTAGCTCTGTATCTGAACCAGCATCTCACAAGGCTATTACTTATGTCCCCTTTCGAAGGCCCCCTGAGAGATACTACTTGAAATTCCCTTAACAGGCCTACTCAGACTCATTCTCAGGGGGCCTTCTCTTCTCTTTCCTCAGGCTCTGATCTCCTCTAGGCTTCCTGCCATCTCTCTTATCCTGAAATCCTCCCCTCTCTGTCAGCTGCAGCTCATTGTTAATTGGCCTTGGCCCCTTTTGCAAGGGTTGTAAGGTGGACCTGCTGGCTCCCCCAGCCCTTTGGTCTCATCCCTCCTGTACAGAATTGCCTTTTTCTGTGATTCTTCCAAAACAGCTTGATTGCTCAGTGCACCCACCTTTGGGGCACTAAATGCGGTGCCACTATAGCTCCACAAACCCTGATCATCTGTAGGCTTCTGCCAGGCCAAGCTTGTTTATAAGTATATAAATGTATAGAGAGGGATGCGGTGACCTCATAGCAGCCAGGCTGTGGGCATGGACACCTATTGCGCCAAAGCTAGAGCACAGCAGGTGGGACGGCAGAAAGCTGTGCAGTGTGCAGTCTCGTAATTGGCTGGAGTGAGCTGGGATGTGGAGCTGATTCTGCTGCTCCCAGGGCTGGAGTCTGGGGCCCAGGCGTGTGTCTGGGTTAAGTTCAATTGTGCCTGTCCCTCATCTCTCCCCAAAAGCTGTGCCCCCAAGGTAATGACAAAATAGGGCAGTTTTTGTGGTAAAGTGTGATGATGAGCTTTGATACAGTGACAGCTCTGAAGCTAAAAGGAAGCAGGTTAGTGGTATTCGTGAAGGTCTTGTGAGGTCATTTTCAGCAGTAGTTAGCAGTGTAGCTGACGAAGGAGGCTAAGGGTATTGGCCTCGTGTGGGTGCCAGAGCCTGGCATGGGGAAAGGGTTTGCCAAAGACCACTGTGGAAGCAGTCAGCAGAACCCAGGGAAACGAGAGCTGAGCTGTGGTCTTCTGAAGGCTGTTCCTTGCTGTTGCTACTGCACGCTCTTCCGGCCTCTAGCACACATCTGTGTGGGGCTGTTCAGCTCTGTGGCTTCTAAAACACCTTGTGCAAACACTCCCTCCACTCCTGGAGTGGGCACAGTTGCTGTCTGGGCTGCAAGCAAAGCACTTTACAAGCATGGTCAGCTTGGTGTTGGTCCCTCAGGACCTCTGCTGGAGCTCTGGCTCCAGAGTTAGTCCTCCCACCAGGTCTGGGTTGTGGTTTGGTGCAGGAGCCTGTAACTTATAAGCTGAGATCTTTCCCTGCTCTGAACCGATCTCGCTTGGAGACGTGCAGGTGTTTCCCTTAAGAGCAGAAAGCAAATGCTGCAAAGAGAGGAGAACTGTTGTGCCAAGGTGCAGCCTGGGCGTGCTGAACTCATCTGTTAACCATCTGCAGGAGGGTGAATGGAGATAGGTGGCTGTTTGAAGAGCTTGGCCATGGCTTCTCTGGGATTTAAATGGAACCATTTAGGCTAACACTGTTCTCCAATTAAAGTAAATTAATTAGGTTAATGCTATGGCCTTATAAAAATAACAGGGGCACCGAGCTCTCAGCAGTGGCAAAGAGTTGTTAGATGCGTACCCTGAGACTCAGTGAGTCTCTTTGCAGCTAGAGTGCAAGATCAGCTCTTCTTGTGTTGTCCAAACATTTTCTTACACATCTATATGCACACATCTATGACGCACTGCTTCATCTATGCAGAAATCTCTGTACTCTTACAGTCACCCACAAGCAGGGTGCCCTTTGCTTATCTGGGTCTTTGTTTGACAGGGCTCAATGTGAAGCCCACCTGCAGCACCCTCACCATCTGTGTGCTACAAAGCATGACCATGCTTGGGGAAACACACCTACCACCCCATTTCCAACTGCGTGCTGAGTGTTGGAGAGGCTATCTGCCTGCCTACCAGATTGACAAAGAAAAATGGGCAAAATCAGCAGCATCCAGGCTAGATGGAGAACACTGAACTGCAGCGTGACACAGAAGCAGCTAAGAAGCAGAATTTCCAGCTGGACAGACTGTCTCCTTCAGACAACTTGCTCTTTCTGAAGCTGCGTAGCATGTTGTGGCAAGGCGTGGGGTGGAAGAATGCATTCAAGGGTGTGTACCAGGTTAGGGTTGGATGGGGCATGTGCTGATACAGCATGGGTGTATAGACACAAAGGGCATTTACGGTGACATTTATATGGTTGTGGCATTTATACTTATGGCATGTTATTTATACTTCAAGTGGAGGGAAGTCTTGGAGGAGTAAAGGCAGCAGGCACACATGCAAGCAAGTGTGGGCCTGGCAGGGTGGATACTGGTGGTTGTGCATCTGGGGCATGGGCAGAACTTGTGCTGAGGGGGAGAGGCATGAATGGGGCTGTGTGTTTGCAGGTGTCTGCAGATTGTGATGCATGGAGGTTGTACAAATAGGTTACATATGCCAAGGCAAGGGTGGTGAGTATTTCTTTGCTGTTTCTGCAGTCTTGGCCGCTTGCAGTAACAACTGGCAGACTTCTGCAATGCTTCACACCAGTAATGTTTAGGAAAAGTGAAGAGAAAATTACAAATGCCCGATCTGTGCCCTTGAGGCACTTGGGAGCTTTCCCCATTGAATTGAAAAGAAGCAGGCACCTGGACAACAGTGACTCAAAACAAAGCGACCTCATTGCAAAATAGAAAGTGATTTGTACACTGTTCCTTCTCAGACAAGAACTTCAGGGACATCAAATAAAAGTAGCAGGTGGCAGGTTCAAAGCAAACAACCAGAGGCAGATCTGCACGGAGCGCAGGGTTGCACTGGGGAAGCCTGTGGCACAGGACGCTGCGGCTGTTCAGTATTTACACGGCTTCAGACTTGAAAAGAAAGGACAAAAAAAAGAAAAATACTCCCCAGGAAACACTACATGCACAAATGCCACCCCTGGTTGAGGTGGGAGGATTTTCTGGGGTAGGTTGCTGTTTGCCAGCCCCATCTCAACCTCCTCTGTTGCAGAGTCTGCTCCTGCCAGGGTTCAAGGTGGGCTAGTGGCTCCAAAGAGGCACGTGCACCAGCAACCACCCTGCCACTGCAGTGCTTGCTCGCATGGGTGCCCATTGCACTTACTCCTCCAAGACTTCCTCCATAATATGAGGCCTCAGTGGTGACTTGTCATTCATCTGTTTGATGGTGATGTCAGGGATGACCCGGTGCATCTACTGAGCTCCTGGCATCAGGGAGTAGCTTGAAACATGGGCTGCAAATGCTGCATGGCTGCAAATGGGCATCCTACCGATCTCCTCTGCCCTCAGCATGTGAGTGCTGGGGCCCTGCTAAGAGTACCCCAGGCCATCAGGGCTGCCTGGCATCCATCATGTCCCTTGCCACAGCCAGGCTGAGCCTGAACCATCGATGGTCACTATGTGCAGAGGCTGGTCACAAGGGCGTAGTCAGGCTCAGGTTTCCAAAGCCGGTGAGGTCTGTACTGAGGAGCAGGCTGGTGTCCATAGGTCACAGGAACAAAATGAGTTTGGTTTGAGCACTGTCACAGGATAACATGTATATTATATATGTTACTTTTGGGATGTAGGAACATGTTAGGAAAGCAAGGACAAGTGTCCTTCAGCAACTGGTAACCCTCACATGGGAGTAAGCAAACCAAAGAAAATGCAGCTGAAACAGAAAGTCTCTGCAGAAGAAGTAACATCAGTGACAAGGAGGACGTTTAAGTATGTTGGCATCTCACCATTTCCTGAGCTAGATTTTAATGGGTGTATTCAAGAAAGGGGGTGAGGAAATTGAAGATGTAGATGCTTTGAGAGCTAGCTCTGGCTGTAGCTACATGCCAGCCTGGTAGGACTTGACCACATGTTTTCAGTTAACCCAGGACAGGATGTGCAGATATCTCTGGACACATGAGGAACTCAAAAATCTGTTTTCCTTTTTGTGGCTGCTCACATCAGTGCCTGCTGTAATAATAGCTCGGTCTGTTAGTGGGTTGGCCAGCATTGATTGCATGTTCCTGTCTGACACGTTTACAGCATAGTAGCTCTGAGGTCAGATGAGTGGAAGAACCAAAGATGCCATGTGGGGAGGCGAATGGAGAGAGCAAAGCCCCTTTGACAAGGAAAGTGGTCACCATCCACAACAGGAGGAAAGTTGCTTTCTACTGAAGGGTCCCCTGAGTGCTTTGCTCTGGTCACCCTGGTACGTCCTGCAGACACCTCGAGGTGGGCTGGCCAGCATCTATCCTCCATGTAGAGTGGCCTTGGACCACATCGGCTTACTACATTGGTAGGTGTCACAGGCGGTTGCTCCCCACTGAGGGATGGTGAGACTTTGGTGCCCAGTATTACTGGTGTGAGACCTGTCCTTGTGTGCCCACAACTCTTCTATTTGTCCTACTCCTCTTTCCCCCTGGCCTCCGTGAATGCCTCTCCTCTGCCTTGACATGTCTTTTTCCAGGCTTCCCCTGTTTCTTCACCACCTCTCCTGGTTTCAGGTTCCTCTAAGACCCTGCAGTGAGGCAGCCCAGAGGCTTTGGTGCTGGGGTCTTGGTGCGATTTCTTTTCCCTCACGAATTTTCTCATCCTCTTTTCCTTCCTTGGCCACTTTGTTTCAGCCTTTAGTGTCAGCAGCAAGAAAATTTTATTGTAGACAAAACTACATGTCATTCCTGGAAATGATTGAAGCATCTTTGCCAAATTTTTCCCAGAATTGTAGCCAGAGTGTTCCACCCTCAACAGTTTCATTGCCAATGGGTGACATTCGGCAAGACGTTGGCAAGGGTCTTGCCCAATGGAAGGTTGCTTGGCAAACCTGGCCTTGGCAGTGCGGCCAAGCCAAGTGCATCAGGGCAAAACCTCGATCATACATAGCTCTTTTGAATCCTGAAAGCCTTTGTCAGATCTTCAGCACAGAGCTTCCACAGGCCGTGTTTTGAAAAGACATGTTTTTTTCTCTTCCTGGCTTTAAACAGTTCCCCAAAATAAGCCCTCTGCTATTTACTGCCATTGTTTTCTTTCTTGTGTTGAATGCTGATAAATAATCAGACACATTATATTATATTTGTGTCTGCTCCGGTAGCAAATAATTACAATTACTACCAAATCAAAATGCTTCTGTTTCTCCTGGTGTCATTAGCATGTCCCAAACATTTTGTTCTTGTGGTTTAAAGCGCACTAATAACATAGTCCAAGTGCAACACCCGGTTGAGCGGAGCTTCCCAGCACAGCAAGCTTCCCAGCCATGATTGCCTCTGAGATGCTGCTAATTTTCAATCACAGTGTCAGATCCTCTTCTACCGCAGGGAGAGCAACTGCTTAGCCTGTGATTTACCCAATTTATTCTGGTAATAACCGGGCTGGCTGTGTAGCCATCTGTCTGCTTTATGTGCTCCTCCTGCCCCCAGCTCTCTGCCATCACGCAGACTGAGCTGTGTCTCTGTCCTTGTGACAGCAGAGAGACAAGGCATCACTTTGCCCTGTCCATGAAGCGGGTCTCTGTGTGCTCAGAGAAGAGTACAAATGTACCCCCCTCTGCTCTGCCCAGAAGCAGCACGTGATGCCGTCTCTCTCTGCTGACCTCTGGGTGCCAGGGCTGCCAGCAGTGGTGCCTGCTGCAGGTATTTCCACAAGCCAGGGAAGGAAAGATCCCTTCTTAGGTAGGACATGGTGCGGTTATCAAGGTTTTGGCTGCACCCTGGCCCAAGTGAGGGGAGCTACAACCAGTTTGAGAGGGGGAAACTGAGGCAGGGAGCGGCTGAGGCAAGGATCTGACACAAACATAGTGGAAAGATATGCATGAGCCTGACACTGTGTCTGCAGATACAAAATCATTGTGGACACATGGCTCTGTCTGTGAAGAAAAACACTGTATTGACCGGATCATCATAAAGCCTTTGATTGAAGAGCCAAGTCCTCTCTGCCCTGTGTAGTGTTATTCAGACAGACCTGCACACAACTTCTTCAAAGCACATGTTAGCCCGGGTACAGCCCTAGATCAACAGTCATTCAGGATCAGTATCGCTTGAAACCGCTGGGTAAAATCAAATATAAATAGAGCAGAGAGCATTTGAAGCAATTAGGATCTCAGGGGAGATTAATTCCCTGCAACGAAGCCAAGAAAAGGGGAGACAATGCATCATTTCTGTAAAGCAGTGAGGACATGCGGAAGCTGGGTTACTCAGACGACTCTGAGCAGCCTGTATGGTTCATATTACATCACCTAACCTTTCTATCTCCAGTGGTATTTCTGGGGCTTTCATTACTGTGGTGCTCTACAGACTGTAGCCTTATGATTGCCTCTGGAAGACATCGCAATATTTGAGGTAAACAGGATTTTACTTCTTCTGCATACCAAAATACTGAATTTTCCTGCTATTTTTGAAGGGCAGTGGTACTGCACAGAGGGAAGATCTTCCCTTTGGAGCTGAAATGCAAAGCAGAGTAAGCAAATAATTTAGGTCCTTACAGAAACTGTTGGTTGCATGAAGACTTTGCCCTGCACCTCCAGTCTGTCTTGGTGGTCTCACTGCTAGGAACATCTTCCCTCTGAGATGCAGGGTGCATTTCCAGAATGGCTTGTCTAAACTTGTCTGAAACTCAGGCTGAGTTTCCACCCAGGGCTGACTTGGGCTTTGTGGCTATGCCTGAAATGGAAAGGGAAGTGGGCAGCAGAAGTATCTACACTACCCGGGGTGCTTGAGGCAGATACTGCAGAGTGATTAACCACCCAAATTGATCCCAGGTGACTGGGATAATCTGAAGCACCAGTTAAAAGGAGAATGTCTCCTATAATTGGCCCAGTGCCAAACTGAGCTGTAGGAACCTGCACTGCAGCACCATCTAGGGTGGGCAGAATGAGACCCAAGAGACCCTCCATTCCTCTCCAGCCCCTCTCATGATCGTGAGCAAACCTGGAAACACAAGCTAGGACTGAAAGAGCTGTTCCATCCAGCTCCTCCCATCTGAGCTAACCAAGAGGATGCAGGATTTCCAGGTGGACCACCAAAGGCACCTCCTGGTGTTGAGCTGGAGATGCTGCCAAGGGCTTCTTGCACAATCAGGCTTTTGCTCTGTGAGTGATGCTGCTGCTCTGTGGAGATGAGGCTGACCAAGGCTCTTGGGCTCATTTCAGGATGCTAAGAAATGCCCTGGCCATGTGCTATAGCCTTTACTCTCAGATGGGGCCACCTGCTTCATGGTTACTTGCAATTCAAGAGGCTGGGTACCACAGGCTGGGTCACTCCTCATCTCACATTTCTATGGCATCTTCCTGGCAAAGCTTTAACCCTTTTCTTACAATAGCCACACAGAAATTCATTTTTAAAGTCTGGTACAGGTTAGAAGCCTCTATCACGCTTTGGAGATGCCGGCATTGCCTCTGGCAGATGGCTGTGCCTCCTGTGCAGAGCCTGTTGATGGTCTGGCCTTGACACTTCTCCGTAACCCAAGAGAATAACACGTTTTCTTTTGGTGCTGGCACAGCCGAACAGTTTATGTACTGCAAAAATAGTGGGCTAGTATTTCTTCCCTTTGAAAAAGGAGACTTGTCTTGATCTCTGAATCTCTCTGTTGTCTCCCTCTGTATTGGGTAAATATTCTGGGCTTCCTGGGCTTGGGCGAGAAACAGGAGGGAGGGAAATACACAAGATGTAGCTCAAGTCATCCTTTCATGTCATGAGCTTGGCTGGACTAGGCTTTTGGTGACATGCGGCAGTGCCCACAGTGGGGACTGAGGGAACAGGTCCCATGCCTCTCCTCAGTGCTGTCTGCATCCAGGAGCCCTATCACAGCTGCCAGTGTGGACTTGCCCTTGGGTCTGCAAAGGGCAGAAAGACCCTGAGACCAACACCAGGCAGATGGGGACATGCCTGAGCTGACATGACCTTGAAGGTGGGATGTCCCTTGAAGATGGTGTGCAGAGAATGTAGAGCTGCCCCTAGGCAAGCAGGTCCCCGTGGTGCCTGCAGGTGATGGGAGCCTCCTGCTCCTCAGGCACTTGCCTGGTTTGGCCACTTTGCTGGTCAGGAGGGTGGCACTGGCCAAGGCAACAAACTGCTGTTCCTACTGTGTAATCAATGCCTGGAGAGGAAAAGCAAACAGCAAAGAGCCACTTGATTTCTCTTCCATTTTTTTCTAATTTTTCTCTAATAAGATAAGAGGGAAGGGCGAGCAGCAGGGACCCATCTGCAGCTCAGAGGCACACGGTGAAGCAGCCGAAAGCAGGGCCAGTGGTGCTGGGAGGAAGAGGAGGCATTTCTCCCTGCGGGTTTATAAACTCTTGGCTCACAAACCAGGGGGACAAAGTGCATCGCCAAAACGGCATCATGCTTGATGTCTGGGTCAGAGAAGCTCCAGCTGGGTCTGGGCAGCCCCTTCCATGTCCCCACCTCTTGAGAGCTGGCCAGCAGCCGGGACCGAACTGGCACCTCACCGCTGTGCTGATGGGAAGGTGAAGGGACCGTGGGAAAAGCCAGCTCTGTCTGGATGCTCTCAGCTTGGCGGCAGTTGCAGTATAAAAAAGTTTCTCCCCCCCTCCATGCGCTCCCCATGTCTGCCATGGTCTGCCTCATTGCTATGAAGGCAGCAGTAACTGGCTGCCCTGAAGAACCGGGGACTGATGGATGGGCCAGCTACCCCAAGCACCTGCCTGCTGGACATGGGGACTGTCTACGGAAAAAATAATGGGAGTTACAGCTGGGTTAACTCAGTACCACGTTAACCCTGTGGGGTGTGAGCAGGGTCCCAGCTACATGGGCATGCAGAATACCAGTGTCCTCCCCTAAGGTGGTGCCTGGCACTGCTGGGGCTGTCCTCTTTGCAGTGGTGGGGTGATAATGCAAAGCCTTCCCCCACCTTCACCAGGCACCTCTTTCCTTCCCCCCATCTCTTTCCAGTCACCAAGCCCTTTGCCATAAAAGCAGCCTTCTCCCTGTGCCCCTGCATGTTGCCATTTATTACATTACAAGGGGAGAAGGTGGGCCTGGTGCTTTCAGGGATTTTGGGGTGGGAGGGCAACAGGACTAGGGAGGCTGGAAATTACTCACTGTGCAGTGCTCTACGTGCGATAAAGAGCCCGCAGTCCATTTTGGTCAAAGCAAAGAGAGCCTTTTGGAAAAGCCTGTGCTAAAAGGAGATGCTGCTCCCAGAGCATCCTACAGCCCCCAGGTAATAACGCTGTAATAGGTGTAAGTGCACAGGGTTAACTGCTCCAGTATTACCAGCCCCAGAGATTTCAAAATCCTGAATAAGGCCTCAAACATCACAGGGCTGGCTTAAAAAATAGATTAAAAAATATGCAGTTTGGAGTGTGATTACTTACCCCTATTTGGATTTTTAAAACTTTTGGATACAGCTGGGCCACATTTTCAGCTTTTCTTTGCGTCATCATTGCAAGATCACAGTAATTACTGCAGAGAAAGGAGTTACGGGGATGTATATTTTTTTAAGGAATCTGAGATTCTCATATATTTATATTTACAGGAAGGGGGCTTTAACAGTTCCCGAGATTCTTGAGAGTCTTTTAAAAATCACAAGGGCCACTGATATGATAATAGATTAACCTCTGACCAGTTTATGCATGTGGTTACTGATCCCCTGCTCTAAATGGCCTCATTGCAAGAAGTGGACCTGCCTTTGGGACAGGACCTGCACATTTGCAGGTGTGTCAACAAAGCATCATTTCCACGGGAAGTGTTGGCAAGGAGGGAAAAAGTGAAGTGAATTTCATTGCCCAGGAAGGCATAAAGGCAGACTGATAAATAATCAGGTGGTGAACCACCTACTTGGCAGTAAGTGGTGAGGCAATCGCAGTGCAATGAAGGCCAATAAGAAAACATGATGTCATGTATGGCTCTGCTTTGCCAAAGTGTGCCGCTCCCTGCAGAAAATTGCCAAGAACAGTAAAAACAAAATACATTAATGCTTCAGCTGGAGACTGAGACAATAATCACTATGAGGAAATAGCAACGGAGCTTTTGGTTGGACATCTCAGTTCCTCTCCCATAGAAGACTCTGCCATATGTCAGGGAGGCTGAAAGCTGGGACACAACATGAATGTTGGCCTCCCCTTTACGTGCTCCAGCCTCTGAGCTGCTGTGAGGCTGAAGCAGACCTAGAGGGAGACCCTGAAAGTGGTCCCACAGGGGGCACAGCTTTACCATGGAAAAAGGTCTTGTCCTCCCTTTCTCCTCTCCCAGCTCCACCATAGCAAAGTGGAGAGCAAGCTACCAGGAGCAGCTCAGCACAATGACTCCTTTGATGGAAGTCAACAGCCACATTTTGCTAGGTATTTATGGGCCTAGATACCACTCTGGATTTGAATGGAGAGGACAGGGCAGGAAGAAGCTAAAAGAAAAAAAGGAGGAATAGTTTGGACGGGACAAAATAGGAGCAGGCTGCATGCCACATTAGTGCTGGCTGAAGGCAATGACCCATACCCTACATCAACACCTCTAAACGCCACCAGCCAGGGAGGTCCAGCTGGTCTTTCAACTAGGGAGCTCCAGCTGAGCTAGTCCTCATCTTCTCTGGGGTTGCATTCCACTGTCCAAGCATGCAAGAGTTTGCTGAGCCATTCAGGGGATGCGGTTCTTTTTTTCCCCCCTTTAAACACAAAATTTGTTCCCTTAACCACAACCATAGGAGGAGGCAGCTGCTCTTGGCAAATGGATCCACACTAAGTGAACTTGCTGGAAGTGTTTTGACTTTGTTTCTGAACATGACTGTAATCAGCTTTGGCTGCTGGCAGTGTGGTGTGTGGTGGGGGATATGAGGGGTAGGGGCCACATGGGATCCATCTAGGGAAGAATAAGAAAGGAAATTTCTGCAGTGGTCCATTGCCACAGAAGGAACAAACATAAGCAGAAATATGGAGAAATAGAAGAGGTTTAGAGCCTTAAAGAATGGTTTGCCATGTACAGGGAGGGATGGTGCAGTCGAAGATGGGGAAATCTTCCCACCATTTTTGTGGGGAGATCAGAGTCAGAAGGCTAGGCTCACTACAGGAGTGAAAACCAGGGCTCCAGACTCCACCCTAGAGACAGTAACCCTTGCCAGGGGAGATGGGGTCATGTCTCATCAACACCCATGAAACACTTTGCGGTGAACTATAGAAATAGAATGATTCCTTTGCTTCTGGGGAAGATCTCCCAAAGCTCCTGACTGATACAGTCCAACTTCACATTTCCCCTTCACTAGTTCTGTCTAGCAGTCAGCACCGGGCTGCTGGTGGCAGGGTGGCAGGGCTTGCCCACGTCCCTCACTCAGGGCTAAAAAAGAAAATCAGAACCCTTTAGAAAGAAAAAAAACTCCGAAAAGAAGAAAAACAAAGCATCCAGCAGCCCATGTTGGAGACATTATGACTTGCTTTTGAAAGCACTCTCTTGCCTGCGTAAGGACAGAGGTACCTTCCTCTAACAAAGCTGCAGGAAAAAACCTGCTGTTCCCCAGGTTTGGGGCTCTCTGGAGGGCAGCCACACTGAAATTGTGATTAAGTGTTTTGGGCCATGCTTTTCACTGCAGCCTGCCAGATAAATATTTACAGCTGACCAAGGGGAAGCAGGGGGGAAGGAGAGGAGAGACATCTGTAAATTCTTTGGAGCCTTGCTGTGTTTTAATTTTAATTTAGTTCTTTTTTGTTGCTTTTCCATCCACACATCATTGTCTCTTTTTCTCAACCCACGGATAGCTGAAGAAGAGATTTTTGGGAGCAAGAGGTTATTTCTAAAACCTCAGGGGACAGATCCTGGTTTCAGTGACTGTGGTGTAAAATCTGGAGCTGTGATAAACCAATGCTGCAGAGAACAGACTGCAACCTTTGGTTTACTAACTGGCGTAAACCTGATGTAATGTTATTGATCTCTGTGGATTTACTCTGAGTCTCATTGCCTCCTCCCTTATTTTCTTCACAGTTGTCCTTAGCCATGCCTATGTGGCTGTAATATGCCAGTAAATCGCAGTGTTACACCCACTTCTCAGTGGTGTAAATGACTCCCTCTGTTTGGCCTCTGTTCTCAAAAGAAAGCAATTCTCCATTCCCAGTGGGAGAGCTGGTTATCAGCAGCCCAGAGCACCTCCTCCCTCTGACCCTGGCCCACCAAGGTGTCTGTAGCTGAGCCCTCCAAAGAGGGGGCAACCAAGAACGTCTCATATAAATGAGGGCCCTCAACCCTGGGGGCTCTCTGCATTTTGATGTATGAATATATATGTCCTGCTCAGAAACATATGCAGGAATCTGTAGCTATAAAAGCCACTGCACCACCCTGTAATCCAGCCCAGATGTGTCTCTCCTTTCATGGCACACTCAAGGGACTCCTCTGAGCCGAGGCAGGCGGTGATGGAAAGCATTGTTCAAATTTACTCACACCAATGAAAAGAGACCCACAGCAGACTGCTCACAGAGGTCCAGAGGTAGGAAAGATTGACTTCAGGAGGGGAACTGGGGCGTGAGCCAACTGATGCTGGCCCATGCTGTCATCAGATGCCTTCTGAGGTCAATGGCGCAAGCCAGGAGCCTGGTGAACTCTGGGCCTCTCTGAGAGACAGGCATTAACACGTGCAGCGCAAACCCTGTCTTGCTTGAGCTACCAAAGCTTGACACAAAGGTCTGTGCAGGCAGCTGACTCTCTAGTGATAATACATTGGGGATACTCACCTCCTTCAAGGATTTAAACTTGGGAAACAGAGGCCAAGTAATGAGACTCTGAGGTGGACTTTCATGCTGATCCATTTGGGAGAGCAGGGGAAAGACTTTATGGTTTGTTGTAGGTTGTATTTGCAAATAAGCTACCAAGATCACCTCCTCCCCATGTGGTAGCAACTCAGGCTTGAGATTTATTCCTGCTCTTATCAGCGACCTTCTAAGTAGCCAAAAAGTAGCTTTTCAAAAACTTCTGCACCGGCTGCAAAGTCATCTGGGAAGTTACTCTTTCTGTTAGTGCCATAAAGCTGCATAGCCCTAAATAGAAAGTGTAGAGGCGAAGGTCTCATCCCCAGGGCTTTGCAGTCTCAGCGCAAAGACTGCGGTTATAAAGCAAGTCACAGAGTTCAGGAAGGAAATTTATGGCTGGGAAGATGGATAAATAATACGCCAAGATCAACAGTAGTGGTAATGTCCAAGTGTATTGAGTGGAGCTGCTCCGCTATTACAGAGCTATAACCGCTTGGAAACCTTGGACGGAAACAAGCCAACTATTCAAGAACTGCTGTGGTGCTGAGGCCCTGGCATGGGCACCACCAACATCGGACAACCTGCAGAGGCTATTTTAATGGGGGGGTGAGCAGTGCCACATGCCATTGACTGCCTTCCCTAGCAAGATTTTACTTCTGGGGTCAGTGCTGGCTTGTGACAAAGACTGAGGTTTTACAGTCACGCTCTCACGCATCACCTCCCAGTGGTGATGTGACCTCATGGAGTGCTGACATGGCTCTGACTCTTCATTTGTAGACCATCTGGAAGCCTCTTGGGCCTCCAGATGTGATGAGAGGAGGATTGGACTTTGTGTAGCTCTTGGAGGTTTGAAGGAGACATGAATCAAAACCTTTGCAGATATTTTGCTGCTCCCCTCAGTTTTCCTATCCTTCTCCTTACTTCAGTTTGACTTTCTTCTCTTCTCTCAGCCTGGAAAGTGAAGTCACTCGAGTGTTTACTTTCTCTGTTCCCTGCCCAAGCTGTTAAGCGTGTCCTAGGTCATACTTGCTAATGGATCACATAAAGGAATGGTAGAAACCCATTAGTGGAGGTGACTTAAAGAAGAGGTTGGCCAAACATATGTCAGGAGCAGTGTACAGATAGCTGATAGTGTTTTGGGATCAATGTTGGACTAAACAAGCTTGAGAAGACTTTTGCAGCTTTAATTCCTGAGCGGCTCTGATCTTGAACAGAGAGTATGACAGCCAGGACCTGGGAGTGCCCTTAGGTGTTTCCAGTGGCAGCAGCCCACCACACTTTGACTTCTGCTTTGTGCTCAGGGGCATCGTACCGTTGCTGTGTGACATGCAGTCATGGCTGTGAAATGATTTGGTGTGCTGGGGTGGCATCTGGGGGGCAATGTGTGAGCAGGGCTGGTTAGAACTGACATTTCCCTAAATTCTGTGCTGTGCAGAGGGTGTAGCTGGTGTTTAGTCCCATACTTATTCTCCATGTGAACTCAGAATTAATTATCTGGGGAAAAATCCTGGCCACCCTTAACCACTCTCAGGCATTGTACATCCAGCCCCAGTATGTGACCTGAGATACCAGAGACAAACCTGCCTTTCCTAGCCCTTGGGGTTTGCTCTTTGAATACTCTTGAAGCTCCAGCTCTTGGGGCGCTGTGATTACACATGGCTCTCATCCCTCACGTGATGACAGAGCTCCTGAGGGGAAAGGAAAGCTTGCTTGTAGCCTTCAAAGCAAGAAAGCAAACCTTTTAAAAGAATGTCAAACCTTTTTTAAAAAAATCTCTCACATTTTAAGAAGGCCTTCTGATTTTTGGTTGGGAGAGTTGCGCAATGCTTGGCTTTGACAGTCCTGATGGTTAAAAGACCTAGATCACAGTCTGGACTTTCTCTGCAGTTTCTTAGGAGTGGTTTGCTAGTGGGGTTCACTTGGGATGCAGAATTCAGTGTTTGGTCCCTGAAGGCTGTCACTTCTCTGGACCCTGAAAGTAACATGGCAAAGCCTTAAATGTATTTCTTTAAGACCCCACCATCTGTAGGTCCTCTTCAAAGGATCCAGGGCCTGAATCACTTTTTGCTAATGCCCTGGTAAATCAAGGGTGTCCTTGCTGTTATTTGCTAAGTTACACCAGGGCAGGGATAGTGTGAGTGGGAGCTGAAAAGCAGCTGGAGAGCAAGTCCTTTTGAGATGGATAAAAGGAGCCTGAAAAATTGTTATGTAGGGACCCATAACGGGCAGTGGGGGACACAGCATTTCACTCAGCCCTTCTGCCTGTGACACAGACCTGCATCTGTCCAAACATCAGCATTTCCCTCTGCTTGTGGACTCAAACCAAGGAGGGGGCAGCACAGTTTGCATCCATCTCCTGCGGGGATGGAGAGCTTTCCAGATCCCCCCATGTCAGGCTTGCTCACCACAGCTTGTGCTGGGTCAGATTTCAGGGTTTGGGCTCTGCATATGTGCACGCGCGTGTGCTTTTAACTCACTCTGCAGTCTTTTCAGGAAATTAATTTGTGTCAGACTATTGGGCTTTGTCCTTCCTTCGCTTTTTGGAGGGTCGGGGTTGGAGGATGCTGTTGATTCAGTAAGCTGCAGCTACTACCTTGCTCCTCTGGCCCCATGGCTGTGTGTGCCTGGTGTAGCTCTTCCCCAGGCAGCAAAAAAGTGGGAAGAAAACTCCTGGTGACAACCCAATTGTTTTGGACATAGGTGGCAAAAATGAGCCCTTGCTTCTGAACAAGGTTTACGCCTCCTTCCCTCTCCCTCCTCCCTGGCCCTCTTCTCTCCTTTGGCTGGGTCCTTGTTTTGACACACAACAAGATTGATGCAGTGGCAAATTGTATCTCCATTAAAAATTGCAGGGAAGAAACTGAAGGCCTTGTTACCAAGCAAAAGGCAATATGGAAGCAGAGAATGTGTAAAAGATTATTTAATACCCAGCATGGACATCTAAGTTGGATATTTCTGCTAGAACACTAGTAAGTCAAGCATTGATACTTAAATCAATTATTGTCCTGGGATTAGGAATTTAATGTGGAATAAAGGCTTTTCCAACTCCGAAAGCTGTAGTTTCAGGCTCTCTTCAGACTCAGAAAGACAACTTTTCTTTAATTAATCTCATCTCACACTTTAAGCGTACTTTCCTATAGGCACAAGAGCTGAACTCTTCAACTTCAGTAGAAGTTGGTATGCTGGAGTTTGAATCATTTCTTGCAGAATGGCAGGATAGCAAGAGGCTGGATTATCAAGAAAATGAGTAAGAATGAGAAGCAATGATCTTCTGTCTGTTCCCTGGGATTTAACACCATGCTTCTCCAACATACACATCACATAGCAAGTGCTGTAGCTGATCTGTTTGCACCTTTGAGGTGATATGGTCATGGACCTCCCCGTTCCTACTCTGATCCTGTCAGTTCATGTAAGTCAAAGAGGTTCGATCCAGTTCAGCTCTTGGTTGACAATCCTCAGAGGAGAGGCCAGGATGCCACCAGGCGTGACAACCTCTTTTCTGGCTCAGTAGTATCAATGACCCTCGCCTACTGCTACGGGGCTCTAAGAGTTTTGACTCCTGGAGACTGATCTGATGAAATAGGGACTTCACATCACTGTAACTGAAATATGAGCGTGGGCCACACATTTCTCTCACACCAGATTTCACTGTCTTTGAGCCGTGGATTTTTTTATTTCCTACCCCAAGTTTCTGTGCTTAGAGATCATGCTTGCTTGTTAATCTGCAGCCATATTGCTGACCCAGGAGAGCTGCATTTGGGAAATGCGGGTGATGCACTGGTGAGTAACATGCACAAGTGCTGTGCATCCCTGCAGCTCAATGGCTGTGGAGGCACATGGGCTCAGATGTACAGCTACCAGAGTGGCAAAGTGATCAGTGCCTCAGTATTTTTTCACTGTCAACAACTGTCTGTGAAACCCACAGGCAAAGTGTCCTGGCTTACACAAAGGAAGACAAATAGCTATTGCCCTCACTTACTCTGCTAGTTGAGGGGCTGATGTCTGTATAGTAGTACTCACGGACATGACCCCACTGATGGTCCCTGGGGGTACAAGAAAGATATCATGCAATAATGTTTCTTTCCTTTTCTCTCACCGTGCTTTAAAAATAAACAAACTCTAAAATTGCTTGCAACCACTTCCTGCCCCTACCATTGAACAATTAATTCTCCCACTGTGATCTTCTATTCTACTGTTTACCGGTTTCAGACTGGTCACATCTTTTATGGTGTTCTTTTACTAAAAAGGCTTTGCTCACATGTGTCTCTCTGTGAGGCTGTATATTGCATATTACGTCTAGCTATGACCTCTCTGATGTCCATCGCCAGGAGAACAACAGACCGCAGCATGGTGGGTTCAGCAGGATGTGTATGTGCGCTGGTGTGTGCATACGTATGCAGTGGGGGTACCATGCTGCAGATCAAAGGGAAAATGAATCTCTAAAATGTTTAGTTTATAAAGTGCATTGTTGTTGCGCTGCTGCCCAAGGTCTTAAAAGGGACCCAGATTTATTGTCTCAGCACAGTTCAGAGATAGTTGTTGTAGATTAAAAATGGAAGAAACAGGAAGAGGGCCAGGCATGTAAATTACTGAGGAGCTCTTACATTTGTTTGCTGTACGAGTTTGGGTTTTGCTGTTTTTGTTTCCCCTGGTAGGGCTTTTTCCCCCTCCCCCTTCCATTCGTTCCTAAGAGCCAAGGGGTCATGTCTGTGTTTTCTTGTGTGGCCACATGGAGTATGTCCTGACAGCTCTGCTATCTCTTAGGTAGAAACAGAGATTTTCCAGGCATTGCTCTCAGAAAAGAAAACTCACTACAGGCAAATCTGCTTTGCTTTTATTACTAGAGATACCGTTTAATCTCAGCCCCTGACTGTTTCTCTCCCCACAGTTCCTCTTCTTGGAGGAAAATCATTGAATCAACACATGACAAAGAAATTAACTCTCCTTTGTGGCCACAGATATTAAAGAGAGGAACAGTCATTTGGATCCTGCTCAGCTGGTTGTGCAATGCAGCCCAGAGAGCCTGAGTAGTGGTGTCCAGCTGATTGGCATGGCAAGGTTGACGTGTCCCTGGCAGGATGTGCCCAGGTGTTGGCTGTGATAGTGCCCGTGGGCAGGCACAGCATGCACCCACACTGCCAAGGAGACCCTCTGCCTGAGTCCATGCAGGGGGTTTGCCCAGAGCTTCAGCCCTCACTTAGACCTTGTACATTGATCTTCCCCACCAAACCCCTGGGCTGAGGCTGGAGGAGGACACCCCAGCCTGGCAGTCTCCAGTCACACCTTCTACAGTGTGGCTGGGATGATGATGGGGGTGGCAGGGAAAAGCATGGGCTGTCATGTAGAGAGATGAAAAGCACAAAGATACAACTTATATTCACCTTTACTTACCTGCATTGAGCTCTTTCCTCCAGCGCCAGTGGAAAGACAGAGGTTTGTTCACACCATTGTGATCTGACTTTGCCCTGGATCAGGCAGGGTTGTCCACATTCACAACAGAGGCAAAACATAAGATCTCAAGATAATTCTCATTCCCTCTTACTGATTAGCTCCTAGGCTAAGTGTGCTGGCTATGTCCTCGCTGGCTCACTGTATGACTTACTGGGCAAAATCTCTGGGTCACGCATTCAGTATCCACAGAGCTTCTTTCTTCAAAAGCTCACACTGCAGGTGGAGAAGACAGCCACGAGGTGGTAGATACAAATCCAAAGACGCAAAGTGAGGTGCTGAATGCTTTTGAACCACAACTGGTACTGAACCACTGGTGCTTGATTTATGGCAGTTAATGCTGAATCATACTGTCTTTGTCAGTCCTCTGAAATTCTCCCTGGTTCTTCAAAAAGCTTTACTCTTTACAAGGCAAATTCCCCTGTACAATTTGGAGCCCATTCTGGCAGCCCTAGGCAATTTTAAAGGGCTAAGAACTGGATTCCTACATCCTCTTGCTTGAGGGAAGCATCATCTTCATGCTAGATGTGAGCCCTAGCTATGTGAAGCTTACAGCCACAGCTACGAGGATAAATTCTTCATCCATGCCGTGACCCTGCTGGGTGACAGAGCATCCTAAACTGGTCTCCCACTAGTGCTTATCTTCCAGGGATTTCAGCTAGCCGTCTAGCAGCTTTCAGCTGAAGAGCTGGAAGCTGTGCCTGTCTTGCTGGATGCCAGGGGCACCACTCTGCTGTGTTTGTGGTGTTGGCTAATCTTATGGGTGCTCAAACCACATCCATCTTGTCACCTTTTACCTCTGCATCCTGCTGTCGGTTGCAAAGACTGACATACATTAAAAGATCACTGCCTCCAGTAGAGGTTTGTATATAGATTTTAATATCATAAATACAGCATGTAAACAAAATACCACTTGATTATTGAAACCATATTCACTGAAGCTGAGCTCCCATGCGGGAGATACATATGAGTTTAATTGCTGTTAAACCTCTGTAAATGTACTTTCAGCAAGGCACTGGTATTATTTAACACACAGATCAAAACAACTACTGAAATCTAGAGCTGATGCTGGAGATTAATTAATGTGGGCTTTGGCTGTTTCACTGTACCACTGATTATCAATGGGATGCTTCCTACATTTTGGCGTTTGGCAGGACTGTGCCTTGCCCATGACATTCAGCTCCAGCCGTTGGTCAGACCCATCCAGTGGTTTCACTTGAGCTGTCATCTTCATGGGAGACCAGATGAGACATAGTTCCTCTTAACAACCAGGGGCCAGGCTGTGTTCCATACCAACAGAGTCAGCGCTGGGAACAGCCTTGCAAACACCAGCAAAGCCCACGTGCTGCCATGAGGGAGAGTGAGGGTGATGCCACCTTTGCCTGGGATGTCCACCCTGCCTGGTCAGCGTGCTCGTGACAGCCCTATTACCTCTATGGCTGCTCTGTTGCCTGCAGCTTGGCTGCTCAGTTCTACTGCTGACATCTGGAGCAAAAGCATATACAAAAGACTGTACAAAGCAAAAACATATACTGAAGAATAAGATTAGGTTCTTTTGAGCCTCTTCCAGGCCCAGCCTCCCCCAGAGCTCTTTGCTATGTTTTGCTTTGTACACTGGGAGAGAAGGAGCTTGGTTACAGAAAAAAGGACATTTTACAGATTACTGAAGCCTAGATCTGATCCAGGTGTTGTTTCTCAGGTCTTTTCAAACTGTAGTGACACCAGAAGACATTTTGCAGAGCCCAGGGGGTGGTGGGGAAGCCTGGGACAGCTTACAGATGAATGTTTTCCCTGGCCTTTCCAGCCTGACAGCCCAGTCATGGCTGTCTTTGGCTAATTGCAGCAGGATTGCTGCAAAAGCAGCGAGCTACCCAGGTAGGAAGTCTTGTGGCTTGTGGACATCAACAGGGAGTCCTCTGGATGGCAAGACAGCAGCAGTGCAGTGGCACTGAGCCTCCTGCTCTGGTCTTGGCTCTGGAGCTTTTGGCTCGGAAGAGCAGTGCCCCTAAGGCATAACTTTCTGTGTCTGTCAGTGCTGCCCACCTCACCAGGTGGAGTTCTGTCTCCTCACAAAACCTCTGTGAAAATTTGGTGTGCTGTTATCCTCATTTTGCAGACAGATCCTCAAAAGTATTTAGACATCAAATGCCAGTTAAATCCAGAAGAACTCAGTACCGAAATGCCTACTTGGATCTAAGTGATTTGCTGATAACGTTGTGAATGAAAAGGTTAACGTTGTTGACCTTCCAAACCTTTAATTGGTGGCCTAGGATCCAGGCATCTTTCTCTGCCAGAGTACAGGTCTGTGCTCCCACACGAGGCAGCCAAATAGCTTGTGGCTGCTTGGCAGGCCTTGCCTCTGTCTCCAGCCTGGTCAGTGCTCTCCTATGGCACTCGGAGGACCTGGGAGGCTGGTGGAGGGGGAGCAGCAGAGAAAGGCTGTGCTTAGAGGCGATGGGACATCAAAGTCCTGGCCACACACAGCAGTAGATATTCTATGACTTTTTTTCTCTTCACAGCAATGGGGTGCCACCCTTGTTGTTTTTGGCAGATCCCAGTGGGAATAATTACATTGCGCATGCCTTAAATTCCCTCTTCTGCAATGACAACTGGATGCAATTTCCTTAGGAGTCTCACAAATGGAGCTCTCACATTGTTGTAAGCCATTCAGTGAGTGCTGCAATATGTTCAGAGGTGGTTGCTTCTCAGCAGGACCCCGAGTGGTTTCTAGAAACCTTTCCATAGTCTGTCATGCACTTTGGAACCCGCTAAGTGGGCGATACATGGGAGTCCTGGGCACGCTCTTTCAACTAAATGCAAGCTTGTTATTTTTACACTGCAGAATATCAAGGTAGCCTGATTGTAGGCACACACTCATGTAAGACAGGGTGTGAAATGAAAACCTGAAGGTTTAGAGATTTCATATGTTGTTGGGATTGGAGTCAGGAAATGCCAAACTCAAACTGAAACCTGCGCTTGAGGTTTGATTTTGGTTCATGCTTAACATAAATATTACTTTTGCTGACCAAACATAGCTCCACGGAGCTAAGGATAGGTCTCCACAGAGAATTTTATGTCCTAGTTGCCTGTGATAGCAAAAGACTAGATACCCAGTGGGTCCCCTCCATTCATATTGTTCTGTGATTAAAGAGCAAAACTCACCAGAGCAGGCTGCTCAGGGAATCCTTCATACAACAGCAAAAACCTTCAACAGTTGTTGTTGTGGGGAAATAACTTGTGAGACCACAGCAATAGACCTTTTGATCTGGAGATGCGGAGGAAAAAAAATAATTATTTCCCCCAGCAAAGGGTTGGAGGACTTGGAGGAAAATGCCCTTCAGACAACAGAAAGTACCACCTCACTCCTGCCTGCACACTGCGCTGCGCTGCGCGTAAGATGGACGGCATTTGGTGCATTTGTTTTTCAGACTGCTGCTGTTGACTTGTGAAGATCTTGATGCCAACACCCCACCAAAGTGCTTGAGCACTGAAGGACAGCCTCCTATGTGCTTCCAGCATGTCTCTGGGCAGCTAATGAAAGAGCATGACAACTAAAGAGACGTAATGAAGCCCAGCTCCTGCCAAGCGCATGGTCGAGTGATCTGTGCAATGTATGGCAAGAGAGGAGAGGAGGGAGGATCAGGAGAAAAGACAATGTTGCTAGGACTTGAAAAGCAAGGTCCAGGGGAGGTAGGTGACAGATAAAGGAGGCAGAGGAGGCACAATGAATGTTGTGGTTGGAGTAAAAGGAAGAAAGAACGTGCTTGTGTCATTTGTAACCTGGGAGGTAGGTCTCGTGCAGATATTTTATTCCAAGTGCTGGACCTTTAGCCATAGGAATGAACTCAGATATTAAACAAATGCTTTGGTCTAGCTGGAAAGCAGAGTGCAGTTAGCTGGAACAAGTGAGGCAGGAGGTGGCAGATCCCCCCTTTCCTTCTGCAGTGGGAAATGGACAGGTAATAGGGACAAAAGTAGTATTTTTTGCAGTTCTCTAGTTCACCAAGCTCAGGGAACTTTGCCGTCTGGCCTCCATTAATCCCCAAAGGCACCACGGAAGGTGGTGGGGAGCAGGATCAGGGATGTCCCAGGCCTTGGGTGAAAGTCCTGGTCAAACATCACCTTGGGGAAGCTTTGCAAATGGCCTTGGATAAAGAAATGCCATCTCAAACCTGAGCATGGCTGGAAAGGAGCTGCCTGAAGGACTGTGCATGGAGGGGCAGGCATGGCTCAATGATGGAACAGTGAGGACATTTTGGGAGCTGTGATGGGCTCTGCTGACTCGAGACAGTCAACTGTCCCGTGGTGCTTGATAAGCAGAGCTGCTCATCTAACAGCTGGGCATGGAAAGGCCACGCAGATACTCTTATGTTCATGTCACTGTTTTTCCCTTTTTCTGACAGCTGTAGCACCTCAGGTGTCCTTATGGCAGGGCAGTCAGCTCTCCTCTCATGCAGCACAGTTCTTGACAGCCTGTGGTTCATGCGGTTCTCAAGGCATCTGAAGGTGTTCAGTGAATGGTGCGAAATACAATACAAACCATAACGGTCCAGCATTCACAGTCCTGTGCGCGCAATCAAAACTGATGGTGGGGGTGGGGGAGGAAAGCGTTCAAAGGGATAAACAGACAAAGCTGAGCTTAGTTTTTACTTGGACCTAAGTACAAATCACTGTGGTGCCATGTGATAGCTTCAGTTTATTCAGAGAAGGCTGGGCAGACCTCTGAGTAAAACACAGGCAGAGATGCTGGTCTAATGCATACAAGGCAGAAACTAAGAGAGCAAGGTGGGTGCATGGTAAGTGTATGGTCCTAGGGTGATCCAGGTGCTCAGAGCCAAACCCTGCCCTGCCATCTAAGACTCTAAAGTGCCTAAGGGCTGCTGTTGGCCTTTGAGGAGTTCATCAAGGCTGTACTGCATTTCTGTGGGTGCTGCAGGGTCATGTTCTACACAGTCTTGGAGGCTGGTGCCCTGGGTAACATTTATGGAACAGTGGGGTTGACAGAAGAATGTCTCAACCTCAGTAGACCCAGTAAAAAACCCCATCTTTCTGTATACAGGGTGGGAGATAAAAGGTGCTGGCCACACTCAAACCCAGGAGCGCTACAAGCTTTTTGACGCCTTCCCTAAGTTCTAGCTGATTTGCTTAGTTGCTGTGGAAAGAGGGAGTTTGCCCTAAAAGCATGGAACTGCGGATTGTCTCTGGTTCTCTCCTGTATACCTCAGTGATTGTTTGTTCCTGGGGAGTATCGTTACCCATCCAGTCACCAAAGTCCTGGCCTGGGATCATCACCACCAAAAATGGAAGAGTTTGCTTTGCTGTGTCCATCTTGGGTGTTGGCAATATTTGGAGATACAGCTTCATGTTGATGGTGCCTGTGTGGTCTAATTACCCTTTATTGCTACTCTTGCCTGCCTGCTTACTTCGATGTTAATTTATTTGTCCCAAGATGCGCTTGTGCATCTGTTCCTTATTTCCTGTGTAGGCATTTGTTTTCTTGCTAAATACTGAAAGGGAAGGAGATGAAATGCATTGAAGATCTTGATTTACAGCTTCAGCCTTTCCCTAAATCTGTTAAGAACTGTGTTCTCATCCCCTCCTCCTCTCTACCTTCTGTGATGGCAGGGAGACATCCAGTAAAATCATAGCAAGCTGTAACATGGACACCAAAACCGAGACAGACCCATGTCACTCCACTGACCACAGCAGATAATGGGCATTATCTGCTCTGCACCTGATCCTGTGTGTCTTTTTTGTGATATCTTGACCCTCTAGTGCAGCATCCTACACTCATCATTTGGTTCTTCCACCAACTGTTCAATGTAATTTTGGAGTTGATGACAGCACTGGTGGTGATGCACTGGGGCTAACCCAGGATGCAGCTCATCTAAGGAAAGGAAGAAAACATGGGAGCAGGACAGAGTAGCTATGTAAGCAGTCAGCGCAAACAGCCACCAATGTGCCTGCCCCTGTGGTGAGCCACCTCTTCCTTGTGATGGTCCTCTACCAGTGAGCAATTTTTCCCAGTGGAGCAGACCTAGCCTGACTCCACCACAGACTTCAGCACATTTCTTCTCCTTTGGTTGCTGTGCTCTGGCCGATGTGTGTATTTTGGAGCAAGCATGTGCCACTAGAAGGGAGAGGACGAGTCACAAGCAAAGGTCAGGAGAAGATGATTCCTTGAACAGATGTGACACCCAGACTGCTCCAGGGGGTCATAGCCCAGACTGGACTCTCCTCTTCACCAAACCTTATTTATTTACTCAACCCAGTCAGTATTATAGGGAAAAGGAGGGATCAGTAGCTGCTGGTTGATCCAGAAGGTTCGTGTATCAGAGGCTGCTGAGGAAAAGCTCTATCAGTGTCCAGCTGCCTCCCAATTCCTTGAAAAGAGACTTCTTTTGGTGGTGGGTAATGTCTGTCCCAGCTCCCCTACACCACATACTTGGCAATCCATGCTGCCTCTTGGCTCAGCAGCGCTGCTATGGTGAGAGGGGTTTGAATCAGTCAGGAAAGGGCATGTCCAAGAGAGGTCACTGAGATAGATCGTCCCTTCCTGCTGCTACTGAAGACCTGTATGACGAGTAGCAAACTTTCACTAACAGGAACGTTGGCCAGAGCACAGCACTCCACTCTGGAGTTTACTGGACTATTTCTCCTGTGTGTACCCCAGGCCTTGCCTCTCAATATTAAAACTGCCAAAGTTGTGGGAACAGCATTTTTCAGCTTCAGGAAAGATCATTACTTGGGTTTATGAAGCAGCTTGTTTAAATAGGCTGTGCCTAATCACTCATCTTGCTTGACACCTGCCTGGACTTTGACTGGGAGAGGGAAAATAGAGACCAGTTTGTGCCTGCCAGCTACACTTGGCTGCTTTGGGGCATCCTGCCACTGTATGGGTCAAACCCATGTGCTTGGACCTCTGGGGACCAGCAGAGGCAGGAGAGGTCTGGAAGACCTTTGGAGGTCCTGTGGAAGAGGCAGCAGGACTTGCACCCATGGCCAGGATAATTCCTGGCCAGGGAGTGAAGAGCAAACACTCCTTGCCTTTAATTTCAATGTCAAAAGAAGGTGACGGGCACCTTGGAGAAGCTGCTCCCTCACTTGTGGCACGTGAAAATTGCCTACCAAGCTGGCAACCACAGCTGGGCTGGAGGAGGGACCCCGTGCATTCCTGGTGTCCCTCCTGGCAAAGACAGCGTGAGCCAATTGTGGTGGTGCACAAGCTGAGGACCTCTGCAAGTCACTCTGGCAGCTTTCTCCTGCCCCGGCTCACCCAAGGAGGCCGTGCCATCTGAACCAAGCCTGCTGCGTGGAAAACCCCTGCCTGTGCCATGGGACTAAGTGAAATATTGTTTCCCAGCTTAATGGACATATTTGCTATGTATACAATGAATTACCAGCTCTTTCACTGCAATAGCTGTTCACACATTGTTTCTCTGCCTCTTTCACTGTTTTTTATGATTCGTCCTGTTTGGCTGCTCAGCTGACATTTCCAAAATGAGGTTTTTAAGCCCTGTTTTTTCCCTCCTCCCCTCTCCCCTTTTTGTTTGCCTGGTTTATGGGCCTGAGAGAAGTGTTTCAAATCACTATAATATCTTCATGTTTTGTTGACAAAAGGTCAATCTAGGAATAAGCCAAACTGGTTTTAGGAAAATATTTGCTTATTAAGTAAGGGGATGTGTGTTAGAGATCAGATTTATGAGGGTGAAATTGAGTCTAGTTATTTAAAGGATTCTGAAATAAGAGCTTCCCACCCACTCACAAGGGGAAGAACAAGGGCTATAAATTGCTTTAGGCTGAAGGGAATGTAGAAATAAACTAAGTTTCTGTGCAAAAGGTAATAGGATCCAAAGCAAGAACTAAACCCAGAATTTAAGAGATAACAGCCTGTTCACTCCCTCATGCACAGCGCTCATCTCACATTATCATTCCTTACAGAAGAAAGGTCATCATTTTCCCCAGTATCTGACCTGCCAGGTCCACAACAACCATCCTCATCTGTTGGCGAAACACACACTCGAGCTCACAAAGGAAAGACCCAGTAGCTTAGCTGGTCATGGAAATCTGTTTTGTAGCATGCTTTCTCTAGTTTGACTTTATAGCTCTGAATCAGATTTTGCAAATGCTTTCATGAGAATGGCATGTGCCAGGAACCCCAGGAATGATCTCTTCATTGAAATTGGCCACCACTGAATGAGCATGTCTTGATGATCATGTCCAAAAGATCTCTGTTTTCACTGAAAACACCAGTCAATAGTGCAACAGGTGAAGTCACCCTTTTTCATACAGAATATGACGAGGAAGTGTACCACATACATACATACATATATGTATCTTCATATATTTCACAAA
This sequence comes from Eurystomus gularis, assembly GCA_013400335.1. Lineage (NCBI taxonomy): Eukaryota > Metazoa > Chordata > Aves > Coraciiformes > Coraciidae > Eurystomus > Eurystomus gularis. The sequence continues at coordinate 224,675 of VZZY01008078.1, forward strand.
TGTGTATGTGCAGGTATGTACGTACATATATATGAATTAGAATAATTCAGGCTAGAAAACACCTCTAGATGTGTTCATGTTTAATCTCCAGGAAGCCATCCTAACCTAGGTCAGATTGCTCAGGCCCTTATCCAGTTGCATCTGAGCCCCTTCAGGCATGGAGAATGTTTCCTAATATCTAATCGGAATTTTCCTTCCTGCAGCTTGTGACTTGTTGCCTCTGCCACTGTGCACCTCTAAGGACAGTCTGACGTATGTGTGCATATATACATACACACACACATATATATGCATGTAAGCATACACACATATATTGTTTCTCATGCTTCTTACCTTGTACATCCAAGAGATAACAAGCTAAGCGGACCCTTGGTCTGGCCCAGTGCAGCTGTTCCTTTTTCTAGTAAACTCCGAGCAGCTGTGGAGAGGATCTGGCATTTTCTCCCTTCTCCTGCTGTTGCACAGCTCCAGTTCCTTTCTATTATTTAGACACATGCCCCCCTTATGGCTTGAGACATGACATTTCTTTCCTCTTTAAACATGATTATTACAAAATAGAAATTGGAGGAAGAACTGTAGTTAAAAAAACCCCTCTTCTAAAGAACTCCCATTGACACTGGATGCTTGTTAAAAAACACAACAGAACATTAAGCGAGTCTTTGCAGCTGGTAGAGACAGACAGGTTATTACTACAAGAGTGTAAGTGGTTTGGGTTAACCCTACAGACATGGCACATTTCAGAAAATTCCAGATAGAGGGAAGGCAGGATACAACAATGAAATATGATTTGTTGTTGACTTTATATAATTTTTAAACAAGATAACAGTATTGTTTGTAGTTACTGTGCGTCTCTCTTGGCATATAACCACCACAGATAGTTCTACAGGACTGGAGAAGAGCTATTGTAAAATGCTGATGGATACAGAACTTCCTTGGGCATAGCTGCATATATCTTGAGCTTATAGCCATAAGAAGAATGAAGCCCAATTATCTCCAGACCACAGCTCATGTGATCCAGCCTGTGAAAGGATGATTAGAGAGAAATATATGGCCAGTGTTCACAGGCATGGGCTCTGTTTCTGATAGAGTATTAAAGGAGATTAAACAATCTTTACCTGTGGACCACCCAGCTAATTCTCTTCCTAAGAGATGTTAGAGGGTTTTTTCATTCATACTTTTCTCATTTTGTAATGCGGAAGCAATCATAGAGCCAGAGCTGTAACCCCTCATTACTCTGCACTCTAAAAGGAGCACACCTCCTTGTCTTTGGGGAACAACTTGGGCCAATCTGAGATAGGATTTTAATTACCCAGGTGCAACAACTGCTAACCAGGGTAATTTTTATTGGCATAATCAGATTTTGTCTCCTGCCCATTTGCGATCTCTCAGCAGCCCATCCGAGTGTCTAGAAAGCTTTTTTGTAGTCATTTCAAGCATAGCTTAAATTCTGCCTTTTCCTACACAAGTGAGATCCTATTAGCCTCCCCCCTCTCCCTCTTGCCCCAAACACCAACCCCATCTTCAGAGGGAGGAGACACTTGATGGCGCCTTTCAGTCACAGCTAAAAAAGCTCTTCACAAAAGCCCTAGACCTAGTTCGAGTGTCTTTCAGAGAGATTAAGGTTTTGCTCACTGAGTACCACTGCATTTCTATGAAATTAGCCACATTTTACTGCTGGGCGCATTGGGCAGTAAGAGGTAAATTCCATAGGAATGCCAGAGGCTGGGAGTGAGTCAGGATGCAACCTCAGTAGTTGATTCTGCTTGGGCCTGAGCCTAAACAGCCAAAGAGAATCTGCAGAGCATTGATGCTTCATGGCGTGTCTCCTTGTCTGACTACTTTATGAGAGCAGATGACAATTCTCAGGCAAATCTGCTAATTTGGAGAGAGAAAATGGTTTCATCTGTTTTGTAGTGAGACACCTGAGACGCCGAGAGAGCTGTTTCAGAAGGAAGCACACAGAAGGTCTGTGTACTTACAGCTGTGCTTTCAACACTGGAAAATAAATCATCTTTCCACCACAGACCCCATTATAATTACCCTAGCATATAAGAGCAATTAGGATGTTACTACCTTGCTGTTACGGAACAGTCTGGATTGCTGTTTCTTGAAGAGGTGTAATGAGAATGGGGTGGTTATTTATGGTTGGGGAATACAGAGATGAATGAGTTAAGTTATGACATTTCACATCAATATTGCTCCGACTCTTTGCAAATAAATGTCATCCCACCCCATCACAAGCTGATGGCTCTGCCATCTTCTCACCTGCCCCTGAAGAAATTCAAAAAAGCAAATCTCAGACCTTCCCTCACACCACTCTGATTAGGGAGGACAAGAAAGGAGAGATTTGGCTACCCAGCTGCCTAGTGATGTGCGCGTCATACTGCCAGCTCAGCTCTGCTCAAAGGGCAAACATACCCCCTGCCCAGGACAGCTGTCGGCTGGGGAGCCAACCCTTTCGGTTGACTCCTGGCAGAGGTAAGTGCACAGCCTACAGACTCAGGCTGGGGCTGGAGCTAAAGCAGGCAACACTGGGTTTAGCCAGAGATTCTTCCCACTTTGTTCTGCCCTGGGTGGACTCCCCAAAAAAGGCTCCCAAAGAAAAGGGGCAGCTGGGACACTGGTGCCCAACAAAGATATTTGGTTCAGGTTCCACTGGCGCTGGAGGTCCCACTCGAAGCTTTGAAATACAGATTCAGATTCATTTTTCTGATTGGGGAAGGGAGAAAATTGTGGTTCAGGCTGGTTTCTGGTTTAGTTAAACTCCCATCAAAACCACTTGTGCAAATCAGGAGTGGGAAAAAAAGTAAGACGGGGATGTTTCAGGGTATGGATAAGGTGGAGGTGGGCTTGAGGATGAAGATGAGTGAAGGAAGCTGCTCAGCACAATGTGGTTCGGTCCCACAGGGAACAATGAAGCTTGAACTGGTCTCCACATACAGGAGAAGCAATGGCAAAACAGAGGGGTGCCAGCAGCAGCAAACCAGACCCAACCAAGTCTAGTTGGGTCAAAGATCAAATTAAATCAGGGAAAGCTATTGTCAAGGCATGGCTTCAAAAGGGGTCTGCTAGTCCCTGGCTTCTCCATGAAAAGCAAATAATCAATTGCCAAATGGAAGAAAGTGTAAGAAGCCAATGCGTAAATCTTTCCCTTTTGGAACAGACTCTGCTCTGCTTCTAATACATGTGCCAGCTCTTAAAAACTTCCTTATGTAGGAAGATTTTTGCAGTTCACATAAATATCAATTTTTGTCCGAGTCCACGTGTTGCATTTAAACCAAAGTACTGCACACACTGTATACTGACCATATGGTCAAGATTTCGGCAAGAGTATCTTTATATATACAGGGGTATAAATACAGTCACTACAAAAACGGAGGCTTGGTGACTTTGCCTCAAGTCTAGAGAAGCTGGCGAGCCTTCTGTGGTGCATCCAAATGCTCTCATCACTTGGGCCAGCACAGGTGAGTTTTGTTCTGCTGTTCCACGAGCCTGATCTCAATTAGACTTCCCTTGAGCAATCTCCTGCAGGTGGATTCATATCGCAGGCTATTCTTAGCCTGCATATCTCATTTCTAGGTGTTACAAGAAATCAGATTTGAAACAGGTAGTCAGCATAAACAAGCAAGTCTCGTGAAATGCCCTAAGACTGCAGTTTCAGCAGGCTGCATCCAGCAAAAGCATAAACTTGAGTTTCAAGTGGTTTAAAACGTCAAAGCAGAGAAGCAAAGCAATACGTTCATGGTGTGCCTACACCTGCATATACATCCACACAGCTGCACAATCCACAAAACACTTCCACAATTCAAAAGCGTAATTAAGCAAATTCAGCTGATATATAGACCTTTCCTTTAACTTAAATAACACATTTCACATCTTGCCTCACAATCCTTTGAAAGTTAAACTGAGTGCTCCTAAGCCAGCACTTCATTTTCAGAATGTACAAAAATAAGCGTAAACCCCCTCCATATCAATCTACAGCTATGCTGAGTGTGCATGTATAATTCTGTGCCCCAGAACAACAGAACGTCTTGCTATACAACTATCAACATATATATTGCTTTACGCATAAAACTGCAAACCAAATTATGTCGCGGCAGCTGCCCAAATATTAGGTGCTCATGGGCCTTAGGGTATTGGTGCCTCATAAATTTAAGAGTAGTTATTAGTTGAATACAGAACTGGAAGTTTTGTAGCTGTGGAAAGTGTTACAATGAGGTAAACACATGTTGCAGAGAAAATACCAACTAATTGTGCACTCTATGCGGGAGGTAGCAGCTTTAAACAATCACTTCTTGAATGCTGGAGCAAGGCTTGTGAGCTGGCTACAGGATGGTCTACTTGTTAATGACATCTCTCTGTGTTACGTAGCTCTTTACAGTGCTGCAAACCCAGTTCAACAAGTAGGTAACCAAATAGGTGTTCTGCTCCTTTGAATGCTTTGAAGGACCTTATGAATGTTCCTTTCCATTACAGGAAGTTCAGTGTTACATGTAGCTTCGGTTTTCCTTAGAGAAGCAAGGGAAAGAATTCTTCAGGGAACCATACCCACGGACACAGCCGGGATTCCCTCCCTGATGTCTGAGGAGATCTAAGGTACAGTGAGGTCTGTGCATCATGAGCTCCATCTGGAGGTTGTTTGCTCTAATCTGTGCTTTTGAAAGAAGTGGAGAGGAAGTGCAACTGTACTGGGTCAAAATCACCAAGCATCTGGAAAAAAATGACCTTGCAAACTAGAAGAGCTGGCTGATGTGAAGGTGTCACGCAGAGAATCACGGGTTACGGGGTGAGCTCCTTTTCCCTATGGTTCTGGGGGACCCAGAACCCTGTTAAGATTGTCCCGTTAGGCCACTTATGGCAGAAGCAGCTGCCCTCCCAAGTCCCCAGGGTGTGTATTTGAAATCTGTCTTTACCCCCATTCCCAAATGTAAGCGGGGTGGTGGAGGGGATGTCAGCCCTACCCATGGCTTCCACACAGCACATAAAGTGGTGGGAATGGCCATTGCAGAGGCTCAGGGCTAAGGCAGTATGTGGAAAACTACAGGTTTGTTAACTTGAATGAGGTATTGCTGCATGAAGCTCACAAAACGCTTGTTTGGAGTATAGAGCAAGTTTCTGGTGACTTATGCCAGATAACTGATCCTGGTGATTTGGCTCAGCTCTGTCTCAAAGCTGTCTGCATGGATCGCTTCAACTACAGCCTTCCACTGTTAATTTAAGCACTATGAATTCAGAAAAAATGTTACAGACTGGGTCAGGACCGTTGTACAAAGTCAGAGAGCGCTGAGATGTGACCAGAATTTTTGCCTGGCTACTCTTAACGGCAAAAGCTGTTGGGAGTGGGGTATGCAGAACCCTGCAGCCTAACCTTACAGACAAAAAGTGGTGCTGTATAGTTGAGCTAAACCCCACCAGTGATGGTTTTCTCTGTTTTGTAGGAGACCTCACAGTGCTTACAGCAGTGAGGGGGCTGACTGATGCAGAGCTGTTGAGCAGAGCAAGACAGCTCCATCAAAAACGAGAGCGGTGGGTGTGCTGAGTGGAATCCCCTTGTTCGAGCACCTGCTGTGTGTTAATACACTCATCTTCCTTCTAGCTGAGTGGAAAAAAACGCTGGGAGACTCTTAAACCAAGAAACAGTCCTAGATATCCCAAGACCTCTTTCCTCCTCTGACACAGTGACCATCATTATGGTGTTGGGGATGTCAGGAAAGGTACTGGGGGCAAGAAACCTTTGTGAGCTTTGCCATACACACTATAATCACACCTGTAGTGGTAAATATTACTGCCAGCTCTGCCTGCTGCGTGGCTGTGCACTTAACGCAGCTGGTGCCCCAGCTGCCGACTGCTGCGTGGATCTGGGGAACCCAGGTTGTTTGGCTCTGACTTTACGTGGAAAAGTGCAAGATCTGTGTGGAAAATCATCTCATAGAGGCTGGAAGCATGGTCTGTACCACCAACAGACCCGTAACGTACGTCAGCAACAGTGCTCTGTGTCTGTGATCAAAGCCCCGGGTGCAGGGCAGGGCTCTCTTCTCTATGAGATGGGATGCACGCAGGAAACTGTGTGCATGGCCCAAATTGTATTTCTGCCATGGAGTTAGTGCCAGATGCCCCATAGGATGAAGGAGGAGTGGAAAGGAAGACTGAAGGATAGGAGCTTAAGGGGACACATGGACTTTAGACAGCTGCTCAATGACACCAAGTTTCTGTCTACATTTGTCTAACACCAAAGGCTACGATGGCTGCTCAGTTGTCAGCCAGCTTCTGAAAGAAAGAATGGGTAATTAATCACCCAGAGTGCTAAACTAATGTGCAACTAGAGTTTTTGTTTTCATAAACTCTTTAAATTTTTTACCCATGAAACAAAACTTTCCTGGTGGAAAAGGACCTGGGGCTGCTGGTGGACAGTCGGCTGAACATGAGCCAGCAGTGTGCCCAGGTGGCCCAGAAGGCCAACGGCATCCTGGCCTGTATCAGAAATGGTGTGACCAGCAGGAGTAGGGAGGTGATTGTGCCCCTGTACTCAGCACTCATGAGACCACACCTTGAGTACTATGTCCTGTTTTGGTCACCACAGTACAAGAAGGACATTGAGGTGCTGGAGCAGGTGCAGAGAAGGACAATGAAGCTGGTGAGGGGTCTGGAGAATACGTCATATGAGGAGCACCTGAGGGAACTGGGATTATTTAGTCTGGAGAAGAGGAGACTGAGGGGAGACTTCGTTGCCCTCTACAACCACCTAAAAGGAGGCTGTATCAAGGCTGGTGCTGGTCTCTTCTCCCAGGTAACTAATGAAAAGACAAGAGGTAACGGCCTCAAATTGCACCAGGGGAGGTTTAGATTGGGTATCAGGAAGATGTTCTTCACTGAAAGAGTGATTAGCCCAGGGAGGTGGTGGAGTTGTCCTCTCTGGAGGTGTTAAAAAATTGGTTAGATGTGGTGCTTTGAGACATGGTCTAGGGGTTAGGGAGATGTTCAAAGAAGGCTGGACTAGATGATCCTAGATATCTTTTCCAACCTGAATGACTCTATGATTCTAAGTAGTCTCCCCTAAGTGCTCGGTACAAAAGGCTGCAAAAGTTATTTCCTCTGTTTTCTCAACACTACTGAAAATCAAAGTTATGTGGGCCCTCTTCCACAAAGGGATTATGACAGGGTGCACAGCATAGTGCTTCAGGAAAAGAACCAAACAATTCTTGACATGTACATGGACCATCAGGAGATCCTTGACTTGCAATAAGAACTGAGTGACTATTGCCAGCAAGATGTAAAAATTTTGAGGGAGGCCTGCAGATCATACAGAAATAATATTATGGTGACAGCCCATAACACAGTAGATGAGGAAGAGAGTCATGAAAAGGTGAATGTTTATTGCTGTGTAGATTCCTTTCTGTATAACACAGTGGCCTCTGCTTGCATGTCCACATACTGGTTTATGACTGCCATTGGAGGAAAAAGGTATTTGACCAACGACATACATACCTGGGCAAAAAGGAAAATATTCAAACCTGTCAGGCGTTACACAGACACGAGCACCAAGTGGTGACCTACTTCTGGGAAGGCTAAGTGATCACTGATGGCATGACAACTGTCAAATATAATGGGTGCTTTTTTTTATTGAATGCTACCATGAAAATGACTGGAACCATCCCATGGGGAATCAATTTTGGGTATTCATATTACACAATGCAATAAAAGATGGACTGCCTAAGGAGGTCCATCAGATCTGTATGGGAGCATCAGTGAGCCACTATGAAAAGAAACAGGTGAGGAGCCCGTGGTCTTAACCAGAACCAGACTGCCCAGTCCCTGATCCCTAGAGACATGCTTTTTAGCAGTGAGACAAACAGCATTTGTTCCTACTACAAAGCAGCCCCTGGTGAAAAGATACATTGCTATGATTTTGCTAGTCTCTAATCTTTCACTATCAAAATTAAAAAATACCCTCTTGAACTCAGAAGTCCTTATTTTTTTTGAGAATTTCAACACACTGACCATCTACTTCAGGACGGTGAAAGTAAAGGTAAACTTCTTTACTTTGAGGGTGACAGAGCCCTGGAACAGGCTGCCCAGAGAGGTTGTGGAGTTTTTCTCTGGAGAGATTCAAAAACTGCCTGGACATGTTCCTGTACAACTTGCTCTCAGTGAGCCTCCATTAGCAGGGGGGTTGAACTAGAGGATCTCCAGAGGTCCCTTCCAACCCCTACCATTCTGTTATTAGCTTTTCCAAGATGTCCCTCCATTGTTTCTTCTGTTACCCTCTGATTCAGGATAAGCAGAAAGACCAAAGAAGCAAAAACGCTGGCATGACACCTTTATAACGTTGTATGCTCACCATTTCTGGTCCACTCCCTATCAAATATTCCAGCAACTGCATGAGGGAGAAATGAAAGAAGTTTTCTTTTCAAAATAGGTTTTTTTCCATAAGAAAGAAAAATAACCCTCAAGTTTCAGGTTGTGTTTACCACGAGAGTATTTTCAAACAGCAGCCATAGAAGCAAACCAGTAGTGTTTCTCATTTTAATTGCATAAAATCAACATGAATTAATTTTATCAAGCCTGTAACTACATAGAGGTGTATTTTTTTAATACTTTTTGTATACTTTTATTTACAAAAGGAAAAATGAGCCTACAGTTTCAAGCCAAATAAAAAGGACAAGGCTAAAAGTAGAAGAAAAGTCAGAAGAATGTGTGGGCTTTTACTTTTAAAAAAAAAGTATCTGGAAGACAAACAACACACAGGGCAAGCTAACATCCAGAGTGGCTGCTGATGCCCTTGAATTTGGAACAGCATCTGAAAAAACAGCTCTTTTATCCCTCACTTTACATGTGGTGAAAGACTCCAAGATAGAGCAGTTCTTCAAACCTCAGACACACTCCGGGGTGCTTGAAGCTTAGTAGCCATACTTTTCATTGAGATGAGTCTTGCCATCCCCACTTTGACCTAAGGACAAAGAGGAAGAGATGCATTATTTTTTGCCCCCTCATCCAAGATAAATGTGTATCCAAGTGTGAAATAGTCTCTAGGCAGCACCAGTCAGACAAGCACAAAGAATCAGACTGGATATTACAGTTCAAATAATCTTTTGATTTATACTTATACTACCTCTTAACCTTATTAATAGTGTCAAGAATATATTGTATTTTCCTGTTCTTGCTGGGCGGGTTTTTTTTGGTTTTGTGGTTTTTTCCCCCCCTTCTGGTGTCCTAATTGTGCCACTTTAGAAGACAAGGATGATTATTATCAGGCAAGATCTTATGGACACAGCTTGCTCAGCTATCCCAGATCAGACCTCTAAGTTACTGAATCACGTATTTTGTTCCAGCAGAGTCATACACCAATGAAAAGACTGCACTTCTCTGAAGATTACAGTTTTCTTTAGTGAAATTTATTCTTTTTTTCTTATTTCCTCTGGAGCCTACCTATATTATAAGCCTGCAACAGTCTTCTAAAAGTTATAGTAAAGAATTTAACAAATGAAAGCTAAGCTTTGAACTTACTATGAAAACCTCAATGCATGAAAATGAGTTTTCCATTTTAGAGAAACTGAAAATTCATTAGACTGTTTAAAAATAACCTCCTTAGCTACAACCACCTGAGAACTAAAGTAAAAAGCTTGTCCCACTTTAACATACATTAGATGCATGCGTCGATTATTCAGTGCCATCACCAAAGCACTATCAAGACTTCTCTCCAAAACACATGACCCAAAGTTTGTATTCCAATGATTTTTGCAAAAGTCTGCAAAGATCTTCACATTTAACAGACTTCTATGAAAATTGAGAATATTGAGATAGCTGGAGCATTTATCCCTAGTGAAGGTTTGAGCTTTCTACTAGACCATCGTATCACTGTGTGTGAATGGCATTAGCTCTCTCAGGTGTTAACACAACTGACAAGCAAACTTCAGGTGTACCTGTCCATTGAGATGAAGCTACTACAGATATGGTCTGTATTTCACTACAAGACTTGCATGACCATACAACAAACATGGGGTATAACACACCCGAAAACATCAGGTTCTGGGTAAGGTATTTGTGAATTACTTTTTTCATCAAGAAGATACAAGGACACACTGACTATTCATTAGGTAGGTTCTTAAGACTAAAAATGGTAAGGAAATGGTTGATACCTGCAGGAGGAATCCATATGCAGTAGTCTGGGTCATCATCTGGGTACTGTGAGGAAAAAAATGGTTGCTGGACCTGCAAAAGGAGAAAAGATTTTAAGATGCTGCACTCCTCCAGCAATGTGTCACAGCCACTAACTCTCTCATTAATTCAGAGACAAACACTGAAAGGTGAGGATTATGTCTGCAAGAGCCAGGGATGAAAAGCATTATATAGAAGGAAGAAGAAATATCAAACCCTCAAATAGCTCCAGATTATTTCCAGGAGTCACAGAATAATATAAAGTGCTGCTTGGATGGGAGCTCTGGAGGTCACCCAGACCCATCCCCCCTCAAAACAGAACCACTGCCAACTGTCCACTTCTGGACAGTTTAATCTTGTCGCACAATCCCACTGTTTGAGGTAACTTTTAAGTGGGAGTATATAAACATTCAGCTGTTATATAAGGGCAACATAGTTTTTCAAAAGAAAAGAAAACCCAAGTTTTCAGGTCTCACTGGCATTACTGAAATGTTTAAAGCAAAACTTTTGTCACTTGCAGTTCAAATGTTGACACAGCAATGTCTTTGTGTTCCTAGGTTTTAAAGTTTTGCCTCATCAGCATCATTTTCTCAAGAACTTGTTTTCAAGTAGGTAATCAGGTAGCTATTGAAAAAAATCATACAGCTGTAGAGTGCAAAACTTCAGAGCTCAAAATGCAGTCAAGTTAACTCAGCACTAATTTGCCTTACTCTGTAGTATCATGACAAAGTCTTAAGTTATGCAGTTGAAGCAATTTTTCATTCCCTCAAAAAAACCACTTTTGTTCCCCAACTTAACCTCCAAAACAGTTCTTTGGGAAGACTAATGTTTTCCAAAACATTACACTGTAGAGTTGAACAGTTTTTAAATATGGCTTGTGAACAGTCACTTTAGAATTGTTTTTCCAGTTTTACATGATTCAAAGTTATTCGTCAAATATTAAGGGGGGAAAAAAATCCCCAAGGCTGACTTCTGATTGATATTGTCCGTGTATAAGCTGAGGCCAAAGGCAGAGACAGCATGTGGGAAAAGTGATTTGTGATGGGAAAGAGCAGACAGCTCGGCCATCTGGTATTTGGAGAATGCTCGGTGTTAGAGTGAACTCTGTGCTGGTGAGAGGTGCTGACTTGACTGCCTCAGCCTGAGAAGCTGCCTTACTCTCCCATATTTGTATGGTAAATGGTATCACTTGGGCCTGAACACTATGAATTTACTCTTGCTTTCTTTAACACCACAGCTTATAGGCCAGCAACAAAAAGACAATTCCAACGGCTTTGCCAACCCAACCCTTGGGTCCTTTGCCAAGACTAACAAGGTGGCAGTCAGCACATACCAGCTGCAGGGAGTTAAGTTCCTTTAAGTGGTGCAGGGCTAAAATCAGACAGCCACCACAAAGAAAATGTCATAATGGTCAGAGCCCATGGCCCACCAAGCACAGTAGTCTTCTTTGATGGCAGTCAGAAGGGTAGGATGCCCTCTAAAAGGTAAGAGCCTCACAATAATCATTAGGCTAAGAGCACACTGTCAAAGAAGTTCCTTCCTAGCTCCAGGAAGGCAACAATTGCCTACATCCCAGAATGTGCAAGGTTCATATACTTCACATTTTAATGCAAATCTTATTTACAGGAGGAACATTGTCTGGTACATATACTCAAATTTAATAAAAATTGGGTTGCAAAAGACAATTCTACATTTGGGTCTGAGACAGCAGAAAAGCACTACTATCCCCAAGTCATACTCATTTGTATGACTTTGTTTCACTAATAAGGAGTTGACTAAATTCCTTGAAACTCTTAAGCTATGCGAGTCATGGTATCACAACTGACCTTGCTTGAGCTACTGATTTTCTTAGCTTTCTCAGATGTCTCTTCAGGTTCCTTACATACTGCCTCAGATGCTGGAAAAGAAAGATGATTTGCTTTATGACATCACAAATGCCCAATTCTATCAGAAATAAGCTTATAGGAAGTTCACGTAAAAAAGGACACACCCCAAAGGAAAGCTAAGACAGCTTGCTGCGACAAAATTCATACTTAAGACTGCTGAACATCTTTTTGTTTACCATATTTTCACCATATACTTGCCACTTCGAAGCAAAACACAATTCTTCATATTAATTCTAGATTCCTTAGGCTCTAGATTAGACTTAGTTTCCTTCTACTGACTGAAGTTTCTAAACCCACAAGCGACTGTACAATAGTCTAAATTGTACTGCTCACCATGAGACTTCTCTTGTGAGGGTCCCATCTGAGATTTATTCCTTAGTATCTTTGGCTCAGGCATAAAATGAACCCCTGTAAACAAAAGAAGAAAGCTAGGTGAGCACTCTGCAGTAACTCTGAGGAGTAGAGCACTAGCACCTCAGACAGATTACAAAAGGGAACTCTTAGCTGCATTTGTCTCAGGAAGATTTCTTCTCTCAGAAGTCCTCCAAATTTCATCCACCAAATCTATTGCAATACAATATTAAAAAACTTGTGACCAGTTAAAACATACTTCCCAAGAGCAATCTCTCCAGCATTAAGACAAAAAGTTAGAATTAGTTTTCTGTTATAAAACATGTAATTTACTGAGAAACATCATTACTTAGTTTTCAAATGCCTCAAGCTGATATAGAAAAGGAGGGATTGGAGATAAACCACACAGATACAAGGAAGATACTTCTCCATTACCACTTTTTAAACTATTTTAAAATTTCAGATCTCCTTACAGAGATCTGAAGCTTTACACAGACATTTTTCTTACTAAGTCACTCTCCCTGCCAACACCACATTATAGTTGTTTTCATATGGATGCTCAATCTAATGAAAGATGGACTTAACAAAATAGGACTTTGAGTCCAGGAGATTTCTTCTATTTCACCAAAAGCATGAAAAACTGACTGCCAAGCAGAGTTTCAACTGGGACCATGTGAAACTCAGCTGTTGGCACACAGACTCTAGACTCATGGCAAAAATCTACGGAAAAGAATCTGCTGGAGAACCTGTGACTCAAACCTTAGGAGATTTCACATAGCTCTGAAAAATCCAGCAGTAACAGACTCAGCTTCATTACTGGAAAAATCAAAACCAGTGGTTTACCATCCTGAAGGGATTCTAGATTCTTATTATTGCACGGAGAACCATTAGGAGCATTAGTTTCTCTTCCTGTTTCTTCCTCTCTTGTCATTTTCATTTTCACATTTGATGCTGTGCTGTTTGTTGCATCTGCTTCTTGTTCCTCCTCCATTTCATCATCTTCTTCCTCTTCCTCCTCCTCTGGTCCATCATCTTTCATTTTTAACAAGCGTTCAGGGACATCTGGACGCTTAACAGGCACCTTCTGTGGAAGAAAGACTTGTGCATCAGTGCTAAGATAAATAGAGGCAGATATCACAGACATTCATTACAGGAGAAAGCACATATATTACTACCATAAAGACAGCTGGTAAGGAAACTCAGGATGAAGAAGAGTTAGGTTTTAAGGAAAATTTATTAGTAGGGATAGAAGATGAAAAAATATATTCTGTCCATAGACAAGGAGTGCAGTCTTTTCATAAGAATGACACTGGAAACTGAATCAATCTTGGATATGATCTTAGCTCTAAGATCAAGAAAAACAAAAGCAAGTAAAAGACCAGCTGCTGAGGTACAGCAGTGGTTCAGCCCCATGTCCCCAGACTGCCTCTGCTTGATCCACTGCCTTTCAACCACAGCTGTGCCCAGGAGACTGGCTGTACAAGGGCACAGAATGGCAACTGCTGGCAGTAAACACCACCCAACAGCCACTGCTTGCTGCCCCGTGCACCTTCCACTGCTGCAGGCTTGCGCCTCCATGCTGCTTCACGATGTGGGAAGGCATGGTTGCAGCTTAGTCTCCACAGCCTCAGAAGGTGTCTGAGAAATAGCCTCTGGCTCACATCACTTATGAGTCCAACTTACCCCCAGGCTTCCAGTTTTCAGCTTGAATTTGCTCCCTCCTTTCATTGCACCGAAGAGAGGCAGGGTAATCTTTTTAGGCTTGCTCTCGGCTTCCAGACTGTAACTCCCACTCCTAATAAAAATCAGATACAAAGAAAAACAGTGTACAAAGTACCAAACAAGTCTCATATTTACAAGTAATAATAAAAAATCTGCAAATTTTGAGGGGATATGAAAATCCTTTTATTTCTCTCTCACTTGCAGCATCCAAGACAAAGCTGCAGGATATGACTCCTCCATCCTACTTATGTGTTGTAGGATTCAGACACTTGCTATAAGAAGAAGCAAAAAATAAAATAATGATAATGAAAAAAAAAATCTATATCACACAGGCTCCCTCAAATTCAGTTGCACACACATACTTAAGATACGTATATAATATATACGTATGTATATATAAACACACTTGGAGACCAAACCTCCATTTAAGTAAATTAGTTAAGTAATTAAACCTCTAATCAAGTTGCCACTAGCAAATGATGAACCCAGCACACACCCTCTTGAATTGCAGTAGTGCTGCTATGCAGTAGTTGAAGAGCCACTACACTTGACTTCCAGGTGCATTTCACACAGTGAAAGTGTTTTTCATGTTGTACATAACACCTGTAAAATTCTTCAGCTCCTTTTGGAAGCAGGTTGGGAAAAAAATGTTAAAAAAACTGGACACCATGCTTCCAAACCCTTCTTCCTCTCATCCTCCCAGCGTGGGCTTACCATACTCCAGGGTTGTCATGCATCTGCCTCAACCATAGATGTTGCAACAGCCAAAAGGCCCAGCAGCTCTCTACAGAGATGAGGCAGGTAGTTTGGAAGGCCTCCCTGCTTTTATGTTTGGAAAGCTGTCTATTTCATGGGCTGCCAGAACTGCCCATGGATAACACCTAGGGTAAAAGTAACTGTTTTACATCTTAGCCAAGACTTACTGGGGCTTCAGCTCAGGCAGCTCTGCAGGTTTGACAAGCTTTATTAACCCTTTCAGTCTCTGCTGCTCTTTCTTCAGTTCAAAGGACCGCAAGTGAAGCTTCTTTCGTGCCACACTGTCTAAGGTGCATCCTGACTTTATTTCGGTCATGAATTCATCCAAGGAATCTTGAGCTGCTGGCTGGGACTGGACTAGGCAAGATAAAGAGAAGGTAGATATTGTTACGGGTGGAGAGGTCAGAGCTCATCAAGTCCTACCTTTAGAGAAGTAGGTGGATATATAGGAAGAACTATCCTTTCTGCAAGTTTCTGTTGAATAGTGAAACAATGGAGGCTGTTAGCCCTGGAAAGATTAAAGCACTTCTCGTAACAAAAGCCCAACAGTACACTTTAATCCACTTACATAACAAAGCCTCTCTTCAAATCAAATGTTTCTTTATGAGTAAGTATCTGTGTTCTAGGTTGTTCATCTCACTTCGAGATATGCCGTCCCTAAAAGGGTGGCTTATGGGTTCTTCCTGTAGTCACAGACCAAAATGAACACAGCTGCAAAGAATCCCACACCACTGCATGGTGAATCCCATTCCGGCTTTCCTGGAATGTTTATGTAATAACATTTGCAAGGCTCGAAATGAATCAACAATGACACTGCCTCCTGCCCCTGGATGACTGAGAGCATCCAAGAATAGTTTCCTATGTTAGGCCAATCACACAAAATTTACCTGTGTTTTGACTTGATTTTCTAACAAGAAAACACTGCTCTGTACTTGCCTGAGTAACTTGCCTGAGGACTGAGTAACGACAATCCTTCTACTCCACTTGATTTCAAATATTAATAATTCTCTGCCTATTTGACTAATTAAAATAAAACTCAGGAGGAGAAACTAAAGCTCTAACAACCAAGAAAAACAAATACAGAATCCTAACACATGGATTTCATATAACCAAACCAACCAGAAAAAAAGGTAACTCCTTTCTTGGGTGTAAACAATGCTTCAGAAATTTTTATATGGCATTCCAAAATAACTTGAAGACAAACATAGAAAATGTTGTGGCTAGAATTTGAACAAGCTTTTTGACAGGCCTTGTAATATTATATGAAAAGTGGCAAATCTGATATTTATTTGGCTGCATTGTAAGCACGTATGTATGTATGTATATATGCATAAGCATAATTATGTGACCAATGAGTTACTTTCAGTTTAGCTTGAGCTAACTAGGTAGCACTTGAAATTTAAAATGTATATAAAAAATAGAGTAAGTTATTGTTAAGAGTAGATATTCAAGCAGTTTTACTTGACTTAGATGTTTAAAGAAAAGTCTAGTAAGACTCATGTTTACAAATGGACTCAATTGAAAGGATATTTCTGATCTAGAACAAAACACAGTTCATAATTTGCAAATACGTGAAAGCCACAACACTAACAGTTCAAAGATATGCAGAACTAAGAGGCTTCAAAAAGATATGAAACAGTTGTAGCATCTACCTCCATGCAAATATAAATGAAGACAAAACATGTCATAAAAGAAATTAATATAGAAATACTGTTGTTTTTCCTCATAACTATTTATATGAATCAAGACAAAAACACATCAAAGTATTGTTAACAGTCTGAAACTCCTAGCAGGCAGGAGCTGAGCAGAATGCTTATTTAATTTAAAGACCAAAGATACGGTTTAGTGTCTAGTCAGATAATTCAGAACAATTAAAGGCATAGTTTCACAGTTCACTTCTTTAGCTGCAGAATAGTTTAAGTACTTCAGTTGGTGAGTGATCACCAGTGAGTGAGATCACCCCTTCTTGCAAGGGGGATTCTCTGTTTGATTCCACCAACAACGCCTAAATCAGCTTACAGGGTTACTGTTAGCATTCGATATACTGTTAGCAGCAGTTTTCTACACTATTGAAATAAAATTTGCTAGGAGGTAGATCAATCATGGCTATTATACTTTATATTCCAATGAAAAGAAGCTATAGGGCTATTTACTGCATCATCAATTTATTGATAATTTTCTTCTGAACAGGCAACCAAAGACGAGACCGAAGAGCTCTATGTATTTCACTTTCATTCAGCTGCATCAGTGAATGAGAGGTACCAAGTCAGTCCATCACTAATTAGTTCTGAAGAACTCCAGAGAACAATGTGTGAACTTCTAGTGCAATTTTTCAGACAACCACTTAATTTTTCCAAGTGCTTGGTAAGAGGTGTTGCAATTTAGCCTGTCACTCACTCAAACTCTACACTCTTGCCCTTAGGCCACAAATAATCATTTAGAGCAAGTAAAAGTGCATTAAGGTTTCAGAACTGTATGTAAAGCAGCAGCTTTGCCAGACAGCTCATGACAGTGGTAAGAATCACCCATGGTCAGTACACATGCTCCTAGCATACACTTGTACTCAACATCTGTGGTTAACCTGAAGCATCCCAAGAAATAAGAGAAAACACTAGTATCCAGAACACACACACAGAGTAACTGATGATGCAGTATTTGCTATGCTTTATCCTGGCCTATTTCTAGGAAATTCCCATCCAATAGTGAATTACTCTGTACTGCAGTAAGTGCTGGGACTGCAGTTTTTCCAAGGCTCTGCACTAGCTGTGTAACTAGTTACAATTTACTGAAACTTGGTAACATACATGAGATTTATATGGTGTTAGCAGAAGTCTATAAATTCACTGATTCTTCCTTCTCCCAGCCTCTACTCCAGTATGATTTAACAGCCTTGTTGAGAAACAGTGTCAGCAGAAACAAAGGCATCATAGCATATGAAAGCTTGGAATTGCACGTCCCAGACAACATAAAGCATTAGCTTCTCTTGCCAGTCAATCGTTAACTACTTATCAGAACAGTCATGCTGAAAACTATTCCTTCAAACACACTGAACCAACCCATCAGTTAGAATGCTCAGTGGAACGGTACTGTTTTCTCAACAGTGATCTGGTATAATCAATCACCAACAGAAACGTTGATACAAATGAGTTTTGGTGTGGAGCTGAATTACCAGAAAGAAACGTACCTATATAACGCACAAAAGACAGCCCAGCTGTCATGTTGCTGCCAGGCTTCTTGGAGAGAAACTGTTCCGACAAACCACATCCCAACCTTTATTAATGTCAACCCTGTTAAGAAGGTGTTTAGAACCAGCCTAAACACTTCCTTCATGATTTCTTTCATTCCACAAGACATCATCAGTAGCAGAAAGCAAAATGCAGCTCTTTGTATAGAACACTTAAATCTTACTACCAGATAAAATCACCACTTTGGAAGGGCTCTGACTTTTTACACAAAGGCATAATCCTAGAACTGCACTCTCATAAGCTAGCAAGCTCACTGAACATACAGGCGAAGCATCAGCTGCTTTGACTCTGTATTTCTCTTTTCTCACCTTTCCTATTTAAGGTGTATGTGCACTGATAGAAGTGAAATATACTGTCTCCTCTGGCAGTTGTTTCCTCTTCTCTTATAAATGGTTTTTGGAGGGAGTGGAAAAAATGCATTCCTCAATTGGGTCAGTTTCATTAATACTAGCAGACAAAAAGGCAAATACTCTCACTCTCTTAAGCTGCAGAAGCCTGTACGCTTAACCTGGATGTTGCTTGCTTTAGAAAAAGCTGCATTCATTAGAAAGTGACTATACACACAGAGTACAAAAACTATTGGATGAAGCATTCTCTCCAGCTAACTCAGTGACCTGCAAATCTTCCTACCCCTTTGTAAAAAGTGGACATGAATTTAAGAAAAGGCACTTAAGACAGAAATCCCTAAGATGCACTTTCATATCTTTATTATTCTTCTTCATGGAAAGCATTATGATCAAATAGACTTCATGCCTTACCTTTCCCTGAAGCCTTCAGCTTCTCTGTTATCTCAGAAAGCTCATTTTCAGCTTCATTTAGCTTTGTGACCTAAGAAAGCACAATACGGTTAGATCTTTTTATCTTCTTAAAATCCCCTTTTAAGAGTTACTCAAATATCCTACCAAATTACCTCCATTTATCTACTTCTGATCTTTGACCGAGAGCTTCTGGGTTGAAAAAAATTATAGCCTAGATTGTTCCTCAACAATTTTTCAGTCCTTTTACATACTGTTCACATTATTTTCTTTCTGAAACACAAAAGCATGTATAATGCTTCTGCTACCACTATGATCCTCCAACTCTCCGAATCCCTGCTCCCCCACACCCTAGTGGCCATGTAGGACTTCAGCTGTCATCCACCTGTCAGTCCAGACTACTTCTTTGAAGCAGAATGAGATCCTTCTTTGGGATGTGCCCTGTGCACTGAAAACTTGCAATTATTTTCTGACACTTTAGAACTATTTTTAAAGTATCCTGTCCTAGTATTTCATTCACCCAAAGCCTGCTTCTCTATGCTTCCACTAGAACAAAGCAAGCAATATTTTCACGTATTTATAGATATCGTCCACATGTCAAAAATCCACTAGTTTATTCTAACTTGACAAATTGGGAGCTAAAGTCTGAAATTATATCAAAGTTCAAGCTAACAGAGAAAGATCAGGAAATGTTTTATTTTTCTTCTTAGTAGTAACACAGGCATGAAAGAATAAGCCTGGCATGTTATAATAATTCTTCTTACCAGGGAGTCATAAGTCTCTGGTTTTTCTTCTATTTTACCGGCTTTTTTCATTCTGTTCAGTCGTTTCTTTTCTACGGCACCAGTTCGATCAAGGAAGGTGTCATCATCGCTGTCATAAAAATCCTCATCTTCCCAGTTCTTTGATTTCCTTTTTCGGGATACTGGGAAAGGTAAGAGTCAAGGCAAGAAAAAAAAAATAAAATAAATTGTGTATCACTGAGCAATAGATTAAATTCAACATAGTAATTTCAGAGCCCTAATCTAGGGCTTTTAGAACAATCACAGCACGTGACTAGTTATTCACCTGCTTCTTGCCTCAGTACTCCCCGAGCATCGAGTAGCCTGCAAGCTTCTAGCGCACACTGTACCATTGCTTCCTTCTTCTTCCCTGAATGGAGAACCTCTGCCACCAGCTGCTTCCCTGATGCATCATCCACAGGCAACCTGTTCAGTTTGAAGGATCAGAGAACAGATCAGATACAAACAGCTTTTCACAGATGCTACTCAGATATTTTATTTATCACATTGGCATTGTTCTTTTCATTTCACTCTAGTCTTTTTTTGTGGGTTAAATATTTTCACTTTTCATTTCGTACAGCACCAATCAAAACACAAGCATAGTTTTCCTAAAGCACGCAAGTAGATTTTTATTTCACCAGTCCAAACAATAATTCTTCCTATACTCATGCCATTGGGAATGTAAGAAGTTAAAAGATTAAACTTAATTGAAAGGTTAAACATCAACCCCTGAATTAATTAAGCACCAGTATCTTGCATCCATGCAACACCAGCAACAACTATTTCACGTGCTGAACCAAAGGTTTCTTAAGCAGTAAAATTATTACAGTGTGGTACCTATCCATTTGAGACCTATCCTGTTGACTTAATTTCAACCTCACCTTCCCTTGTCTTATAAAAGGAGTGACCTTAGTGGCCTCTTGCAGTAACCTATGAAAAACTGCCTTATACTGTAAAACAACTGAAACTGGGTACACAGTAGAATGAACGTTTTTTTCTCTCTCTCCCATTAGGAGCTGAAAGATATAATTTCCTACTTTCTTTTCTCATATTTCAGTTTCACATATTTCTCAGAACAAGGGAAAACGAAGGAACTTAGACTCCTGCTTTCCCGATTTTCATCTCTAAGGAAAATCAAATGCTGCCAGCCCAGAGAGGAGCACAGACACTGAACTAGGTACTGATCCTTGGACTTCTGTCCCAGTACCAGGGCTTAGGTCTAATTCCAGCTGGCCTCCTTGCCAAGTGTGACAAGACAAGTAATTCCTTCAGCTTTTGCTTGTGAATTCAATGAAGTAATCTATGTACAAAAGTGAATGGAGACATACATACTTGATCCTGCATAGCCAGCTATTGTGCCCACGATTATCATATTCATATTCTAACTCTTCTCCTAGAACGGAAAAGAAAGTTGATATAGTCACCAAAATTGGAATAATCTTTACAGCAGAGAAGAATGTCATGGTTAAACAAAAGAGGTAAAATGCTCTTGTTACACATCAAAGGTCTGAATTTGCCCCCCGCCTCACCTTTTTTTTTTTTAAAGCCATGGGACCTTCAGTTAGTATTATGCTCATTTGGCTGTTTTTCACAATAAAGGCTTTTTCAGATTAAAAAAAATAAAATAAATCTCTAAGTGGCCTGTTCAGGAATATATAGTTCAAAGGAAAACTAGTCTTACCTCTGTTGTTATTAAAGTAAATGCCATTGAAGTAACAACAATTTGAAAGCCAGATTCACAGATACTGTTTATCTTGCGGATTAATTTTTCACCTTAGCAAGTAAGTGAGTCCTCTGTAAGTCTGACTAGCAACCACCAAAAGTTTAGACCAATTCAGGCCTTCTATGTTTTTGTACTTTCCAGTTCTATCTCACAATCACAGCCATGTCCAAACAGAACAGTCTGGAATTTGATGGGTTTGGATTTTTCACCATAGCTTCAAAGCAAGGTGTGATTTGAGTACCACTCAGACAAATACAAGGTGCTTTCTGCGTCTCCCAGTTTAGGAATTATAAGCGAGTCTCACATACACAACGATGAACTAAGTTTTAACAAACAAAAACTAAAACCCAAACGTAAAAAGCAAATTACCACCACTTCCAATACTTGACCAAACAAAAAAACCTTAACCATGATTTAATAGAGAAGTTTAGCTCCCACACCTTAATTTCCAAAGAAAAACATGAACATAAACATCACATTTTGCTAAACAGAAAAAACTACCAAAAAAAAGTACCTTCTCTGTCAAAAAAGCCCTGTAAGGCCTTCCTAGGATCTTTCATATAGAAGGCATCTTGTACATCCTGAAAATCAATAGCAATAGGGTTTTCTTCAACCTCATCCTCTTCAGCATCCTCCCCTAGAAGAAGACACACAAAGTGGAAAAAACAATGGTGAAATGTTAAAAAGAGAACATCAGCATGTTTCAGCTTTTGTTAGTCTGAAAGAAGTAGCAGCTACATCATCCTAAAATTAATTCCCTTAACTTGAATATTATTTCTACATCCAATGAAAAAAACCCCACAAACCCAGCTTCATAAGACCCAGCTTTGCAGACGAACATCACTGCTATTTCAGCACTTAAAAGGGTTTATACACTTATACATTTCCATTCAAAAAAACAACTCATTTTGTACTAAAAAGCTCATTAATTACAATTTACCTACCTTAAAGATGTAGACTTCCTGTTTAAATTTAAGGACATCTATATTGCATAGAAGTCTCAAGCAACGGAACTTTACATCTCAGGCAAAAGTGTGGACATCACAAGTAAAAAATTAACAGCATTAACCTAAACTCTCAGTTTCGTAGCCTTTTATAGGCATAGGCAAACTACCTTCTCCCTTTTAAAAGGAGCTCTGGCATACTTCTCACTAGATAGAAGCTTGTCTATCTTTTTAAAAGGGAAAGGATTAAGTTGTACTTAAGAACTTCCACTGAAATGGGACACTTGGCATCCAGCTGGAATTTCAACCCTAGTATTCATTGAAAACTGGCTTAAAGACTTTTCAAAGTGTATCAGTAGATTTATGCATCATCACTTACCCATTCCCCACGAGCAGCTCATGTCACTGTTCTGACTCCTCTCACTTGTCTCCTCCTTTTCATCTTCCTCATCAGAGTCCTCTCCCAACATTGTCTTTTCTAATTTTGCTTGCTGCTGTTTACGCAGCGCCTTCAGTTGAGTCACAGTTAGTTCCGACTCAGACTCCTGGTCCTCTTTGGGTCCCTACATCACAAACAGTAACTTAGCAGAAGCGTTTTTTAAAACAATAAAAAAGTAGTATTTTCAACGCACGTGCAGATTATGTACGATAACATACAGCAATCACAGCGCTCTTCAAAAGGTGTAATTATCAGACCATTTGTTATGGTTTGCGCGGCACCGCCCCACAGCGCCCGCACTGCCCTCACCCCGGGGCGCAGGGGGAAGCAGATGGAGCCGGGTGAACTCCCGAGCTTGACCCGGGGAAGCCTTTTACCGCACGGGCCACCCGACACACGGCCCGGGGAGCGACCCACCTGCAGGAGGAAGAGGCGGGAGCTGCCGCCGAAGCGGAGCCCGTGGCCCACCCGCACCCGGCAGTAGGTGCGGGGCGGCACCCGCGCCTTGTTGAGGAAGGTGCCGTGGGTGCTGCCCAGGTCGTACACGTAGAAGCCGGCGGCATCGGCGCCGCCGGGGGAGCTGCCGGCGCCGCGGTACTGCAGCACGGCGTGGTGCCGCGACACCGAGGGGTGCT
>VZZY01008078.1:248615-362479 GCA_013400335.1 Eurystomus gularis
CCCAGAGCCGGGTCCAGGGAGGGGGTAGGGAGGGTGGGTGGTTGGGCGGCCGGGCCTTGTCGGGGCGGTGGGCGAGCCGAGCGCGGCCCTTGGGAGTCGCAGCGGGCAAGTCCCGGCGCACCGAGGGGCCCGCTGTGACACCAGCCCCTGCCACAAACAGAAGTACCGCCTCACGGGTGTTTCTTCCTTCTCCCCCCTCCCCTCCTCAGGAGCAGCAGCAGTGTAATCTGTTAACTGCCAGCCTTGCGTCCTGATGCCGCCGTGGAAAGTGCGCTGCTCGGTGAGGCACTGAGTGACAGCTTTCTTGACAGCCCATGATTTGCTTTATCCAGAGTGTCATCCCAGTTCCAGTTTCTGGTGCTGCTCAAAGCCTAGCACTTTTCCCTGCGACAAGGCTCCTTTGTACTACAGTTTTTGGTAGCCTTCTTCTGGGCTCTGAGGGCAGTACGTGACCTATGTAAAAATGATGCGATATTGGGGTGAGATTCCAGTTTCATCTAACCAGGCCAACCGCAGCTCCTTTGACCTGCTTCAGCGTGAGTTTCGTACTGTGGAAGTCCAAGATCCTCCATTGCATCAGCCATCCGCAAACAAACCCCGGCCGACCACCATGTTGGACATCCCCTCGGAGCCCTGCAGCCTCACAATTCACACCATTCAGCTCATCCAGCACAACAGGCGTCTGCGCAGCCTGATCGCCATGGCTCAGGCCCAAAACCAGCAGCAAGCAGAAGGCATAAAAACTGAAGACAATGAACCTCTGCCATCTTGTCCAGCCTCTCCACCGCTTCCTGATGACCTGCTTCCTCTGGATAGCAAGACCCCCAAAATGCCATTTCAGCTGAGGCACAGCGACCCAGAGAGTGATTTCTACAGGTGTGTCAGTATTTCTTTGGGTTAGCTCTTGGCTGCAGGAAAACTGAGTGGTTTTAAATATAGATGTAGTTATCTCAGTTCCCTTAGGGTGAAGGGTTAAACAGTTGTATATAAAGAATAAAACAGGCTTTGAAAAGGCAAGATTTAGATTTCTCCTGTGTGGATAACATGCAGATTGTTTAAAATAAATGTGCCTTTGTTATTGGCCTATGCAGCCAGATTAAATAGTACTGTTACCACCTCCCTCTCTACCCCTCTGAGAGACAAGCACTAATTTCACAAGGACATGTTGCACTTCTTGCAGAATCTCATGATACTTTTTAGTTTATATGCACTTAAATTCAGGGATTAATCCTCACTACTGTAACTCTCTGTTCGTAAATTAAAAACTGTACACCAATGCATATAGCGTGGGAGAGGATAATACATTTTAGGTTTTTCAATGGGGAAAATATTAATCAATGAAATATAATTTATCAGTTAAATGGCACTGAGATCTTTAATGACCCAAGGTTGTATAAAATGCATTTTATTGAAATATGTTGCTTTTGATAACATAGTCTCTTTGAACAGTAGCGTGATTCTTTAGTGCTGTTTGTGAAGGAACACTGTCATCCTTCTCAGAATAAATAATTAGCCAAGAGTAAAAAAGTAAAGTAATTCCTTTCCCTGGTGAAGGGAAGTCCAGTCCTGTGAAGATAAAGGCTGAGCCCTATGAGTCCTGTGTCTTCAGCTCTTTCTGGTGCTGTGATCTGTAGAACTGAGCAGTCCTGTGCTGCTTTCAGTCATCGGCTTTGTCCTCCCTGTTGGCTTCAGCTTTCACTTCGATTTTCTGTGGCTCTGTCCATGTTTTGGGGGCTGCTTTGTCTTTTTGTTGTCCCTTGTGATCTTCAGGGGTCCGAGTAAAGAGATGTTATTTAGCAGTCAACCACGTGGGGGAGTTTAAGGACTAGATTGTAAGACCCGTATAGACAATTTCGAAATGAAATGTTTTGCGGCTGACGGAGAATGGACTTATAATGTGCTGCAGTGTAGACTAGAATTTAATTTAGTGTTTGCTAAACCAAACACATTTATGTGTTTCCAGGAGGAAAGGTTGGAGTTTGTGGTTGCATGTTTGTTCTTAACTGTTTTAATACGCTTACATGAATTAAGAGTGGCAGCTGCTGTTATAGTAGTACAAATAAAGTTAGACAATTTGCCGGTGCTTGTTCTTAGCGTGTAAAAACAATTTAAGGAAGGCCATTCTTTCCCTTGATAAAACATGATCGTGCTTAGTTTTCTGCTGCCTTCTGAAGTGCCGCTGTCAGTGTTACTGAGTTGGACCAAATGCCTGTTTCAGTTCCATTTCCTTTGGCAGTAACCTGGGTCTGAGAAGCGGTATATAGGCGTGTTTAGACAAATGAAGCAAGGAAGATAAGGGTGGCCAGCCTGAATCGGACACAAGCTTTGTTAACGTAGTCATGCCCTATTCTCTTCCCTTGCTCCTCATTTTAATCCTTTGAGCCCACACCCTTGTCTTTTATATTTTGGATTAATTTTGTTTTTCCTCCCCTTCACCCCACCCCATACCTGTAGTCGCTACCTCTTCATCCCTTTTGAGATGAGGTAGAGACAGAACCTAATTTACTGCTATTTTTCAGTTGTTTAGGACTTTTCAGCTCCTTAAAATCTTTACCACCAGTAGTTATAATCGCAATGCCATTCGTCTCTTCCATTTTTCTGGAGTGTTTTTAAATATGTTGAAACAAACCTTGATTCTGGTAGAGATCCCCAAGGGAGGACCTGGACTCCACAGTGGAGATCTCTTACATACTTGTTTGTTGATGGATTTGGAGGACTCTAGTAGGTTTGTGAAGCAGGTTTTCCATTTACAAAAGCTGTCTAGACTCTCTGACTGTAACATGTTTACTCATGTGTCCTCTAATTCTGTTCTTGTAATTTCTTTGAATGCACCAGAATATATCAGGCTTCCCAGCCTGCTGTTCTTCACATCGCTTCTGAAGCTATTAAAGGGAAATGTTTTCACATTTTCTGTCTTCTGGTACTCATGGGCCAAGGCAGTTTAAAGCAAGAGGTGACTCACTACAGCTATTCAGCTATTTCATCCTTGAATTCTTTTAGTATTCCTGGGTGAATTACCATCTAGTCCTGGTGATTTGCAATTGTTGATGTTACAGTTCTTGAAATATGCAATAAGGGATTAACATTTGGTTTTGCTTGGTATATAAACAGGAGGTAAACTTAAAGCCTAATCGATTAAGAATGAGTAAGGGACTGTAGACTTGAAACTACCCTTTAAACTGGAGGCTCTTAACCATCATATGGCTGCTAGTTTTTCCTTCTCTGTTCAGCTTTCTCTGATTAGCATGGATCCATCTTCAAAAGAAACCTACTCGTTATGTGCCTCTTCAGATGCCTTTTCTTGTGTGTGCATGGTGGTTCTCTTAACAGATTTCTCTGTCATTCTCTCATTTGTTTTCTTGACCACATGAGATATGTGCTTTGCATTGAAAGATAATCTCTGAATGAAATAGGGAGCTTGCAATGGGAAGACATTTCATGGCAAAAGGGCTTGTAGTTAAGAAATGTCTGTACTGACGTAGGGAAGCACGTGTTGGTGGGATAGCAGGTTTCATGTCGGGAAGGATTTGGAGCAGTGGAAGTTAGATCTGGTAGAACATACCTTCCCTGCTGGACTAAGCACTTTGTCTTAATCCCTAAACTATCTGGTCTTCTGGCTTGGGCCACTGGGACCCAATTTATTTTCCATATGTTACCTATTACCTCTTGCCGTTACCTATTGATCAGCTTCTTTTTGTGCTTGTGCAGCCTTCTGTAGACATAGTAGAGATATTTAAAAGGAGGCTTACTCAGGGTGAGCTGGAAAGGGGCCCTTTTCCAAAAGGAAACAACTTTCTGGTTTGAGTTAGTGTGCTGTTGTCTTTGATGCACTGACTAGTATAATCTGTTTTTTCCACTGTTTTCCTTTGTTTTACTGTTTTGGAGGAAACGGCTGTGAAGCAACCTTGTTGCACCTCATTTGGTAGACATACAACTCCACAATGTAATGTTTCATAAAATTGATGTGTTCGTAGGAAAAACAATCCCTCCCTCCATCTGCTGCTAGCTTATGCTCACCTGGGAGGTAGCAGAGCACTTCAATCCGTTACTGCAGTTGAGTGAACCTCAGCTGTTAATCCTTGTACTGACTTAGCCCAAACACTTTCCCCTGAATATAGTTGCACGGGAAATGAACCATGAGATCTCCTTCCCTCTATGAAAAACAGCCTTACAGAAGAGGAGCTTAGGTGAATGGATTGTGGTGTCTTTGGGGAATGTCTTGTTGACAAAAAAAGTGGGCCTTTTGTGAGTTCTGAAACCTTATTAATCCTGAAAATAAGCCTGATTGTTGTAAATTGACTCTTCTGTTGTGAGGTGCTGCATGTTGCAGGTTTGCTGGCAGCCGTGGGAGATGGCTGGGCTTTGGGTCTGATGAATTCATCACTTGGCAGGTAGATTTCTGTCTGGAACATCATCTAGTGTTAGTGACCATATATAAAAACACAGATACTATTAGAAATACAAAGTAGAAGAGTGACAAGTTAGACAGTATTTGTGATAAATCTCATACAATATATTCTGTAGAGATGATCACCTCCAAGTCACAGGCCTAATTGCCAGTCTTGTACTCCAGGGACAGATTATAGGGATTAAAGAGCTCTTGTTTACTAGCAGCTATATGACCCTGGTAATACATAAAACAGGCTTGGGTTTAGATGTCAGCTGGATGGGGAGCCTTTCAGGAAAGCAGGAAGTACAGCAGAGGGGGGTTTTCTGCATAATGATAGTATCTGGAAGGGTGTTTTGCTCGGTATCCAGATGAGATTGAGGACCAAGCCTCTTTACCTATGGTCATCAGGGAAAAGAAAACTGCTGCTCCTTTTGGGAAGGTAGCTGCTTTCAAATTAAATGTGGCTATGTGGCTGGTTTTGTTTATATGCATCCTTATCAGTACCTGAAGGTTAAAGGAGATGGAGAAAAAAATACATTTTCTTATTTGTTGTTTTCCATTAACATCTACAACAGTATTACAATATTTGCTGCCTAATCAGGCTTTTAATCATCCTCCTCTCGTTTATTATGGGAAACAGGAAAACAAGAGAAGAAAACATAAGAACAACAAAACATAATTGGCTGACCTTACCAAGAACAAGAGATGGGGATTTGGATTTGAGTACAGTACCTGAAACTTCTTCTCTGTCTTTAACTGATTAGATTTCAAGTTGATTATATCCCTTTCAGCATAGTGACCTAGCTGCATTTTAATGCTGGCAATTAGTTTCTTTTCCTCTAGGACTTTAAAAGAGATATTATCTGCTGTTTCTGAGCAGTAATATCCAATGCTAAGTGGTTGTTGTGCTCTACTTTACAAGTGGCTGAGTATCCCGCTTGGGCTTGCCAAATTCTGTGTTCTGGTTTAAGTTTGTTCATAGTGTTTTGATTGAATGGCAGAACGCCAATAATGGCTCTTTATTTGTTTCTGTATTAATAGTAGTCTGGTGTTTGGTGATTTTGGTAGCGTAAGATGCTCTCCACAGATGGCTGCTGGACAGCTAGTATGTCCTTTACATTTGTTAAAAAAGAAGAGATTCTTTTTTATAGGCATAAATTTTGGTGGTTGTTTTCTGGTTGGCTTTGTTTGGTGGTTGTTTTTTTCTGTTGCAACCTCCTGGTCCCAGCATTGTATGAGACATATGGCTGTGCTTGAACTTCAGAAATCTGCCTCTGGGAGGTGGAGAGGGAAGTGAGGGAGATAAAAAACCAGTATGGGTGACACTTGGTTTATAAGGGAACCGATGATCTTTTAATTGATTTTGTCGGAGTGCCTGCTGTCTTCTTCACGAAGTAGTTACATAATTGAGTAGGAATTGGGATGTGAGTCATTTTCCAGCAATTAATAACTGGGATGAATCCACAACCTGAGATCCACATGCTGTTCTTAATATCCACTTAGAAGTATCATCATCTGCAGCTCTTAATATAGCGTGATCCTCTCCTTTATTTGAATAATCATAAAGTGCTGACCTAGTGTTCTTGAAAATGAATGATTTTGATCCTGATAGCTCTAAGTTTAACCTTCCATTTTCTCTCCCCTGAAATGTGACCTTTTTTTACTGCTGTATTTGAGTTGTTTTCTGTGAATCAGCCCTGAGGATCATGGAAAGATGAGGCTCTGTAACTCAGCATCTCAGTGAGACTGACGGGTGCCTAATGCACTTGGAGAAGCAAGAGTAGCGAGAGCTTTATCAAGGCTTCAGTGCCGTCTGTGTACTGTTTAATCAGGTCTTGTTACTGGAAAGGGTGTGTGGCAATATGCAAGTAATGTAGGGTGAGAGCGAAGTGAATCTCAGGACAAGTTGTGGAAGATGTTGGGAGAAATTGATCAGAAACAAATGAAGGGTGAAATTGTTTGCTTAATTCTGCCAGTGGTTCTGAATGAAGTGTAAAAGCATGTATAAATACCATACTTAACAGAAAGGAAATTTCATTTTTTTGAGATCAGCCTTTGAAGACTGTGTTACTGATACGAGCAAATACATCACATGCATTTAATTGTGAGTTGAGAAAGCTGACAGAAATATGTTTACCTTTCAGAGGCCTTGCTTTATCTTCTCTTTTTCCTATGTGGAATTTGTATTTGTTAAATCATCTTGATGAAAAATTCAGTTGCCTGACTGTAAATGAATGATGTTTGAAGCGCTCATGTTGGTTGTTCTCCATCTCCTCCATCCTGTGTGGTCACTCCTTCCTGCTTAGCAACACCAAGAAGAGAGGTCTCAAACCCAAGGCTGGGGAATGCTGCTCTACATCAGAACCTCTCCAGGCCTGGTGTTCACTCCTTAGCTTGCATATGGGGATAAGTCTTTCAGTGTCATGCTTAGCAACTACTGGAAGTGAGGGCAGGGAAACGGTCTTTTTAGCTACAGTGTTCCTTTATGAAACATATCTGTATCCTGTTTCTTGCTTTTTATGTGAGTCTTTTGCATTATAAATTCAGATCTTGTCTATCCCAGAAGCCTTTGTATCTAACTATTAGGCTTGTGACATCAGAGATAATAAGGAAGAGAAATGTAATTAACTGAGAGAGGAAATGATTTGCATTCATGTTATTTAAAATGCCTTTTTTTGTTTGTGTCAAGGACCCATTTAATTCCCATCTCCAGGAGAAAAGCTCTTGGGTGGGAAGGGAGTTGCTTAAGGGTTCAGAAGATTTACATCCCACATTCATGCATCACTCAAGGAATCTTCCGGCATTAGAAGGGAAAAGGAGAATGGCAGTGCTAATTTGGAGAGAGGGGAAGAAGGGAAAGCAGATAAACCCTTACTCTAAGTAGCGTTCTTATGTAGGGGAGAATCCCAAACAATCTGCTTTCTCTTTGTGCATCACTGTATTATTGACAATATCTCTTCAACTGATACATTCCTTTCAGTTTTTGGAGGTGTGCTATTTTTGTCTTTTCTGGTTTTTAGAGGAAAAGGGGAGCCAGTGACTGAGCTGAGTTGGTCCTCCTGCCGGCAGCTTTTGTACCAGTCAATGGCCACCATCCTGGCTCACACAGGCTTTGAGTGTGCCAATGAGAGTGTCCTGGAGACCCTGACAGACATTGCCCATGAGTACTGCTTGAAGTTCACCAAACTCCTGCGCTTTGCTGTGGATCGAGAAGCTCGGCTTGGGCACACCCCTTTCCCTGATGTCATGGAGCAGGTCTTCCACGAAGTGGGGATTGGCAGTGTGCTCTCACTGCAGAAGTTCTGGCAACACCGCATTAAGGATTATCACAGCTACATGCTTCAGGTGGGAAGAGCAGTAGGGACTGACGGCACCAAGAGATGTACCCCCAGTACAATTGCTTATTCCTGTAGGGGATAGACTTAGAGGTAAATCCAAAAAGGAAGACGGAGGCACTTTGCTTTTGTTTTGTGCTCTGTTTAAATTTCTGGGCTTCATCATCACAATCTATGAAATAAAGGTGCTTATAGAATCATAGAATATTAGGGATTGGAAGGGACCTCTGGAGATTATCAAGTCCAACCCCCCTGCCAGAGCAGGACCATAGAATCTAGGGCAGGTTACACAGGAACGCATCCAGACGGGTCTTGAAAGCCTTCAGAGAAGGAGACTCCACAACCTCTCTGGGGAGCCCATTCCAGTGCTCTGTAACCCTCACAGTAAAGAAGTTCCTCCTCGTGTTTATCAAGCAGCTGTATTAGTGGATTAAACATCTTATTAAAGTCCCTTGTTACAGGACAGAAGGTGTTTCTAAAGGGGAAAAAAAAAATCTTTTCTGTGTAGCTGATAACCTATTTACTTGTTCATTCAGGTCAGATGTTAATAATATTCCAGGAACAGAGCACACTGCAA
Source organism: Eurystomus gularis (assembly GCA_013400335.1). Lineage (NCBI taxonomy): Eukaryota > Metazoa > Chordata > Aves > Coraciiformes > Coraciidae > Eurystomus > Eurystomus gularis. Next base: position 256,918 of record VZZY01008078.1, read on the forward strand.
TGTAATTGTCATCAGAGTCTCTGAAGTCACACTGACCTTTCTGGCTTCTTTTTCACCTCCACTGATCTTTGACAGGTTAGCAAGCAACTCTCTGAAGAGTATGAGAAGATTGTCAACCCTGAAAAGGCAGCAGAAGACACAAAGCCTGTGAAGATTAAGGAGGAACCTGTTAGTGATATTACTTTCCCCATAAGTGAGGAGCTGGAAGGAGATCTGGCTTCTGGTGACCAATCTTTGCCTGTTGGAGTCCTTGGAGCTCAAAGTGAGCGCTTCTCAGCCAACCTGGAGGTAGAAGCATCCCCACAGACTTCAGGTAAGGGTTTCTTGCTACTGCTGGAAACAATGTATGAGCTGTTCCATGGGGTCCCGGTTCTGTTTGTAACAGCAGATCCCAATGCGAGGAAGGAGAGGGAGAAAAAATGTTTAGGTTTTAATAAAAAGATTTGGATGGGAGAGAAACCCTTGCTCGCTTTCTAAATACAGAAGCAAAGAATCAAAGGTATCAGTTATGAGGATTTGTTAAGTATTTATTCCATTCATGGACCTTGTAGAACACAAAGTGCTTTATATGGTGTTTATTTTTAGGAGATTGTTAAAGTTCTTGGCTTTGTTATTGGTGTGAGGTAGATTGTTTTTTTCTACAGTGGTGGCCCAAGGGCTTTATTGTTGTTTTGTGAACTAGAGTATTCGCTGCAGATGTGAGTACCAGGGTTTTTTTTTCCAGTCTAATGTAACAAAGACAAAAATAACTTTTTGGGTTTATATGTATGTGTATATTTTAGTTTAGAAGAGAGTAGGGTTTTATCCTTATTACTAATAAGGAGAGTACTGGATTTTTTTTTTTCCTTATTTTTATCTGGGTAGTTTTGAGTTCTTGTCCAGAGTTTTGTGTTACTGAAAAGTTGAAGGCCGTGTTCCTTGTAACTGGAGTCAGCTCAAGACCCTGTATAGTTTAGGCACTGAATGAGTTACAGAAATTCTAATGATGCTTGGTGCAGTCCTCCACATTCAGAAGTCACTCTGGTAGTGACAGTCATTGTTTTATGAAGGCTTATCAGCGACACGTGAAACAGGCTCGTGGGAGTCTCCTGTTCTAGCATCTCTACCCCAAAGCCTGCTGTAGTTAGCTGCGAGGCTGTGGAAAGTGAAATGGTGAGAGAAGTAGAGGGGTTATGGAGACTGCACTCTTTTTCTCAAAGTGTCATCCCTTGGTGTTGGCGTTGAAGCACACTGGTGGCCAGCATGGGAGAATCTGCTACTGCTCTGCCTTGTCTATATCTATATACAAGTTTTATTCTGTGCGCTATTTAGTAGTGCTAAATTTTCTGGAAAATGAAGAAGACAATCTTCTACCGAAGAAAGCCAGTTTTCATTTTTTTGTATGGAACCTTCTGAACTCTGGAAACCCCTGCAATAATAACTGGTTCACTTAAAAATCTGGTTAAAAACCAATGAACCCTGTCCTCCTATTAACCCTAAGCTAAGTAGCTTATATAGTGCGGTTAGAGTATACCTCTGAGTCCATTAGTTTGGTTTTTTTTTAATAGCACTCTGTTGAGTTTTAAAAAGGCACAATTCCATCTTATGTTTTTCTGGAAGCTCATATTGTTTTTCATAGTACTTCTGAAACGTGAAGTGCTCGCATTTTCATGGGAGGGGGAGCAACAGACTCCTCTGGCCCGTCTGGGGTTGTGAATGATTCATCTGGAAAGCTTTGTATTAGCATTTACCACTTGGGACCCAGAGGTTAGCTTGCTAGCTGTATATTAAATGCCTCTTGCCTCTCTGATACCAAATTGATGTTTTCTAATTAAGAATACAAGTGCTCTGTTCCTTCCTGAAAATCCCTCTTCACTTCACAAGGGCCTTTGGAAGTCTCATCACTCTAGTCCCAGCCTGGAGCTGGGCAGGCCAGAGAGTGTAATATCATAAGGAGTGAAAAAAAGCTGTTGCAGTTAGGACACCACTGTCTCGAAAATACAAGTGTGAGGCCCGTAGAGAGGGCAGCCGGGCTTCAGTGTGTGAAGACAAAACTGTTGTTACAGCCTTTGGTGTTCTGCTGGTGTTTCTGCTTATGCCTGTTGCCTTTGTTGGCTAGCTGCTTAATTTCATTGCAGTTGGGGAAATGGAGGCAAAATTGGGGACCTTGTTCTCCACCCAGCAGGATAACAGGAGGATTAGCTCATTTGTAAAGTACTTTGAAGTTAAAGTGCTTTGAAGATGAAACGATGGTTAAGTACTGTTAGTCATTAGTGACACTCTCAATGACAGGTGATAGAGCTGAAAGGAATAAGGCTGAGCAATGAAGAGCAATTGATGAAAGAAAGACACAGTCAGTTTAGTGAGCTTCTTTTGATTATTGTGTAGACTGGAGCTGCAGCTCTGTGGAAAGGACAGTGTTTTAATGATGTGTCCATTGTTGTTGAGAGGAATACATTTACTTATAATTAACATTAAAAGGACTTTTCATTAAGGCAACTGGACAGCAGCAAGCACTTTCATTCTGGCTTGCTGTCTAACTGCTGAGCTCATGTAGGCTGTGTTTCCACAAAGATCTCCTAAACCCTAATTGGGGCCAAGCTGCTCTGGAGGAGATTCTTGACTTCTTCATAAGGGAAAATTTGCGGTACAAACATGGGGAAGATTTGTTCTCTGTGTAATTGCTAGTAATAAGGAACTATTGTTAGTAGTATATTGATAATGGGGAATAGTAGTAGGTTTGGCTCAGTACAAGAGGGTTGGTTGTGCTTTCAAACTCTAGCCAAGCTTGAGACACAAGGTATGGAAAGCCTACTAAAACTGGTTTCCTAGTGGTTGTGGGTTTTTAAAAAATTTATTTTCCATGCAAATTTAACCCCACCCAAGAGGGACCAGATTTAAAAGTGAGAAGATTTCAGGCTATGTTCAGTTCTGGGCTATTTATCCACATCTCAGTAAGGGGCCCAATCAGTGTGTTTTCAGTAGGGTTTTCGTCTCTCTTAAAACTTTAAATAAGCAGAAATAATGCAATCTATAATTACTGCACTTGGGGAGAAAAACGTGTGGTGTTATCAGGAACTATATTGTCATAATCTTGTACAGAAAATCTTCAGGCTGTTCAGATTGCATCCTAGTCCAAAAAGTAAAAAAAAAAAAAAAAATCAAAAAAGCAATTAAAAAAAAGGAGAGGAGGGAGTTATTTCCCAGCAGAGTGTCTGCAAGGTTGAGCCAAGAGGGTTTCTTTCATTCTGCTAAAGGATAGGATGAGACCTGCGGGTGTTGAGTACAAGGAGGCAGGGGTGCCTGACTGCAGCCCTCATGTCCCTGCATTTCAGTGCTGGAACTGGTATTTGAAACTGTTCATCTTCCTAACCTCTGCCCTGTCACTTCACCTCCCCTGCAGAACTGCCAGAAGTCCAGTGTGTCTCACAACCTAAAGGAGGTTGCTGATGTTGCAAGGACCTCATCATCATGAATGGCTGCTGGACTGCTTAAGTCCTACTTTATGCAGGGTCTAGTCCGTGTGCTGTTGGTGTACTCATTGCTGCTGAGACACTCCTTCTGTGGAGTGATGTGAGCCCTTTAAGTTGTTGTTTCTCATGGAGAAAACCACATGGAGTATTGCTGAATTCTTATTTTAAAGCAGCAGTTACTGGACTATTAAAAAAGCCAACAGATTTTTTATTTATTGTTTCACACTGGTTGGCATGTTTTGTTTTTTCCCCTCCCGCCTAGTTCACCAGCAGCTTTGTTTTTGCTCATTCTTTACCAGTGCTGCTGTCCCTTGCATCTGCACACTGTTTCTAATTTGTCTTCTTACTCACTTGCTACTGTGTGCTTTTTTTTTCCCTAGGAGCTGAGGTGAATGCTTCCCCACTCTGGAACTTGTCACAGGTAAAAATGGAACCACAGGAAAATGAGGAGGCCAATGTACATGGCCACGGGGTCTTAGGCAGCGATGTCTTTGAGGAACCCATGTCTGGTATGAGCGAAGCTGGGATGCCACAAAGCCCCAATGGCTCTGAGAGCAGCTATGGTTCTCATTCTGCTGACAGTCTGATAGGATCCTCACCTGTCTTCAACCAGCGCTGCAAGAAAAAGTTGAAGAAGATGTGAAAAGAGACAGTCTTTTTATTTAATCCTGATGGTATGTAATAAACTTGAACTAAGAGAGCACTGTGATGGCTATGATTCATCAACAGGGCTGGCCCTGGCATATGAGGGATCTTGCATGGAATTATTAGGAGACATTTGGTGTGTAGTGCGCTTCAGCTTCCCTCTTTGCTGGCTTCTATACCCCATCCTGTGATCCTGACTCATGAGAGTGAAGATCACCATATACATTTAATGGTGTCATGGCTTGCTTTGGCAGGTTAATGAGAAAGATACCAATGGAAAGTAGTTGTGAGGAGATTTGGAAAGTCATAGAATCATTGAATAATTTAGGTTGAAGGCACATCTTGAGGTTTCTAGTCTCTAGTCCAGCCCCCTGCTTGAAGCACAGCCAATTAGATCTGGTTGCTCAGGGCCTTGTCCCGTTGGGTTTTGAGTATCTCCAAGGATGATAATATCAAAGCTCTTTGGGCATTCTCCCATATTTGACTACCTTCATAGTAAGAAAAAATATATTCTTGAATCCAGTTGGGATTTCCCATTTTCCAGCTTGTCTTCGTTGCCTCTGTTCTGTCATTGTACATCTCGGAGAAGAGTCTGACTCTCTTCTCTAACCCACCCATTAAGTGGTTGTATACAGTGAGATCTCTCTTTAGCCTCTTCTCAAGTCTGAAGAAACCAAGCTCCCTGAGCCTCTCCTTTTCTGTCCTGTGCTCCGGCCCCCTAACCAGCTTTGTGGCATTCCACTGAAATTGCAGCAATTGCTGCAGTGCCCTTCTTGCAAGGAGGAGCACAAAAATGGATGCAATCCTCCTGATCAGGTTTCACAAACGCTGAATAGAGAGAAACAATTACTTCCCTCAGTGTGCTGGATACATTCTTGCTGTTGTGGGCAACAAGGCAGTCTTAAGTCAGGATATTTCACTTGTTCGGGAGCCATCGCTGCTGCTGCTGCTGCTGACTTTGCAAAGATGCTGTAGAGTGGCCTCACAGTGCCATCAGCCAGCTCCTTCGGTGCCTTCAGGTGCATCCTGTCTGGTTCCATGGACCTAGGTATGTCCAGTTGGCTTAAGTTCTTTCTAACTCGATCTTCTTCTGCTCTACTACTAGACCCAGGGACCTGGAAGGCCTGAGGGCAGACCTTACCAGTGAAAACAGGCAAAAAAGATGCTGACTGCATCAGCCTCAAAGTACAAAGTGCATCCTTTGTCACCGGGTTGCTTGCATTGTTGAACAGTAAACCTGTGTTTTCCGTAACCTTTCTTTTGCTTCTGCTGTACTTAAAAAAGCCCTTCTTGACATCTCTTACTAGTTTCAACTCCAGCTGAGCTTTGACTTTCCTGACTGTCCCTGTATGCTTGGGCTGTGCCCCTATATCCCTGCTGGCCAACCCATCCTCACTTCCACCTCAGTGTACTTCTTTCTGTGTCTTTGAGCTCAGTCAGGAGTTCCTTGATCATCTGTGCTGGCCTCCGTTGGGCTTGCTTTACTTTCTGCACGTCAAAAAGGACTGTTCTACTTCGAGAACTCTGTCTTTTAAGTTAAGGCAGCACTCGTGGGCCCCTTTGGGAGGCCAGGGCAGTCCCTTGTGAGGTCCTGCCAAGGCATTCCTTGAATAAACCAAAGTATGTTGTCCTAGAGATCCAGGACTCTGTCTTGTGCACATTTCTCAGGGTTTTAAATGCCATGGTTCCATGTCTGCTGCAGCCAAGACCTTCACATTCTCCACCAATTCTTCCTTGTTAGTAATAAGTCCAGCCGAGCTTCTTCTCTAGTTGATTTCTTGGTCATCTAGTCAGGAAGTTGATGTGGTTTTCTGAAGAGAATGAAGCAGCTTTTACTATTGGTGTGAGCCAGTACTGGCAATGCAAACTCTTCCTTTGCTCTCCATGGATTGAGTGCAGCAACTTCAGGCTGGCTGAGGTTTCCTATTCAAAGTTGTTATCTTGACAACTTAGTCTGTAACAGAATCTATTCTGCTGCTTGCTTTTATGGCTCAGGTGACTGATGGCATTTTTTTTTGTTCTGTGCAATCCTCAGTTGATCAACTCAGTCTTTAACTTGATTCAGTGAGTATCTCTCTCAAAAAGCCTCGAATGAACATGAATCAAGAATGAACAGCCACTTAAACTGGCTTTGTACCTGTAACCCATTGGGATGTTTGAGGGAGATTTACCAAACCTCCCATTTGTCCTTACAATTGCAAGTTTATCTTTTGAAAGAATGAGCTCCAGGCATAGTATTTTTGTTCTGTGTAACATGTCTAGCCTTAATTCTGTTTTCCTAACTGTATTTCTCTTCCACTTTATAGAAGTGGAAGCTGAACATAAAATTCCTCAATGCCTACTAAGAATGTGTGACCACAGGCTTTTATGGACATTGGAGTTAAAATTGTCCATCACAGTTTTAAAGGTTTCTCCTGGGGGGTAAATTCTAGCTCTTTGAAGCCTAGTCAGTAGGAGAACAGTGGACCAGTGTATCAGGAAATCTTTATTTTGATTCCTTCGGAGTCATCATTAGGCATGCTGCAATGTCCCTGCTTTTTCAGCTGTTAAGAAAAAGAATACTAGTATTTGCCTCTTAGAATTGTGTTTGAAATTTAGTTACTATTCGGAAAAGGCACTGTGATCCTTCAGAGACTTTTGTGAGGGTTGTGAGCTTTTCTTCTATGTGGGTAGGACTGTTGCTGGGTGAAGAATGCTTAGATGGACACTGAAATGTTACTGACCTGTGTGATACTGATTTTCAGCAAAACTGCTTCTCATGAATGTGGTCATTTGTGCTGTTCAACTGCCCAGGTACAAGGAAGGCATTTGGAGTGATATCTTGTCACTCAGCTTCAGGTATCTGCAGCTAAATTTGTTCCTTTGGGCCCCTTTTGCAGCTGAAGAAAAATAGTATTCTTAGGTCACTGTTCATCTGGTCTCGAAGTAAAAATACAAAGCAGGTCAGGTGAATGGTGTTTTCCTTTGTGTGCCCATAAAGTGAGTGCAACTTGACTACCTCAGCTGAAGACATCCACACCCTCAATGTCTGAGTTAAGTGACCTGACTTTAGCGCTTCCTTTCTGGGAGTCAGAGGAGATGTCATCCTGCTGGGTCGGTGCTTTTTGTCTCCTACACATTTTACGGACCTTGCTCTTGTAATAGTAGTGCTGGGCTAAAAGCAGACTGCCCATCTTACACCAGCAGATCCAGCGTTCTCCACAACACAGAATGTGCTAAGCCGAGGCCTCAAGACTCAGCTTGATTCAGCCCTTGTGTCTTTGATACTGTGTGAGAACGCCTGTCATTTGGCCTTTCTCTGTAGATGCTTTGCAAAACCATTGTAGTAAAATATTCTTGGGGTCAGGGCACCTAAGAAAAGTCCCTTGTGCCATGTTCAGGAGCTAGAGGACAGAGTGGCTGCTGCCAGCATCGCTTGGATGATTTGCAAGATTTCAAGTGGGCTAAAAATGAAAATCTGCTGTTCTCCAGGGCTTTGATTAAACCTCCTAAGTGTCAGTCTTAAGTGCTTTCTTTATATTGCTCATGTACAGATGTTCTGTCTTACTTTTAATTGTATTTTTTCTATTTCTCATTGCTTTTCCACACCCATTTCACCCTGTAACACGCGCTGCAACAGGCCAAGCCTGACTGCTTCAACTGTATTTAATTACAGTGGAAATTCACCCTCCATTGATTCAGCTGCGTCATTGCAGTGCAAGAGAGAGGTGTTATTGATTTTCCTTAGGGTGCGTGTTTATGCAGAGATGAGAAGTGCATCGGCATTGCTTGTACATTTAAAAATGATGGCAGAGTAAAATCTGCACCTCCCGTTCCCCCCGTTATGCAAAGTGTCACTTCTGATATTTGCGTGCTTGATGTTTCCTTTCCTGTGTGTGGAAGCTCTACCTTCTGGGTGAGCCCTTCCCCTCTGAACATTTACCATCCTTAGATTTACGGTGATGTTCAACATGCATGAAACAGTGAAGTCTCAGATCTAGCCCACAAAGTCAGATACAGACAACGTGCTTTTTTGATGAATCAAGTAAGATTTTGCTAGGTGTTAATACAGCCTTGGGCAACTAGTGGGCAGTTCATTGACCATGTAATCCCCAAATTTCAAGCTGCAGTTAGATTATGCAGTGGGCTGGAATGAAGCTCGGCTCTCGCAATTGTCATTTTTCACTGGTCGCTGGTAAAGTGCTCTGCTGACCCACCCACTTCAGTAGTCTGCAGTTTTGTTGGTTCTTTCATCTTTCTCACTTATCGTTCCAAAGGTGGGTGGAAAATTGGAATATTGAGTATTGACCACATCCATACCCCCTACCACTGACGTCTTCAGTGACTTATTTGGCCATGACTGAAATTGGTGGGAACTTTGATATCAATTTGGAGAGCAAGATCTGTGAATTACTTGGCTTTTGAAGTGTTTTGCATGGGAATCATACAGGATTGTAGTTGAGAGAGTGCTGTGTATCACATTCCTTTTTCCCTCCAGCAATACCTTTTATTCCTTTTGAAGAGTTTTGCCTGGTATCCAACAAAGTTCACCGAATAAACGGCAGCGTAACAACTTTAGTATACAGCTGTATGTCAGACTGTGCTACCTAGTGATTTAATTCCAAGACCATCCACACTAATTTGAAGATGCATAATGCTGTGCAGAAAAAAAATGAGATGTTTCCTGCATAGAAATTTACAATTTAAAAAGAAAACAGGAAAATAAGATTAGGTAGGGTAGGTGAGGCCAATCTGATTATGTGCTCAGTTCTGAGACTAATGCACATGTGATGTGTGAAGGATGTTCTACTTAGAATGGTTTTGTACATGCATGTGAATGAAATATGTACTTTTGATTGTGTTTATATGGAACAGAGAATTGCTTGGAAATATTTCAGGGTTGTTTTTCTGTCCTTGCTCTCCTGGAGAGAGTTTCTTTGTAATTTCTAAGAAAATAAAATAAAAAAATGTATTAATAAATAAAAATCCTAAAGGTGTATTGTGGATCTCTCTCTTTATTTTGAAGAATGGTGCTGTGAATGCAAAGCCCAGTCTTTGGGTTCTGTCTACCCTTACGTGGGATGTGGAGTAGACCCTTACGTGGGATGTGGAGTAGACCTTTTTCAGGCCTGAGTAAGATCCTGAGATGGTATCAGTGTTAATGTCACAACTGGGGAGACAAAAGATCTAGTTCCATGATGTGGCCGGAGAAAATGGAATTCTTATCTTTCATGGTCACCAGTGCTGCTTTAGCCTGCAGCAACTGAGGCACAGCCTGTTTTCACCTCTGCTCTGCCTGTCCTGGTGCTCGATAGCCCTGCTAAGCGGTTGCAACTAGCGCATCATGAACTAGCGTATGGGCCTGTGCTGCTTGCAAGGAGAAAATGACCATGGCGCTTCCCATCACCCCGTACTCGAGAGCGATCCATCCACCCCACCACTGCCCATCAAAGCAAGTACCACTGAATTAATTTCCTAGCCAGTGGGTGAGCCTGGAGGCGTGCCTTTCACTTCCCTGGCAGAGCCTGGATGAAGAGGACACCGGTCACCCGTTCAGGTTGCACCCCACCAAAGACCAAAGCATGACCCCACTTGCACCCCAGTTTTAAACTTCCCTCTGCTCAGCAGAGGGGGGCTGCAGGGCTGGGGAGGGGGGCTTGCAGCCGCGTGGTGGTGCTGGCCCCACGCCGCTGGCGGGGGCTGCCACCCGGGGAGGGATGCTGCAGCCCAGGGAGGGATGCTTGCAGCTGCAATGACAACCTCTCCCCTCCCCAAAAACCCTCCAACTCCAAACCGTGTCATTTTCGCTGCTTCTTTTGTATTGGAGATCAGAATCGCCTCTGTTGCTATGGAAACACTCGCGTGAAAGAAGACGACCTCATTAAGAGTTATGATGAAATCTCCTTTGGGGGGGGCTTGGCGCCCAGCACCATTGCAGTGGGGAGAGGCAGGCTGGGGCATCAGTGGTGGGGGTGGCAGCGCAGTCACCCCTTTTGCACTGATGCTCTGCAGACTGCAGAGCTCATGGGTCTTTCTCTCCAGGCTCAGCAGGCCGGGAACAGCCCCTGCTCCCGGACCAGCCCTTCCCCTTGGGAACTGGCTCAGGGATCATGGCTGCACCACTTTGTGCCTGGGCTGTGTGTGCCCTTGCTCCAGAGTGTGTGCGGGGTGTCATTGCACTAGGCGGTGGGGCCCCAACAGTCAGCTGGATGAAAGGCTTGGGTGTCGTGAGGGGTCTTCTTTGCTTTTGGTGTCTGTCAGGGCCCTGATAGCCACTCCGTGTGCTTTTTCATCAAACCTGGGCTGCTGCCTCTTAGCCCAAACTGTCCCTATAGCTATGCCTCACTCTCAGCTTTGTATCCCATCCAAGCATCCCACTGCCTCTGCTTGCCCTGTGCCACCCTTGCCTCTTCACCTAGGTTTGCCCCCATCCCTCCCTTGACCATTGCTCATGAGTGCTGCTCATTTTCCTCCCAAGCTCCTGCCAGCATTTTTGTGCCTTTGCTGCCCAGCTTCTTGCAGCACACTATTGCTGCCCTTCTTGAACTGCAAAGCACACTTAGGAAGCAACTTTTTTCTCCAAGTGAAAATAAAAATCTGATAAGGTTTGGTTTTAGCCAAAGTTTTCATGTTATTGTGGAAGAAAGGAAGTTAGACCTTGGATATGCTTTGAAGGAAGGATGTTTTCTAAAAAGGCCAAGTTTGGTTGAGATGAGACTTTGGGGAGGTGATCCTCTATTCTCCTGTTAAGAGCATTACACAATTCCCTGGGATAATCTGCACCCTTGTCCATGGTGTCCATCTGACTGGGAGGCAAAGGAGAGGTGGGGTACTGGATTGTGGGGTAACTATGGTTTTTCAGGTCGTGTGATGAGATAATCCAGGCTGTTACTAGTGTAGAGCAGGTGCTTATGATTTTATATTCCTCTGAGAAGCTGTGGAGGTTGGTGGGAAACGAACCTCTTGTCTCTGGTGTAAATGCTGATGGCTTTTCACAGCTGCTCCACCTTGTTGCTGCTGAACAAACTAGAGGCCTAGCATGGAAGGTGATATTCCACTTTGCCCTCAACCCTTCTCCCTTTGGGAGGTGGTCGGACCTCTGTGCGCCCGACTGCGACAGAAGGTGTGCTGGATTCTAGCTAAGGCATAAAGCTCTTCCATCCCTTTTGTCTTTGGCCTGAAGGAGGGGGAGAGGTAGCACATGCACAGTAGAAAAGATTGGGCAGGGGGTCACTGTGGCAGCCTGAACTGGGCATGGGGCACACTCTGATGTCGGTGTTGCCCCACTTTCCCAGAGCTGGCATTTGTTAAAAGATAACTCTATGAAAGATTTTGTGAATTACAGAAGCTTACCCTTTCTGGGTATCAGTTTCAGAGTATTTTGAGAAAGGCTGGAGACGTGATAGTGTTTGCCAATACTAGCACAAGCAAACAAACATGAAAAGCAGGCCTGTTCTTTTTCTTCCCTTTTTTTCTTTCTTTTTTTCTCTTTTCATTACATTTTCCAAGCATGGAGCAGCCACAATTTTGGCTTTGGTTTTCCTGATCTTGCTGCAGGAAATTTAGTGTGCTTGGTAAACGTGACATGGCTGCTGCTGCTGCAGCTCCTTTGAAGACAGCGATGCTGACTGTTTAGAAAAAACATTCTTTTTCATCTGCAGTGCCCAGTAACAAATGGACTTAAATTAATGTAACCAGACCAGCTAAACACTCTCCATCTTCCCCCATTGTCATTCTCTTGACTCTTGTAATACTGTAATTTTGCTATTATTCAAGTTGATGTAAACTTTTCTATTGTACAGTAGTCCTGGATTTCCCTAGTATAGAAAAGAGGCAAAGAAGCGATTGCTGGTAACTCTTAATGCCTAAAGAAAATTACACAAAATAATTCTAATCTAAAAAGCTTTAGTATCTAAAACCCTTCTAAGACTTCCTCATACCCTCTAAAGAAAAAAAGGCGCACCTCCACTTCCCAGCTTCTTTGATGGTCACATTGAAAGCTAAGCAGTTGCATTTCTATTCTGGTATCTGAATTAAATATGTCTGATATGGCTGAGATGTCACAGCCCTATTAACTACAGACACCCTTTAATAGTTTATTTTTAAACAGGCAGGTAGGATTAAATATAATTGTTTTTCTACTTAATGGATTTTTGTGCGGGAAAGAGGGAATAAACCAGTTAGAGCTTAGTATACCCAAGTCTTCCTCAACGACTTCAAAGAAACTAGAGAAATTAAATGAATAAAAAAGACACTCTCCTTGATGTACTCAGATCCTCTAGCCTAAAGCTCAGAGACCTTCCTGTACTCCTTTCCAGTCTTTAAAAAAATGAGCTTTGCACAACCAATCAGGGAGAGCTCTACAGCCCTCAGCAGTGATTTCTGTTCCTCTTCTCTCTGTGTCTTGCAACTCTATTTGCATGCTGTTTTCATACGCTGTGTTCTTATTGGGTTGGGTACAAAATATACCTCCATAACGAATGAATGTACTTCTCCTTATAAAGCATCTAATAAGATACCCTATAAGATGTCTATCTTACAAGGCATCTAATTAGGCAAAATCACCCCTTGAAAAGGTACTAACTAATGTCCCAGTCCTACTGAATACTCCTGAAGGAAGTGGGAATTAAAGGTGCCTGGTCTTGCAATTGTGGACCAGAAAGACAATTGCTTTGTTGGCCTGGCACAGACCCTTAGGCATAGACTATATTTACTCTATTTAATAAATTCTTCATGAGTCTGGCATCTTCCAGAGTCTTAAGCAATTTCAGAACCTACAGATGCAGATTCTGGTGCAGTTTGTGGGAGATTCTGGGATGCTTTAATGAGGCACAGAGGTAATTTTGCAGAGTCATGCTGCAAGTAGATGTATACCCATGAGTGCCAGAGTGGGACTATGAAAGAACTGAAGTTTCTTTTTGGAAAGACAGATGGAAGAGACAGTGACAGTCTGCGCAGAAAATCTGTGAGCAGCCTCACCAGGAGGGAAAGCATGAGCTCTTGGAGCATCTACTGAAAATTCATGCAGGGATCAAGGATGTAAAAGTGAAAGGAAAGGCAGAGAAGAGAGAAAGATGAGACAAATTCTTCTAGGAACTGCAAAAGTTAAAAATTACAAGTCTTGATTCCTCCCTCTTCCTCTGTTCTGAATCCTGCTGTATGCATGAGATTTCAGTGATTCAAAGTGACCTAGGAAAAGCTGAAGAGATGGGGAAGGGCAAGCTATCTAGGCATGTATTTGGGAAATACTGATGTAGTTGACATTTGTGTATGCATTTATCTATGCAGAGATGTACAGAACAGTTATATATATGGCTATGCAGTTACCATCATATCATTTATGGTTCCCAAAGGATTGTGTGTGGTTCCCATACTAGTTTTTTTTCCCCCTTCTGTTTGTGGGATATGTGATCAGAAGAGTTTTGAGTGCTTGACATAACCATGTAATGCTCCTTTCATCTAGCAATTCAGATAAGAACATCTGTAATTTTAAGTACGGGTGTGGATGTGCTTTAAATAATGCTTATACTTCAATACTTTGCTGGTTAAGAGCAGTACAGCAGGGTAATGAGCAAAATTTTTTTAAAAAAGCTCATCAGGCTAAATTTAGGCTGGGATCTGCAGTTCATCTCTCTGGACACCTGATGCCTCTAGCTAACTGGCATGACCGGGCTGCTTCAGGAATGATTTTTTATTCCACTGATCTGAGAGCACCTGTCATTTTCTTATACACAAGTGTCCATATCACTGAATCACCTCTGCCATCGTTAGTGCTAATTGGCTCCCTTGCTGTACCCTCGGAGGAGCTTGAAAAGTCTGAATGGAAGCTGGAGGCCCATCTCCCTGCTGAACAGCACTGGGACAGCCTGTGAATATATAACAACTTCTGCTTTCACATTATGCTCCCTGGTCTCGCTACAGAGAGGCGTTCAAAAGTCAGGGCTGTTACTCTCACCATTTTCTGTCAGAAGTGAGTTTGCCCGCACAGAAGTTAAAGCATACTAGCCACCAGTAATCATTTACTTCAATCATATTTTGTTGCTAGTGGATGCCTGTGTGTGCAATCTGGTGCTCTGGGTGGGCTCCAGCCCTGGGTAAACAAGAGAGATAAAACCAGAATGTGAGCAGAGTGGGAATGCAGATGGGTGTTGGCACGAGGGCAGTCGCTTTTACAAAATACCACCCTTCATTTAAGCTGTGTCATGCTTTCAGATGTATCATATCTTATGATGGATAAGACAAAGCTAGTAATTTTTTGGCAGACTGAACAAAGCTCATGCAAGAGTAGGTCTTTTCACAAAAAAATCTCTTTCGGGACCCTTCTGAGAAATCCCTAATTGTCCTGGAAATTCTCTATTTTACACGTTCAGTGTGTAATCTTGAAACGGATCTTCATTCTTGAGCAATAATTCTTTGAAGACTAAGTAAAAATAAATCCTTTGTCTTGCAAAGAAATATTTCTATCCTTTTCCAGAATGAGTGATGAGCTTCTCACCTAAAGAAGGACAAGAGGAGGGGAGAGGCAGAGCTGACATCTGTAGTTCATGCATCTGAATTATGTTCCATTATTTATTTTATATAACCAGAAAATCATCAAATCTGTTTCTAAGAAAGGAGAAATGGAGTGGGCTGTGGGGAATGGAAGTGTCACGATTTCATTCCAAGGAAAATGGGGGAGGAAAAACAGAGTCCTGACAAGAGAAAAACAATGCTCTTTGTCCTCTGTCACTTTTGATACCATCCCACCAAGTATGGTGGAGTCCCTAAGGAAAAGGAAGTAACCAGAAGGCGCAGAAATTTCCAAAGCCTGTTGTCAGTCGAGGCTATTTACATTCTCTCATTATGTTGTCAGTTCTAGGCCCTGAGGGGCTTCCTGTCCTTTTCCTTACAATGTGTGCGGTGAACTGTGGCATCCTTTCTGCTCTCCATCTTCTTTAAGGTGTCCACTTGGTTTCCAGGTGAGATGCACATAGATTTGCTATCTGGCAAAACGCAGCATTGCTATTCCATAGTCTAAATCTCATGCATCAGTCTCCTTCCAGCTTTGCAGGTTTTGTTTGCATAAATGAGCGGACTGCTACCAAAAGAATCTGGATTGGCAGCTCTGGAGACTTTAATCCTCTTTTCATCCACAGAGCAAAAATAACAGAGCAGCAATGTGACTGGGATGAATGTTATGTTGGCTAACGACAGGGACTGAACTGAGGAACTCTAGAGCTTATAAACATGACCCCCTTTAAAACCTGAGCTGAAGGAGGGAGGTTTGTAAGAGACCCGTGAGCTCTAGGGACCCAACATGCAGAGGGACAGCTAGATCACAGACTGGCTGCTCAGGTACATGAGTTTCCTCTAAAAATGAACACTTTCCAAATGTCTGGGCTTTACAGCATTTCAAACCCTGTGCAAGTCACAACCTAAGTGATAACAGTCATCTTAACTGGCTATACCAGAAAATATGATTCAGTCCTAAACTGGACAAAGAATAATCCTTAGATCAAATTAGTCTTAGATTATATGCAGATGCTACTGGCAAATTCACTGGTCTTGTTCTACAGTAATGATTCTGTTGTGGTTTTGTGGTTACAAAGTTAATTGTTCTCCTGGCTGTCCCAAATCTCAAGCCTCTGGCCATCTCCAGGCCTTGGTTGAATTGGGTAGATCTCCTCCCATGCTCTGGCCAGAATCCCCTGTGCAGCAACAGAGCTGTCCTGCAACAGGTCTAGCTCATAGCTCCACAGTAATTCAGAGCTGGAAGAGGTGTAGAAGGTCCTATAGTCCACTGCTTTGTCTCATCTGGGATCACTGGTACACAAGTAATCCCTGACTGACACTTGTCCAAATCTTTCCTTGAAGCTCTTGAGTGACGGGAGACTCCACAGATGGGAGACTCCCTGGCCCTTTATGTGACCAAGCTGCTTTCCTTACTTTTTAGAAGCACTTTCTAATGAGCAGCTTGTATGCTTCTTGCTGCATGTTAAGGTACCATAGGACCTGTTTGCTGATTTTCTATAAAACTATCTGCCTTATACTTTTCTATCCTGTTTTTGTGCTGCTGGTTATTCAAGAGTGTACGATCTTGTGCATACCCCTTCTCTAACTTGTTCCTTCTCCAGACATTTCTACAGCCAGTTAAGGTCATTCTGAATCCTGACCCTGTCCTCCATTGCACATGCAGTCCCTTGCAGTTTAGTGCTAGAAAATTCAATAAGCATAATCTCTCCTCCATCATCCAATCTGTAGTGAAAAAACTGGATAGAAGCAAACCAAGGACAAGACATGCAGAACAGTTTTGGAAAAATGATGGCAAATAATTGAAGGCAGAACATATGATTCACAAAGCTAATTATTTTTGTGGGGTTTTTTTTGTTTGTTTTTTTTCCCCAGTAAGTGCCAGGATATCTTTATCTGCAAAATCTCTTTTTGAATGAAAGATATTAATAACAGATGATAAATATAAGTAAAAGATAATAAAAGATGATTAATAACATTTTCACTAGCTGTCATTTCACTTGGATCTCAATCACTAGGCTATGTTTCACTATTCTTAAGTTACTGCACAGGACTCATAGCCTGGATCAGCCCTTGGTTCACTTCCATACAGGTGGCTTATCTCTCCTTGAAGCGTCCTGCATCTCTCTGCAGGAGCCATTGCACTGGCTCCAGGTTGGCTGTGTCAGCCAGGCATCATGCTGCCTTCACCAGCCAGAACTGGGACAGCACATGGCAGCTGCTCTCTGAGAGACAGAGGCAGTGGCAGGAAACACAGGGGCTTCCCAGGTTTACAATGGTGTACACCTTGGCAGGGCTTAGCCCCAGGATATCAGATCTGGTCTGGATGGGAGATTCCACTTTGAGGAGCGCTGGCACATAAATTTTACAGCCATAGCTGATACCTGCTTACTCCAAGAATAAATAAAACTGGATTTAAGAATTAGTAAATTCACAAGGATTTTTTTTTTTTTTCTGAGTGCTGATGTCATTCACTCAGGCCTTAAGAAAGGTACCTGAAATAACTACTAGTGGAAAACTACAGGTAGGTATGCAGATTCCTCCTTTGTCCATCTCTTCCTACTCCCAATAGGGAGGGAAAATATTCAACTGGGGCCCCTCAGGGGAGCTGCCACAAAGCAAGGATGAGACCTTCTGGTTTTTCCTCTGTCTGGGTCATTAATGCACTCTGTGAGTATAAGCAAATGTCTTAGGAGTCCTGAGCCACAGTAGTAAAATAGAGGTAAAGATCCATCCAACCCTCAATAAACTGAGAGACTGAGAGACTGTTTAGTAGCTTGGCTGCTTTTCAGTCTCCTGAGGTGTTCAGGACCATCCCACAAGACTGACAGCTCAGTGAAACACAGACCTTGACCCCAGCCTGTGGCCAAGGGTTTTGGCAGTCCTAAAGGTAACACTGCTCACCAGGCCCTTCTTATGTAAGCTGGTAGGAAGAAAAAGACGCCAGCGTCACACATCTCAGCTCAGATATGTGTGAGTTGTCATGCTTATCATTACCATTGTTCATTTGCTGCAAAGCAGGTGTTAGCTCAGAAAAAAACATAAAAACTGCATTCTGGATTGTTTGTTCCTCGTTAAAATGATCTGGGCCCCTGTGGGCATGTCTTGTCTTAATATTCTGGTGCTGGGAAGTGCCGCATTTTCATAATGAAAGCTGTTGCAGGAAAGCAATTCCGACCTCAGATAAAAGGAGAAGATTACACTTGCCACTCGAGTTATGGTATTAGAACAACTGATTTTATTTGTTTTCATTTCATTTTCCCTGTCAGCTGCTGCTGAACCTCTGTGCAACATTCTTCAAAGTTGTTAATTGTATTTTGTGTGTCTGATCCCCCAAAGAAACGACAAACGTTTTCACTCACAAATTAGATGTCTCTTTTCATTTAAACACCAACAAGGAAAGCTAATTTAGGAATGGTGGAGACGTTGTTCCAGCAACGGCCCTGATGTGTGATAGAAGCTGACAGATAGATTTAGGGACATAGGGCAACAAACTCTGTGTTGGGAATGTAGATCTGTAAGATACTAATTTAATTTTTCCCTCAGCTGGTTCACAAGTGAAAAAAAAGGGCCACATCTATGCTGTAGGATACGGTAATAAAGTAACTTCATTTCAGTTTTCAAGGGTACAGTCATATAATTTATGTCCAGCATTGAAGCAGACACAGCAACATTCAGACAAAATTCCTGGGGACACCTGTAGATGCTTTGCCTGAGGAAAGACTGGAAGGCTTTTTCTAAGTCTTGAATGAATGAAAAGTAGGAAAGAAGTGATAAATAACATGTAAAGAAATGGAGAGAATGTTGAGTACGTGGATCTGAGCAAAGTGGGATGTAGCGAATATATTGGCAATACTCCAAACAGTTGAGCTGTGGAGTAGAAAGTGAAGATGACCAGAACAGACCCCTGCTCTTCTGACAGAGGCACCTAGGGAAATTCACCCAACATGACCAAAGTCGTGCTAGAGTTGCACGTGAGTATAGTCATTTAGCTCTGGGAACTCAAGCTCAAACTTGAGTCTGACAGCAACAATAACAGTTATTTCAAGAACAGCTCCCCTCCCCATGCTAGTTCCTAGGACTTTGCAATGGCTAAGCAGAGATGCCACACAGGTGTTCAGCAAGAAGTAATGATTCTCAATCACCCTGGAGAAGAAAAGACACTGGACAGCACACATTCCTTTTTCAGGCAGCTCTCCCTTCCTACCTTCTGATTCTGTGTGGCCAGATTACATATGGAAAAAGAGCATGCAAACTTTGAGGACAGTGGAATATTTTCCCCTCCTTTGCAGATCACTATCCAAGACATATTTCAGAGGTGGAGTTCTCCTCCCATGTGTTCAGGGTCTGTTGCTCATGGTTCTCAGTTTTTCCGAGCTAGTTTGGGTCTGCTCCAAGCAGAGGCAGCTTTGCAGCATTTAGGCAGCAGATGCTTTCTGATAGGCTTTGTGCTCCTCTGTGAAAAGTGCAACAAGCCTTGACTACAGTCAATCACTGTGTTAATCTGTAAATGCTTGAAGGTAACTCCAGATGAATGTCCTAGCCACATGTTTCTTGCCCTGGTGCTCAAGAGAAAAGAAGTCATCCTGTAGTTACTGGAGCAGAACTGCCAGCCGCTGTGGATCCTGTCAGATCATGGTCTCAGCATATCCATTGTGGAACGGGCGGTCTTATCTGTATATTGGCCAAAGCAAGTTTCTGACTTCATATTCCTTTCCCTGTGGCTCCAATAACTTGCCAAACAGGAAGTTTAAAGGAATTTTAAACAACTTTGGTCCCCGTTTTTCACTTGTGCCAAGCATAGCATACACCCTTGTGGAGAATGATGGCCTGTTACACTGGAAGTTAGTTAGCCATGAGACACTTTGTGCCAGTAATCACCCAGGAGGCTGAGGGGACAAGGACTGCTATACTGTGAAGTCTTTCTGTAGCAGCTGTGTGTTCAGCCCATGAGATGAGAGAGTGACTAAGAGCTCCCCTATATATTTCCTAATGCCATTGGGCAACAGTCAGAGCTGCAGGAAAACTAATTCCCTGGGGAGATGGCTCTGGCTGCCTGCATCCCTCAGGATGTACCTCCTCAAGCACTGAAATCACAGCGTTTCCCAGCACAGCCTGTGGACTGTAAGCTGGGTTCTGGCAATATTAGCTGTGCTAAGCAGCGTCTTCTTCCACAAGTAGTCCTACTGCAATTAGCAGAGTAAATTCCTACCTGAGCGAGGAAGTCAGGCAACAGCTGGTCCTCAAAAGCTGAGAGTTAAAAGTCTAGCAAGCAAACTGATTTCCATAAAAATGGAAATGAGCCAGAGAGGGGAGAACCATATTTGAGTGCAAATGCAAGCAATTAGCTCAAAGCCATTACTGTAATGGCTAGAAAGGCTTTTTTTTGTTATCATTACTGAAATACATTAGCGATATTTTTTTTAAAAATGTAAAAATACACAGTACAATCCCATCTATCTGGCAGAGCATGAAGTAGCCCCATTTCAGTGGTACGTGCAGAGGAGTCTATGGAGGCTCCTAACCACAAACACAGAACAGTACAGAGGAATATGAATGAAGGCATTACCAAGGAACACTTGAGAAAGGCAGCTGTGATTAGGTACCAACACAAATATTTGCTCAAACCAAAAGCTGGACCTTCAGAACAATTTCTAGGACTACCTGCCTGGCACTAACTGTCTTCCTGGCCTTGGCCCATGCTGATGCCCCTCTTTCCCAGAGTACTGCTTTTCCCTCCCTCCCCAGCAGGCCCTTCAGAGGATGCCTGGCTCAGGTATGGGACTCACAGGCAGCACTGGGGACTTCCAACAGAAGAGGAAACCCTCCACTTACATACTATAACAGTTGTTTTGGCTGGATTCAAAGAGTACAGCTCAAGATTTTGGAATCCTGTTACCCACCTACAAGGTGTGCAGTGCAACCCTGTCCCCTGCAAACCACTTTCATATCTCCACTGTATTTCCTTGAGAGGAACTGTAGCATCAGACTGAGGCAACAGCATGAAGCATTACCTGTATGGAACCAACCTGAGACATACAGAGGAGGTTTTCAAGTATAATTCGGAGATGATCAGTCCCCTGAAGGAGACACTCTGCCCTGATGTAAAGAAGATCAACTAGCCATGTAACTCAATCCAGTAAGCATGATTACAGCCATTCACATTTTTCTAGTGCTGACAGAGCCTAGGACATCCAAGAGAAATGTTCTTTTGACGAGCTGGGAAAAATATCCATGCTTTCTAGGTGCTGAGCATCATCTTTGGTTGCAAATTTGAGACCTAAACTGTGCCTTCCTTGACAAATAATTGCATTTGTGGGATTTCGCTTGTGTGTCTACAGTGATCAGTGGCATAGGTGTATTGAGCTGTGCCCTCACAGCTCTACAGCCCCACTGTGTTTCTGGAAGACCTACCCTATTCCTGACACAATTTGGTAGAAAAATACTCAGAAAAGCATAGCATTACCAACGGGTGTATCTTTCCTGATGGTGCCTTGTCCATGCAGAGAAACTGAATGGCTATTCTGGCAAAGTCATTGTGTACAAGTCTAATTTTGTCTGAAAATATAGGTTTTTCCTTCATTAGACAGTTAAGGTGGAGACTTACAGGCAAAACTCTGCCTTTGAGTACAGGCTCATGGTTCTCACTGACGGCAGTAGAAAGAAATGGGCAGAAGTGGGGTGGGACAGGCTATTTAATCCTCTGTGCAGTAGTCCCTTACAGGCAGGTGGCAAATTCACCATGTTCAGTGCTTGTGGAAGTAACCCTGTGCATATGTGTATGTGTAATTTATATGTTCCTTCACGGGGCTCAGTACCTGGCCTGCAGATGCTATGGAAGACATTGTCTGCTGGAAAAAGATCTCTCATATTTTATACTTGTTGTTTTGGATTGAATGAGGTGACAAATGTAAGCCTGTTTTTTATCACTGTGTGGCTGCTGTATTTCTCACAACTGCTTATTGAGGGTTGTCTGACAGAGATAGAAAGTCCTGGACTGTGCATTTCTTGTTATTTATATGCAAGGCCACACTCTGTAATCCTTTCAGAGAGATGACTGACACTCTTGGCCCTGCCAGCACAGCCTGGCTTTCATTTCTCTACACAGGTGCTTCTGTCCCCCAAAACGATGTGAGGTGGGGGTTCTTTCCGCTGGAGCACTCCCCATGTCTTACAGGCCCTTGATTCAACGGCATTTTGAATCATGTGCCAAATGAAGGGGTGGGGCAAGAATGCAAGCAGCCCCACCAGTTTGTGGTTGAGTTTCTGGATGTGTCCTTTTCTACCAAACTCGTACCACAGAGCAGCAGAAGACCTTCGGGCAGCAGAAGCATGTGGCTCTGTGCAAAGCCAGTCCGTGCCAATACTGTTGTTTGAGCACTGCTCGGACCCATTGCCTGTAAGGGGGCTTGAAGTTGGGCTTGAAGTCATGGCACTGTGATTCTTTGGTGATGGAAAGCTGGGGACTCAGTCCCAGAAGGATCCAACAGCAGGAAGAAGAGTGCCTGTCCTTGCCTGTGGGAGCTTTGCTGGGACATCCCCACTTGATTTTGTCTCAGCTCTGCACTCAGGTAACTGGGGCTGGTTTCTGGAGGGCCAGTGGCGGGGCACTGGGTGGGTGGCTGGGCATCCTCAGTCATCCTCTTTCTGATTTATCTCCATGAGAGGTGTCTTCCACTGCTGACATGTTTTCTGGGTGGCAGTGGGAGACGTAGCAGGAGGGGGCTGTCACATCCCAGTGACCCCAACAGGAAGATTCCAATTACGAAACATTCTCTTGAGCCTCTGACTGCTTGTTGCTGCCCTGTGCTGTATAAGGACTCAGTACCAGATAAAGGATCTGCTCATTGCATGGACCACAGCCCTTTGGGGGGGGGGGGGGGGGGNTGATGTCCACTTTGAGAGGAGAACCCTGTTTGGTGGGTCTAGAAGGATTTCACAAGTCAGTATGTGGAACCACTGCCAGAGCAAGCAACGCTGGCATGAAACGAGCAGAGAAGTATGCAGTTCATTTCAGCTTAGGACGGACATCAGTTACTGACACAGTCCATTAGTGAAGCTGTTTGTTATACCAACTTAATCGTGTTTTCAGAAAGAAAAGGGGAAAAATAATCAATATGCCCAGTTCATTTTAAACCGATAAATAACCACAGGTCTCTCTCCTGCCTCATTTATAGAATCGCTCTTGGCTGGGAGCAAAAGGTGCTGTGCTGGGCTGCTTGGCCAGCAGAAATAGGCACTCTCTGAACTCTTTTCTTGCCTCCAGGCACTGGAAAGAGATCATGCTTCTCAAAGGTGATGCGTGGAACAGCTGCAATACCATTCTTTGACCTGAGCTTTCACATCCATCACTACTCCATGCTGCAAGCTGCTTTTTCTGCTCTGGCCATTTTAGCATAGCAGGTCTCAGCACTCACTGCCCCACTCTATGACCATGGAAATTATTTCCTCTCTGAACCAGAAACTCCAGTGCTGGGTGCAAGGACTGTGAAGGCAATAAGTAAAAACCTCTCCTAATGAGCATGGTCTTTTCCTCTAAGCTTGGATCATTTCTCTCTTTTCAGTGCACAGGAACTACATGTGCCCCGAGATACCACAGCCAGATGGGCAGGACCCAGATCCCTAGATTAAAGATAACCCAGCAGATGCACCAACCATGCACATAGTCTGAAAGAGATCAAAGAGCATTTCTTCTGTATACCTTCACATAGCAGAAGCCACAGTACGGGAAACATGATCACATGTATGAAACATATGCTATTTCCTTTTGCTGTGCTTGAAGAGTTTTACCACTATTGACTTTCACTGGGTTTTCTCAAGAGTCTTCTGTAGTTCTTTAAAGATCATGGGGTTGCTGGGAAATCATGTGGTTAATAAGAAAATACTAAAGGCTTTTCTTTTTTAAGACCTGTTAGGCTTCTAAGTCTGTTTTATCTCATTACAAACAGAGGGAGAAGAAATGTCTATAAAAATAAAAAGAAAGCTGAAGATCTAGATGGTAGACCTTTAAGACATACTGTAAATGTTGCAGAAATTATGATGAGCTCATAGCATTTTGTGAGAAAAATTTGTCTACTTAAAATACAGCTATTCAAAGATTTGGACCATAATTTAGTCTCCTGTGTGGAGAAATATGCTGTAAGTGCTTAACAAATTATAAAAATAATAATAACAATTAATAATAGATGAACATTGAAAAAAGATGAATCACTTCATTAGACAAAACCCAGTAAAAATCTTTTGTTCCTTGTCAAGGATCCTCTGCTGATGACTGCATTTACTACAGCAGCATATGCTAGAAAAATGCTCTGAGATAGGGCTTGGTTACACAGATTAGCAAACTGGTTGATGGGAGTCTGGCCTGCAGCATGGAAGTCTCATGAATCAGTGATAAACCTCGCTCTGCATAGCTTGCTGAGCCACAAAGTGAGTGCCATATTTGCAGGGGTAGAGAATGGCTTGGATACGTGGCAATGGTGTGTCTGGTTCTGGGATGGATGGAGCAAGGTGTGTGGGAAGAAATGTGGGGACACTGGTGTTACAAAGGGAGGCTGTGATGACCAGGCATGTCAGTCATGGAAAAGACCAACTCCTGATCACCAGATCTTCAAAGGTAATTGAACAAAGAAGTATTTCCCCAGTATTTTTCCATGGGAAAATGAACAGGCTGCCTGTAGACTTGCCAGTAGCTGTAGGTGAGGCTCTGCACATCTTCCTGTTCTGGCTGGCTCTGGATGCTGCTGAGAGCTGACTGCTTGTCTCCAAGGGTCTACAAGCAGACATCATCCTGTCTGCTCACGTTAGGGTGCATTTGTCCTCAGAGTGAGTTTATCATTCACATGGGAGCCCACAGCAGGTTGCATGCATAACGCAGATCATTCCCCTGCCCTGCTTGAACTCTCAGCATGCTAATCCCAGAGAGAATAACATCTAGTGCAGATGCTGAGCAGAGAGGACATGTCTTGGCTTTGCCAGCAAAGCAGAAATCCCAGCTAAATGGCTAGAAAGTCTGCCCAAGGCACACCTGAAGGCAGAAAAAGCCAAAGGTGTGTGGAAACATTGGATGGATGGAGGCATTTCCCCTTCTACTTTTAGCATCCTTTTAGAGATGCATTTCTGCTGGGTTGTTGACTCTGAACTGAATAGATCTGTGCGTTGGAGACTGATTTTCAGTTAGAGGAAGGTTCTTGTTGCCCTCTTGAAAATGTAAAGGAGCCATAAAGTAATAATAAATTGTATTGTTTACTACGAGTAGTCTTCTTTACATTGCCAAAGCAATGAAAATTGGCTTGAGATTAAAATAAACCTTCAACTTAAATTATAAATTGTTGTTCTTCTCTTAACCGCAGTAATCTTCTCTCAGAGTATGAGATCTTAAGATCTGGCTTCATCCTTCTTCAGTGTTAGGAAACTGCTCAGCACACATGGCAGGCTGCTATAAATGTGATAAATGGGTACAGCATGACAGGTTACAGCCTGGGCTTCAAGCTGATTTGAAGACACAGTGGACACTATGCTCAGCTCAGACTCCTCATCTTTCAAGCAGACAAGAGCTTTTAACAAGAAGTTATCCATACAAAAGCTACTGCAGAAGATTTCTAAGCAGGCTACTAATGCAGGGAGGGAGATTTTCTCACTTCCTCTCTCATTTCTTGGTGGAATGCTCTCTTTTTTTTTCATTACAAAATCCTCCATTATTACATAATGCTTTTCACTGCTCTTCCACCAGAGCTAGACAGAAAGCTCTTTTGCTTTAGTTTTTGATGATATTTGCATATACAAGGTGTTTAAGGTCCAATTTAATATTTTTTTTTTTTCCATAGAAATGGAAACCTTTCCTATACCTCTGTTTCCACTTAATCTTTTCCTTTTTTTACCCAGGAAAATTTCTTTGGCATCCCTCCCCTTGGGCTGATCTTTCTCTCAGTATCCACTCCAGGCTCCACTCTTGCTCTGGTTTTCTGTTCATAGTCTCAGAGACTTTTAGCACAAGGTGGTGAAACCACTGACAGAAGGAATATCAAATATCCATCACTATTAATAATGGTTACTACAATTTCTCAGGATGATTAAATACAGCTGTTGGCAGAGTAGGAGCATCCAGGAGACCCTGTATGTGACCAAGATCACTTTGGCCAAGCTTTGCACAGACACAGGGCAAAATGGCAGTTATTGCTCCCAGATGCCAAAAAAATCTCCATTTATAGTGTGTGGTACAACAGAGAGAGGGGTGGCATGATGAAGCACATCTGGTCAGTGTGTTTTCAGTGTGGCAGGATGGAAAGACTCCCCTATGAAAAGCCATACCTCCTGAGCTGAAACCTGGAGTAGAATCAGCCTGTAAAGGACTGAAAGAGAAAATCAGCTGCATATAAAAGTTGTTTGGATTGAAAATAGCATTGCACTTGATGAGAGCATCTGTCTCTACCTACCATCACTGTGCTCACTATGGTCCCAGTTGCTCAAGGCTTTTAATGCAACCTCTTTATGAGCTTTTAACTATACTTGAAGGAAGAGAGAGAAGGGGAAAAGTTTCTAGGTCGTTTCCATAGCTATACCTCCTTTCCCATAATCTGAATGACGATTTGACACCAACGTTTCTATTGTCAGCTGTTCCTGAAAGGGCATGAAGGAAGAAAAATTTCTTGAGGTTTCCAATTACAAATGTAATGATCTCTGCAGAACAGAAAGCAATATCTGTCTGTAATGCAGACAGGTTGAAACAGAAGATGTAGAAGAAGAATAATAGAAACGAGAGCGTGACACACACATACATAGATGCTTCTGACATCTATCCCCCAACGATCCTCTATCATTATTTGCTGAAAAACTCAATTTACTTGTTTGTCTTCTTCCCTCCCATAGTCTCCAAGGTTTTTGGAAAGTTGATCCCTTTCACGCAGCTGGACCTCCTTGTGGGTATGTAACAACATATAACTCCTAATGACAGGTAGCAGTTGGCGTTTTATCATTTTATCAGAATGCTGATATTACTGGTATTGTCAGCTCTTGAACCCGACTCCTATCTCACACTAGTGAAATCAGGCCCTTGATCTGAATCTTCTGTGGAGCTGCCAAGGACAGAAGGTGCTTCACTTTGGGCAGTCGGGTGATGTATTGTCTTTCCCATTTCTCTTATTGCAAAAAACGTGCTCATGTCTGGAAGGGATATGATCAGTGTGTTAAAATTGGTGCCATGCAGAAGGTTGGAGGTTCCTTATTTGGTCATCTGTGGAATTTTGGGGCTCCTGTTTTAAAAACAAACAAAATCAGTAACTTTTTCCTCTCTAGTAATTTAGCCTTACTCTATTTGTTTTTCCTGCTTCCTGAGGGCTTTTGTAACCAAGCCTTACAGGCTGTTTGACTTATCAGATGAAGCTGTAGGTGATAAGCTGATGACTTATAAGACCAATTAGTGCAACCAGCAGAGACACCAAGCACAGCATGGCTTTACCAGAGTGGTTTATGGAGAAATGTTATCTACTTAGACACTGTTTTTTCCTGAGTTTGTTTTAACATTCTTTCTAAAAATTCCTGATCCTGGTGGCTCTTTATGGAGGAGGAATTCCCCACCTGTTCTGTGAGCGTCAGTGCCCTTTCCTCTGCCTGACTTGGTCCTGCTTGATTTTAGTTCCTGCCTCAGTAAATCTCTCCATGGCACTGTAAAGTGGCAAGATTTGCATCTCAGTATGGTTCCACCTTCAGTAGTAGCCTTGTAAGGTGGCCTGTCCTGTAGTGGCTGGAAATGCAAAGGAAGGGCACTGCTTAGTTCACTTCTTCAAGTTTATTCCTGCTTTGAAGATTTTTCCAGCTTGTTTCCTGAAGTGTGGGGAATTCCAGGCATTTTCATCCTTTTTTATCATCTCACAGGGACCTGCTTTTTGCCTATCGGCTTTGTCTTTGCAGCCAGGTGGGGTGGGTGAATCAAGCTACCTGTTCTACCAGTTAAAAAAGCTTTTTGTGGACATTGCCACTTATTTTAGCTTGGGAACTGCTATGAACCAGAGTGACAAAAACAAAGATAATCTATTCCTAGCAGGAAGTCTTGCTGGGATAATTACAGCTCTGTGCATATGCTGTACAGCCCCTTTCACTGCACAGGCAACTTTCAAATGTGTGGAGTGACAGCTACTTCGGGTTCTAGCCGAAGGACTGGGATGCACTTTCCCCCCACGTTTTTGTTAAGTGGAAAATAACAGCCTTCTCTTCACATGGGGTGGTATGAAGCCTGTCTTGCAGGAACTTTAAAAGCCAGTGTCTGGGGTCTGTCTCTGCTTGAGTGTTTCAAATGCAGAGCTGGTATATAGCCTCAACAGTGACTATCAGGTTGCATTCAGGCAGATTGTGGTTGCCAGGGCCCAGGAGTGGTGCACAAAGATGGACATGTGGGTTTGGCAGCAAGGAAGGGGCTGCTCATCTACAGGGTTCACAGGAGAGCCTGCCCTGTTTTTTCTGCTTAGACAAGGTCATGCACCATCTAAATTGGTTAAAATTCCATTTACTGCAACCGAGGCAAGTTCAGCCTAAATACTCTGATCTCTAAAGACCACACTTTGGCTCCGGCACGTAGCCTTGGTTAAAATGCATAGACTTCTGGGCTGGAAGGCTGCTGCTGGGAATGAATTTGTTTCAGACCTTGTCCTGTACTGCCATAAGCTCAGTGCAGCCACATTGTGCAGTGCCGGAAAACCAGGGAGGATTAATGGGAAGTGAAAGTGATTCAAGCCTAGGGCCTGAGAAATTCTGCTCTAATGCCAGTTTTCCAGCTGAGCAGTATCTTGACTTTAGTGGAATTACTCTTGATTCATACCAGTGTATGTAAAGGTCCTGGAAAAAGACCAAACAAGGCAGGTTTTGTGTCTGACTTAGCTTGCTGCTCACGTTTTAATTTTCCAATAACAAGGGTGACTGGATGCCAATCCTATTTTCTCTGAAATCCCAGAATGCAGGTCTGTGGAAATACGGTTTGGATTTGGGCCCCATCTCTGACAGCCAGTCCTGTCTAACTTCACCATCCATCTTAAAGAAAGCATAAGCCTGAACAGCTTGTGTCACAGAGGAAAACAAATGAAATTTGAAGAATGTGTTAGGTTTAAGATCAGAGATGGAGACTGGAACGATGAGAGGTTTACAAGCCCAGCTCACTTTGTTAATAGCTCAAGAGAGGAGACATCAATTCTTTTAACATGATTTCTGCCCTGGTAATCTTCCTTTAAGAAGAGTGAGACATAGTGAGATACTGTAGGGTTTCATTCCTGCTGATGGGGTCTTTGCTGTGAGTGTTGTTATTCTGATCAGCTTTGACATCATATAAAATAGCACTTATTCTCCAAGTAACCTGAGAAACTCTTCAGAATTCATGAGGTTTAAGTCCAAATAATTACATTTATTGATCTCTGCTATGTGAAGAAAATTTCCAATTTATTGCAGACCTGTTTGGTGTTAGACCACAAATTAGGCCGTGTCAGGATTTTCTCTTTTCTGTCTCTATTTTTTCATGCTTTTGTTGGGCATGAGATTACTCACCTCATAATAAATGCTGTCAAAACTGTTGTCACTGAGCAGGTAAACTAGGACATCTGGTGTCAGTAGCAAGACCTGGGCCAGGCGCACCCTGGGCTGATCCAAGGGGAGGAGAGGGGGTTCAGGTTTGCAGCTCACTTTGATGTTCTGCTCCCCACCCTACCAGGGCCTTATGGCAGGAGGCTGGGTGCTAGCTCCTCTGATCTCCTCTGGAGAATAAAATGGGGATAGTGCTTCCTCCAGTACAGTGGGGTTAAAGCCCAAGCACCTGGAGATCCCCAAATGCACCCTCTGCCCGGAGACAGCTTCTCTAGGAAAAGGAGTCTGGTGTTCTTAGTGGTCATGCCAGAACTAACCAGGAATCACCACTATGGCTAAGTGGTTTCTAGGTGATCCATGCATGCTATGTCTCCATGTAGATTAATTCCCAGAGGTACTAGATCTTAATCTTTGCTGATCTGGGGCTTCTGTAAAGCATAAGTGGATTAAAGTTGTTTGCTGGTAGTCCTCATTCACACTGCTAAAGGACCCTGCAACCACAGTGAGGGAGAGGAAGACTCCATACCTGAAAAGCAGATGTTGTTGCAGATCAGGCTTGAGATGGACAAACACAGCTCTTGGTGTGCATACATGTACCCTAGAAGAGATAAGTCAGGCATCAATGAACTCATCTGGGCAGCACAGTGCTATCGGGAGCAAACTTTGGTTTTGGAGTCAACTACAAGAGAGCAGCCCAGGCACCTTCCTTGGGTCTGGGGTGGATGGTAGGGTTTGTCTGGAGAACTTAGCTTCTGCACATACATGTTTATACTGCTGAAGGTAGGTCAACAGGTCCCTGACAGAGCAAAACACTGCAAGCTTTGCCTTAAGCATGGAAATTGTCCAGGTGCTTAAAACAAGCATGTTTTACACAGTTTGTGAGCTCAGAAGCTCAGAAACCAAAGCTGATGCTATCAAAGCCATGGCAAAAGTCACAGGGATGTCTTAATACATGCTGCATCTTGTATTGGCTTTATGTTGGGGGGAAACAAGGACTTTACAGATTGCTGCTAGCTGTCTTTGCTGTTGGACTCTTCACTAAGTCCTTGGGCAGGGAGACTTGGCAGGAGCTTGCCATGCTGGGGGCACTGGTCTGGCCTGGCAGTGGCCAGAAGACCATCCCAGTGCCCAGGGGTCATGCAGCTCCCTGCCCTTCTGCTTTGGCAGGGTAGCATGGGCTTTGCTGGGGCTGGGGGGTGATCCAGCAGGGCAGGAAGGGAATGTTTGTGCTGTGGGCTTCCTGTGAGACTTCAAGGTGTTGGCAACAGTTTAATAAATGATGCCTTTTCCCAAATATGCCTTTAAATTTAGATCTCAGTTTAATAAGGCAGTTCTTTCAGGGCACATGTATTATTTAAAAAACATTTATAAAGGATTAATGTACTTTGGAGCCCCACTGACACAAATCTCTGTCATTTCCAGTGCCAAAAGCCAAAACAGTCCAGATTATTCTAAGAAACCCTTTTCATTTGTGTGTTTATCTCTAAATCTGGCACTGGGAAAAGTGCTAGACTCACAATCTTCTGTTTATCTACAGGAGTCCTTTGTTTATCCAGCAAACAGAGACAACACAAGCAGCGGTAACGCCGACTCTTCCCATGCTCCGTCTATCCTTTCTGTTTTGCACATGGTTGGTATGTTTGCACAGAGGATCTCAAAGCTTCTGATAAATTTGTGCTGACTTCTGCCTTCTTTGACTGTGCAGGCTGGTTGCCTGTACCTCTGGTGTCCTGGGTAACGATCTGTAAATTGGGAAATGTGTCTGTCTGTCTTTCGCAAAAGCCTTTGTCTGTCTGCAGGTGTCGACAGCTAGGAGGGCTCTTGCAGATGGAGCCATTATTATTTTTATATGGCAGGGAGTTGTGCAACAGGAAGCAGCAACTTTGTCTCCCTCAGTCACCCCACAGTGGGCTCCCAGTGGCTGCTCCTTCTGTCCTGACAACTACAAAGCTGTTGGACTGTCCCTGTTGTTGTTTGCTTAGCTGCAGCAAGTGGCTTTTCCATGTGCAGCTCAATTTTCACATCCTTAATTTGTGGAAGGTGTGGCTGAAGTCAGCGAAGCTAGAGATAAGCTTTTGTGAGGAGCAGCACTTCCTGTCAGGAGAGGAACAGGAGGTTTGCGTGGGGTCTTAAACATTGCTGCTCTTCTGGCACACCTCTGGAGGATGGACTTGTGTCAAAACCACCATTTTTAGCTGTTCAGGGCCAGCAACGACCTTGCTGGACACTAAGAAGGTGGTGGAGACCAGCTACCCTCTCTTGCCCCATCTGAACACCTTTGTGCAGTCCTATTTTGCTGCTGTAGGCATGCAGCAGGCATCAAGGTGCACAGGGACTCCCTCCCCATGGGCTGACCTTGCACTCTCTGACCAGTGGAGCTGCTTTTTTAGGCAGAGGGAGAACATGGCAGAAGGGGCAGGAGTTCAGTAGCTTTCCCACAAAGCTGAGCAGAAAGAGGGGACATGAGAGGGAGAGCGAGCCAGGCTGTGCAGTCTCACCCTGCAGAGAAAGGCAGTGGTGGGATGAGAAATAGCACAGCCTTGCTGAGCCTGGGAGCAGCTTCCCATGGGGTGGCTGTACCTGCATACGGGGAGGGGGACAGCACTCCAGCCACTGGCTGGGCTTCATCTCAGCTGCCTGCCTGACTCCATTGGCTGGGGGAAGTTGTGGGGTGAGGAGGCTGGAGAGGTTTTGCCTCAACATCAGGATTGCAGAAAGCAGCCAGTCATTAACAATGAAGGTTTTGCTGGCACCCAAGATCTTTGCAAATTATTGTTGTGCACTACTCCTCTCCTGCCCTTTCCTTTCTCTGTGCTCCTTCCCCCGGCCTTTGATTCAATAAATCAAAGCTTAGTGCCAGTTCTTGTTAAATTCCAACTTCTCTGTTATTCCCTCTCTGCCCTTTGGGAGATGAAAGTTTGGAAATGTGTATAATAATGAGGATTTTGAGATGTGAAAAAAAGACATGAGAAATGTAAACTAGGAGGATGATCAAAGATGATGCATTAGCTCTGATGAGGAACTATATTGTCGCTAATAGGGTGGCCAAATCAATACAAAGTGACAGAAAAAAAACCCTACTGTGCTGCTGCTGCACTGGGAGGAAGCTGAGAGGAGAGTGTCATGGAGAGGGACCTGTGATACCTGCACTTCTTGTCTTCAGTGGCAGAGGTGGATAATCTCAGCTCTTGAGCCAGCTAAAGGGCTAAAATATGCAGAATTGGTGAAGAGTATCCAGTTATGTTTTATGTTTTCATAGAAAATACTAGGAAGTAATCCCGTTTCTTTCTTTCTTTTTGTTCAGAAAGAGGAAATAACATTTTTATTTTATCTTTTATTTTTTAACTGCCATTTTGAAAATTGACAAGATAACACGATTT
This sequence comes from Eurystomus gularis, assembly GCA_013400335.1. Taxonomy (NCBI): domain Eukaryota; kingdom Metazoa; phylum Chordata; class Aves; order Coraciiformes; family Coraciidae; genus Eurystomus; species Eurystomus gularis. The sequence continues at coordinate 289,445 of VZZY01008078.1, forward strand.
TAGTTCTAACTTTTTTACTTTTCTCTCTCCTGTTCACCTGCTATTTTAATTTTCATTGTCCTAGGTTTTTTTTTTTTTTCCCACAGAAGAGTGAAGGGAAAATAATAGAGTGAATCCAACCCTCCACTAAGCTCTAAAACAGATATGATGAAAGAATGTGTGTGTATTTATTAAACATCAAAACCTCCAAAAGCAGGAAAAAAGGTGCATTTCCATTGGAAATCTTTTTATAACAGCTCTTTCTAAAAAATACCTTTCCTGTTTTCCAGGCCAAACAATGCTGTTTCCTTCACTCTCACCTTTGGTGCCATGCTTCCTTAGCCTCTAGCTTTCTTGCAGCTGTCTTCTAGATTTTCATCTGCTCACTGCTGAATACCAGACACCAGCTCAGCCCTCTCTGGAGTGGACTAGCACAGAGAGATTTCTGCATGATTTTTGCAGTCAACATTGAGTAAAAGTTGCAAAAATGAGACCAGATTCAGATTCACCTTGAGTTTGAATTTCACTGTACCCTGAAATACAGGCTTTTAACTTCTCAGTTATTCCCTGTCTGACGTCTCAGCATTTGCTTTCCTCTTTCTTCATTTCATATTTTGTTGAGAGCTTTATTAAATTGTGACTTGTTGATTTCAGATCATTCCTCCAATTTACTAAGATGATTATTTCGAATTCAGGTCCTGTTCTACGAATGTGCTCTTAAGTCAGAGTCATCTGCGGATTTTGTAATGCACACTCTCCTCAATTGTTCAAGATACTGATGAAGAACTGGAACCAATCTAGGACCGAGACAGATTCTTTTGGGATCCAGATGAAATCTCAGAATAGTAGTTAATCACTGACACTTTGCCTGTCTGGGTTCTACCTAGTTGCACTTACAGGCAATTTCATGTAGGCCAGTGACTCCCACATCATCATCTGTGAATTGCTGATGAGTCCCAAAGCCATAGCACATGGTCTGCAGTCGATCCAAGGAAGCATTCTTTCTTAAGGATGTTTTCATATTAAAAATCTGATGGTAAGGCCAGACAGCAAGGGAATTTATGGCCAGACATGCTCAAGGGTCCAAAAAGCTACAGAACTGCTAAGATAGACTGTACTTTCTTGGTTTGCTTATGGCCATATGGGACAATACTGAGAGCTTTGCTAAAACATGTATTTCAACTACTTCTTCCTTACCCACAAAGCTAGTTACCTTGTCAAAGAGGAAAGCTAGTTTTCTCTGGGATGAACAACTGATCCAATGTATTTTTTGTTGAAATGAAAAATTGATAAATTCATTATGCTGAGCTGTTTTTTATCAACTGTTTTTCCTTTGGGTTTTTGTATATTGATCAGGAATAGTCTTTTCTAGTGTTTTTCCAGGGAGACTGACTGATCTATGTTTTTCCGTGTTCTTCTTTTCCCTTATTTAAATGAAGATATTGTATTTGACCTTCCTGTGTCTCCTGGGATCTCCCACACACCATGAATTTCAGGAATGATTTCTGAACAGATCAGAGATTTCTACGCGTGGTACCTTCAATACTTGTGGGTGGATTTCAGAAGGCATTGATTATTTGACCATATGTCATTTATCTTAAGGTTTTTTTTTTTCTTTCTGTGCTGTGGCTTTCATTTCTGTCCCCTTATTTGAATTTTCTGAAGTAGCTATGAAGCCTAAAGCAGAGATGGATTAAGCTACTTCATCCCTCTCTATATCAGCCATTGTTTCCTCTTTTGCCATTAAATAATGGCCTATATGTTCTCCTTTTCTGCCTCTGCTGATACCCTAGCACTTTTACTTGTGGTGTTATGTCTGTTCCTAATTGTAATTAGTTTTGTACTTTAGCATTTCTGAATTTTATGCTGTTCTTTTATGCACATCCTTAGCTTTGTGGTCTGGTTTTCACTTTTTCTGCAATTTTTTTTTTTATTTTCATGTCCCTAAAGAGCTCTTGACACAGCTATAGTGGTCTCTTATTCTGCTTCCTATCTTTCTATCACAATAGGAAAGGCTGCCATTGTGCTTTAACATGGTCTTTCTCAGTAACTGCCAATTTTTTTGTTCTCCATGCCTAAATTCCCTTCTCAGGAGACCTTATCTGCCATCTTGCTGAGTCTGTTGGAGGTGGGGAGGTGAAGTCTGCAGTTTTCTTGGGCTCCTACTAATTCTGCCTCTTTTTCAAGGAACAGAGGGTGCCAGCAGAATTATTGCACCCAAATGACTTCCCAGCTGAGATTTTTAACTAGTAGTTACCTACTGATTGCAATCAAGCCTAGAAAAGCTGCTCCACCAGCATCTTCCTTCACCATTTGAAAAAAATCCCTGAAACATTTGAACAAGCTGGCGTACTGTCTGTCCCTGCTCTGCTCCTTTTCTTATGTTACTAATGACATATGAATATTTTTGCCTGTTGTCAGCCACAGTTCTGCCCTTTTGCTGCCTCTGTTAATTTGTAAATGCAAAAAAGCCAAGCTTCAGCTTCTCCTTGGTGAGATAGGGTACAGTAGCATTGTCTCTTTATCTCAGCCTTAATTTTCCCTTAGCTTCACTTAAGGAAATTAATAGACTGGCTTCTTTCTGGTTTTTTTTTTTTTTTTTTTTTACTTCAGAGTTAGGTTATGTGCAGTGTTCCATCAATTTTCATTCTGCTGGTTTTTTCCCGGGCAGTCTATACCTTCCCATCCCAACATCCCATCATCAGTGACCTGTGATGTGGCTGCCTACTAGGAGCTCCCATTCTTCCTCGCTCCCTCTTACACTCCCTGAACATGTACAGGCCTCTCACTGGCCCCGTGGCAGCCCTCGTGCCTCCCTCACATGACCTTTCACATCTTCCATGCAGCAGGTCCTTCTCCTTTTCCTCATCAGTAGGTTTTGATCCTGTGTTTTACTGACTCGGTGCCCAGAGGTGGGCAGGTGAGTGTGCAGGAGCACGCTTTGCTGCTTACCCGATGGACTCACCCTTCCTGCAGCCACCTGCTTGTCCCGGGAGCATAAGTGGGTCCTGTACATAGCCAAAGGACAGCATATGAGTCAAAACTTTTAATTGTTCTTCACACACATATAAAATCCTCCAGCATTTTAGTGTCTGCTGTGAAATTTATTGTTTTCTAATAAACTGAAAATACTTTGCTTTACAAAACAACCACTTTCTCTTTTTTATTTTTCCTTCTTCTCTTCTGGAAATAATCCAGTAGGCGGGTTTTTTTTTATTATTATTGTTGGTTTGTTTTGTGGGTTTTTTTACAATAACCTTAAAACATAAAGGGAAGGACATTTCTCTGGACAAATGTCTATTTTTCAGTAAAATGGGTTTTATAGAAAATATTTAGCCAGCTCTATAATTTAGTGATTTTCCTCTGCTAAGTATAAATTATCCCTCTTCTTTTTTTTCCATCTTCCCTCCTCAGCTTCCCCTGAAGGTTCTGGGAATCCACCCTGCAGATCCTGTGATGCTATCAGATGCATTCACAAAAAGTCAGGTAAATATATTTGCCTTTTTCATTCTTAGTTTATTTTTATTGCTGCTTCTATTAATACAACCAGTTCTCTTTATCTGAGGGTGGGAGGAAAGAAATAAGAAAAGAAGAAATAAAAATTTATACCAAAAAACCACCTGCTAATCAAAGGCATGACCTGCTCCTCTCCTTGTCTCCTGTCTTTGTGGTGGTACAGCTGCTAGAGAAGCTCGAGAAGAGGAGAGTCTCCAGCTGCTAGCAACAGAGGAGAGTCATGCTGCTTCTCATTGGGAAACACTGGTGAAACCAGTGTGTCCTGTTGTGTGTTACATGCCTCTGGATAATGTAACTCCCAGGTTTTTCAGACAAGAAAGAGAGACAAGACTGTGATCTATCATGGTGGATTGGTGACACAGCACCAGCTGGGCACTGGAAACGATTGTACAACTGTCTGCTGGGCAGTTACTATTTGTGTTGACTGATTATCTCAGTTTTTGGAGCCATATTCCTGCATGGCCCACGATTGATGTCCATCTTGTTAAGAGGTCCTTGTTTTGCTCTGATCCCATTTGCCAGCTGTTACCTGACAGTACTCTTACCCCAGATTTGACACTGCTGGGTATGTCTCTGTGAGATCCATCTTAAGTAAGGATAGCCCCCATGCCTGATGGTCAAACAGATGTCTTTTTGCCAGGCTTCACCACAGCATTCTCCACAGGATACACTGCAACTGGGAGCCACCTTGCATGCCAGGCACCCCATGGGTGGGGCTGCAGAGCTGCAGCCTGGGAGCAGGCTCCTGGAGCTTGAGTGAGCTTGGGCAGGAGCAGCCTGAGTTTTTGGTTGCTGAGGCTTCTGGTTGGGTCTCTAGCATTTTGGATGAGGTGCTGTCTGTAAAATGAGCAGAACAGGGCCCTGGCCAGGGCCCCAGGCTGCACTTGCAATATTAATGATAACTGCAGTGGGCATGGAGTCTCTCTGGCTCCTTTTCCAGCCTGGAAGTGCATGAAGAATTCAAGGCAGCTGAGCTGGCACTATAGGTGTCCCAGTACTGCCATGCTGCTGTCCTGACTGAGAACAGGGGACACAGATGTGACAATGAAAGTGTTTATTATTTTTCATTTTTATTGCAGGTGTAACTTCTTTATAGGCTAGTAAAGTCTCATTTAGAATCTGGTGATTAGCACTAACCTTGTCGATATCAGCTTGCCATCATCTCTATCAGTGACACTTCCTTAATGTCTTTGAGAGATATCAGCCACTGGGTCACCTCCTTGCTGAGCAGCCCACAGAGAGCTTTGTACTTCCTCAGTCTGAAAATTAAACATGTGGATGCTGGTGGCTGTTCTGCTGGCAGTTTTTGTTAATGATGAAGAATTACCTATTATGCCAGTATTGGGTGGCTTTGACAATTCCATTACATTTTACTAATAGTGCTATTAATGTACGGCAGCTTATCCTTGTCATTTTTGTGTTGTGTGTGCGCACATATATATAGAGTTGTACGTGGATGCCCAACAGAAGGCAGAGACCAAGATAACAAATCTGTTGGTAGAATGCTACAGCCACTGCTGTCACTTCTCCCTTCCTCCTTTAGGGAGAATACACCAAGAGCATCAGTGAGTCTGGCAGGGGAAGACCTGGCTCTACCTCTCCTGGGAGCAGAAGCAGGAGGGAAGTTGGCAGCTGGGAAAGATGCTGATGCCTGGTGCCATGGCATCTTCCTCTGCTGTGACTTGGGAAACCGATTCTTGGTCCCTCCTATTGTTCATTGTCACTTCAGCTCTGCTCCCCTTCCTTTTCTCCTGGTCTTTACACTTTAGTCTGCAGCCAAACAATTCAGTTTCTGGAACCTGCCTGTGTGTTACACCTCCTCCCAGACACAGTCTAGAGTAGTGGTACAGGGCTGACCAAACCACGGAGGGTGGAACTGCTTTGCTTTCTCATGTCCTCAGCAGCAATTTAGCTCACAGGTTTTAAAAAATAATTTAAAAAACCACCTTGTAGTGCTATCATAGTGTAAAAGACTTTGATATGGCATGCATGTGACTGGTGCAAAATTATTCCCCATTTCAAGGTTCCCTGGAGATCATACACACGCAGCTTTGAGAGTGTTCAGGTTTTGCTGGGACAGAATCATAGGCTTGCCATGGTCTACAGGCCATCAGCAGTTTGGAGTCACCAGGGCAGCTGACCTGAGTTGGCTACAGGTGTATCCCATCCCATAAATATCATGCTCAGTATAAAGGGGGGAGTTTGGTGTCTGGGCTACTCTTGAGGTTCCTTTGGACTCTACTCCTGAGGGCTGCATTCATGTTTATTGTGACCTCTGTACATTTGCTGGGCTGAGTATAACTTCATTTACTTTATATTGATGTTAGTTTTGCTGTTTCATTTAATCCATTTACATTTCAATCTGTGAGTATCCTCTTCCCAATTCCCTCTTCCTGGCAGGGGAGGGATCATCAGGTGATAGGGGAGCTGCTATAGTTTAGCCTTGTCTAAACGTAGAGAAGAGGAGGTGGGATGTGGGATTAGGGACACTGCAAGCCAGAACAATTGGGTTTTGTGCTGGTTCTCCCAGGGAATATAGGGACACAAGTAACTTCCTCCCACGTGCTGAATGGGCAGGGACAGATGACTCAGTCGCTCCTCCTGCAGCCCAGTGGCAGGGGGCAGCTCCTGCCCAGCAGGTGAGGTATTACCAGTGTTGAGAAGAAGGGAGAGTGGCTGCCTTGGTTTTGTTTACCTAGAGCAGGGAGAGAGCTTGTGGTAGCCATGCCTCTAAGACATTGGCCTGATCGAAGTCTTTAAACACCTGTTGAGGTAAACATCAGAAGTGTGTGTGTCCACCCTTCTCACCTCTCCAGTATCCGGACAGTTTTTTGTACTTAGATTTATTTCAGCAAGAAGGAGAAAAGGTGGAAGATGTCTGCTGTCCACAGAACACTTTGTTTATACAGGTGCCCTTCTTTTCCTCTGTACCTGCCTCATTTGCAAGATGTTTGAGAGAAAACTCTCCCATACAGCTCTTCATATGATACTGAGCAGCCCCAGGGAATTCCAGTCCTGGCTGACACCTCAGGGTCAGCCTGTAATATGAACCCTAATGTTAATACTTTGCCTCATTGTCTTCTGCTGGTCTGAGAGCAGGACTCCTCTGCAGTGCAGTATCAGTGGCTTTTGTAAGACACAGCTGATGTCTTGGGCTACAGTTTGGGCTCCAGAACTTGCCAGGGTCATTGTAGTCTTACAGAGGCCGAGGACACAGCCCTCATTTAATCTACTTTCTTTGCATCCTTCTCACAAAGAACTGCCTCCTGCTGTCCTGGGCTGTGCAGGGAGGAGGCATAAACACGTCAGGTCACTTAGGTCTAGCCTAGCATTTTCCCTTAATATTGATGGGCCTGAACAGGATAAAATTCACTTTCTTTTTCCCCAAGATTCATCTCATGAAATACATGGGAAGAAGTTTATGAAGCTTCTGAAAAAACACCTCCTTTTTTTAAATTCTTGTTTTTTCTTTCTCCTGCCTTCCCACTGTTTTGATCTTAAACCATCTGCAGAAGAAATACATTTAGAAATGGCTTGTGTATCAGTGCAGGTGAATTTTTCTGTGTCTTGAAAAATGGAACAATGCTTTCCTACAGGTATTGATTGTCATTCCACATCTGTGCTGTCCTCCTAACTTCAAATCAATTTGTGCTTTACCAAGCTCTTCGATGTCCTCTTATGACAGAACGCTAACTTCTCCCCTTAAAGGCTATTTATCTCTGTCTCTTTGTAAGGTCAGTGAAAATCACTGTACTCAGCCCCCCCAAAAGTAATCCATCTAGTGGAGGAAATGATGAGGTAGTATTATGTCTAGCAGTCTTTTTAAACAAGTTCTCAGAAACATCAAGGAAAAACCTGATAGGCTTGGACTGGGAGGGGGATATTGGGGATGTTGCAACACTGAAATTTGAAAGCAATCAAGGGAAAACTCAGTTTATATTCTGGAAATGTCCCTTCTTCCTGAATCTATTTACAGATACCTTCTGCTGCTACTGAGGGAGAAAAAAGTTAATAATAATCCAAGCAGGCTCCCAGGTGGTGGATGGCCATGAGTCTGAAGTGGAAGGATAATTTATCTCCTCCAACACTTTGGAGCCTTTTAGCCTGGGGGAGATTCCTTGTCTAATGAAATTAATTGAATGTGTCTGAAGTCTGAGTACTTGATCTGAATTTCAGTTTTTGCTTCACTTAGAAGTTGCCAGGTATCCACTCACCTCCAAAGCACCCATTGCCAACATAGCATGCGTCATGCACTGCTCAGTCTCACGCAGAATAAGCTCTCAAGTACAGAAACAGCCTCTCGCTGTCTCTACCACTGTCTATGGTTCTACTAAACTGCATGTAGTCAAATGATCAAATGCAGTTAGAAAAAGTTACAGAAGAAATTATCACAGGCTGTTTTTAAGTGCAGAGCAAAAACGTCACAGAAAACTTCTGAACAGCAGGTTGCCAGCAAGTAGGAGAGTAACTGGGAAAGGGCCACTCTATTTTCATCCTCTTCTTATGCTGTTCACCTCGGTGTTAGATATTGGCAGTTATTAGAGACAAGACACTGGAGCAGTTTCGTCATTGGCTTGACTTAAAATAGCCATTTTCTTTTCTCCTGCTACTGGCTCAGGAGAATCCAAAGCCCTTGGTGGAAATGATATCAAACATAAATCTCTGGTGCCCAATTAAAGTATCCCATGTGCCTTTCCCAAAAACTGACAACTTGCAGATCAAAATGAGAAGCTAAGCTGTAGGCATCCATGTGGTCGTGGCTGCTTGTGTCAAAGCAAAGCACTGGATTACTGTGGGAACCCTCTTGCCTATGTGGGAGCTGCCTTGCACAGTAGGCAGGGTAAACATAACTAGGTGTCCCCAGGAGCAAGCTGGTCAAAATATTGAAGAAATCAATACAGGCAGTGGCTCCACTTCAATGTAGGTCTGTTGGGGAACAATGCTGCATTTAATTGACCAAGAGGAAATGGGAGAAATTGGTGACAAGCAGTATAAGTTACTGCAGATGGCTAGACATTGTAAATGGGATGGTGTTATTTCTTCCTTTTTCTCCTGCTACAAGTCCACAAGAAGGCTGCAGTCATTTGAATATGCTTACATTTGTTTTCTGTTCTTTTGTTCTGCAACCTTCTTTTCCCTTTCTGCCACCAAGCTGCATTCAATTTCTATGCTTTTCCTTTGGAGCGGATTATCTGATTTTACACAGATTTAGTTGTACATGGCTCTGAGATTGCATAGAAGTGCCAGCAATATGACAGTGGTTTGCGTAGGCATGAATGCCGTATTATGTGGATAGCCAGCAGCCTGGCTTCATCTTGATTAGATGCAGATTTGTTATGTATAGATGTGTGCTTATTTGCTGAATACTTATGCCCTCTCAGCTCTGGGAGCTTCCAGGAGGCAGTTGTGTTTGCGTGACAATCCTGTTCCCAGGGAATAGTTAGGTGCTTGTGCAGAAGCGCTGGCCCTTAGGCTGTCAGTTGAGGGAGGTTTTTTTTCTCATGTAGGTTGCACTGAAATCAGTACTGGGAAAGCCAAACTCTGAGTTGCAGAAGCATGCTTTTTTTTGTGTGATATTTTATTTACTTTTTTTAAAGGGACCTCTAGCTGGTATGCTCCTCTCTACCCGTGAAAACAAATTGATATTGATAGCAGGCTTCTGTTAGCTTCAGTAAGAGTCTGATGCACTTTGATGCTGTAGATACCTAAATGACTGAGTCTGCCAGTGTCCTCCTGAGGTCTGAAGACACACACTCTTACCTTGTTTGCTGTAGGAGAAAGTGTGCTGTTCTGCTGTGCCTTGGCTATTTGGTAAAGATATGTGGTCCCACTCATGCATAGGAATTTAGAAATCTTCTCGTGTGTTGTTTCTTTGCTTTGATATTGGAGAGTGAGTTGTGTCTTGGTCATGTACCTCAGGGCAGACTGCAACCCAGAGGCACCCTGTGTTGGGTTTGTGTCTGGTGGGGTTTTGTAGCAAGGGAGGAGGCTACTGGTATGGAAGCTTTGAGAAGTTCTAAGTCAGACCTGCCTCTGGCCAATGGCAAGCCAAACAATGCCTCTTCAAGAACATATTTAAGAGGGGAAAAAACTGTTGGATTAGTTTCTTTGTTTTGTTTTTGGAGCTCTTTTGTTTTGGAGAGGAGTAGGACTAGAGAGGTCAATGAGGACGGAAAGGGGGAAGTGCGTCAGGGCAGCAATTCCCCTGCGGCTTGTGGTGAGATGTCAGGCTGACCCACTGCAGCCCTTGGAGATCAATGATGGAGCAGAATCCCATCTGCAGCCTGTGGAGGACCCCATGCTTGAGCAGATGGTTATTCTTGAAGAAGTCCGTGACTCTGAGGGAAGTCTGCACTGGAGCAGTCCATTGCTGGGAGGATTACAGCCTGCAGAAGAGACCCACACTAGCTGGAGAAGTTCACAGAGGACTCTTTCCCATGGGAGGAATGCTACACTGTAGCAGGGGAGGGCTGTGAGAAGTTTTCCCCTGAGGAGAAAGGAGCAGAGGAAACAACCTGGGACGGACTGACTGCAACCTCCATTCCCTGTGCCCCTGAGCAGCTGGGTGGAGGGAGGAAGAGAGCTGACAGCACAACTGAGCCTGGGAAGATGGGAGGGTGGGAGGAAGGTGTTTTTAAGATCCAGTTTTATCTCTTACTGTCTTATTCTGATTCAATTGGTAAATTGGTGGTGGTTTTGTTGTTTAAACTAAGTTGATTTTTGTTTCCCTAAGTCGAGTCTGTCTTTTGCCCATGATCATCACTGGTGATTGTGTTCTCCCTGTCCTTTTTTTGTATTTCCTCCTCCCCTGAGTGAGTGGTGTTGTGGTTGCTTTCTTGCCATCTGGGTAGGCTTAAACCACAACACACTCAGGATCCTTTGAAAAGTGTGTACAGTGAGCTTTGACATTGCAGGGCTCGGCAACCAAGGGATGGCCTTGAATATGATGTATGCAAAGAAATTTCCCTGATGGGAAGGTAAAAAAAAAAGTTTCTTATTGGAATAGGAGTTCATTTTTCTGGGTTTGAATTTAAGTCCTATTGATTCCAGCTTAGGTCCAAAGTTTGTGAGTTTTGTCCTGATGTGCCATGTTTCAGGCATTATTTTTTTTCATTTAATAAATCTTTTCTCACCTTCAACTGCCTATCCTGTTCCCCATCCCAACAGGCACTAGTATTAGAAGAAATTAATCAGCAGGCCCATTTTCTGTTTCTGTATTCTGTAGTGCTCAAGCACTTAATCACAGAGCAGATCAATAGGGACACCTGTTCTGCCTGCCCTACTCTCCCTGGGTGAAGAAGCCATCAGCAGCAAGGGGATATAGATGGGTTTCTTTTTTAAACTTCACCAAAATGAGCCTTGACATTTCTTAAAGGTCCAAGAAAATGTGACACACCCACCCCCCAAAATCCCACCTCTTTCACTTTTTCTGTAGAAGAATATAAATGAGAAAATGATGCAACACTTTTCATTATCTGCACCTTGTTTAAAGCAAACATGTTCTTCCCTAGGTGATGTCTAAGCCAAAAAAAGGCCACAGAGAATTGGCTTTTATAGCAGATATAAAAGATGTGCTGGTGCCCTCGGTAAATACAGTGTTTGATCTGTCTGGATCTACTGTGCGATGATTGAGATAGCTTAATGACAAAAGACTATGCCATCCTGGAGAACTTACAGCTCCTAATCTCAAGGGGAATACAGCAAGTCCACCTCGGCTCTGTCAGAGAAATTTTAATGTTGTCTTATAAAGCTGTATGGAGGGAGGTGGTGTTGATCTCCAGTGTTGCTGCAGGGATGAGGGCCTGTGAGGAAAGGTTGAGGAAGTGCCATGGAGGATCCATGCCAGAGGAAACTGTAGGACATGTTCAGCAGGAGGGAGCCTGTTGCCAGATGGGCTGGAAGGGAGGTGGCATATGAGCAAACAGCCCTGAACAGGCTCACTTCTTTTTCTTCAGGCTAAAACTTTTCTATGGGCCTTCCTTTTTTCAACTGCTGCAGAGGACTAACTGCTATCTCCTAGGGAATGGCTTGTAATTGTTCTAAGAAGTGTAAATGTAATTGTGTTCCTGGGAAAGGATGCTCCTTTGTTCTCTCTGAATGCAACATAACAGCAGGATTATGTGGGAGTGGCAAGAGAGACTTCCGGAGACCTCACTTCAAAAGCTACCTTGGTCATACAGGAAAGGAATATGATCTGACATAATGTGGAATCCATCTTGTGAGTTGGGTATGAACTGAGTAAACTCAGATGTCATTGCCCAACGTGGGCTGAAGGGCATCAGCAAAACTGAAAGGAAGTGTTTGCAGGATTTGCTGTTCATATACTGCTGGAGTCCTGCTTTCATAAGGAAAATAACTAGAAAATAATTCTAGCCAAATTTTATTTCTTCTTGATAAGTGGCATGAAGGCTGACCTAGCATAGAAGGTCTGATTGACATAGATCTGGCAGCTGAGCAGTCTGTTGAATACCTGCAATCAAAACTGATGTGTCAGAAAAAAAACCTTTAAAAAGAGGCTTGTAGGACTCAGGCTTTCTTTAGGAGAGGTGAAGTTTAACCTAACATTTCTCCAGCTGCAGTTGTGGCTGTTGGTGCCCCTGCCTCCCGGGTAGAGCTTCTGCTTCTCCGGCTTTGTTTCATGTCCATATTTTAGGAGCTAGAGCTGAATATGAAGTTCTTCAACAGCTATATATGATGCAGTGTATTTAAGTCAGACCTAATGCTGCTGATTTATGCCACTGAAAGGGCCAAACTCCCAGATTATTTTTGTATAATTCCTGCCTGTGCATCATTCTGAATAAATCTGGACTTAAGCGCAAATGTGGCAGCTTTTCTGAGGACAGGTGCACACCACGAGGGTCACTGCACTCAGAGGCAAAAGAGTCTATATGTTTTGTTTGAGGTTAATGAAGATTGTCATTAAATCTCTGGCAGTTCAGAGATCCAAGACATACCAAGTACCCAAAAGGAGTTCACTTCTCTCTTTCATAAAACAGTATCAATAACATCATATACCAATATTGAATTAAGTTTATGTTAGAATCAGAGATTGCAGTTGGGATACCAGTCTCTTTGTACCAGTGGCTTCCTGTGCACATAGCAAGAAGCTTTCTGCTTTACAAAGCTGATTACCTACATCCTCTAAAGAGACAAAAGAAGAAAAGACCTAGAAAAGGGAACTGGTGATGACATAGATGGAAATGAAACCTATCTGAACATTAGTCTAGTTGTCCTATCCTCTAAATGCAGCTCTCGGGGGGAAAAAAATGCAAGCAGGCCAGAGGATAGAAAGACTACATTCATTAGATGCCAGATCTGGCAAAACATTAAAAATAACTCTGCTACTTGAGGCATCTGGATTAGTCTCTTAAGGAAGATCTGTGACTACTGCAGAAAGCTTGAGACAAGTGCTAGTGTAGGAGCTTGGCTTCCTAAAAGCCCAGTAAAAGTTGTATTTATTCCATTGTTGTTGAATTTAGTAACATTCATGTAGGCAGAAAGAATACAGGAAGGAAAACTTTATTGTAATAAATACAGAATATTATGATTTCCAAAGATGAAACACATCCTGTGCATCTTTCACGAGAAGATAGAACAAAAAGTTGACCTTGGACAGACTGACTTTGCTTCACTCATTTCTCCTTAAATCTTTCCTGTTAGGTGAACTTCTAACATGACTGTTTTTGTGCAATCCTGTGCATGCCAATAGGGAACACGAGACTGGGGATGATGCTGGCAAGTAAGCTGGGGAGAGCCTCTGCTTTCCAAACACTCTCTAACATGAAGATGGTGGAGAGCTAATGCCTAAAGCTGTCTCAGTTATAATGATCCTTCCTGGTCAACAGTGTGAAATCTTCTGGGAAAGGTGTACAGTCAGGGCAGGAAAGCCAAGAAGCAAAGCCTTTCCCATACAGGCCAGAGCAGTCCTATAGTGGAAGATGGCCACAGAGCTGTGTGGTACTGCCAGGTTTCTGTGTTTCGCTCTGTTTCCTCATACTCCTATTGCTCTTCCTGCTTTGCACCTTGCTGGAAGTCACAGAGCCCTTCTTTCAGTCCATGATACTCCTTAACTAGGACAGTTTCCTGTGTTTCACTGCAAGTAATTCACGGCCTTTCAGTGTCACTGTAGTTGTGGATGAGTGGGAGACTCTGGGTGAACAATGTGGAGTGACTAGGATCTCTCCCTCTCCTCTTCCACAGCAATGGCTCACAGCCCTTCATGTAGTCTGCCAGAAGCCATGTTTTTCATCATATGCAGCACCCACACATATATAAACCCCTCACTGGGTGACTGCAGTAAGTGTGCTTCCAGCTATCTGGCAACAGCAGGAAGCGGGGTGGGGGGGGGTGTTTCTAGCTGTTTGCCAAGATAGTGAGAGCCCTCTGAGCTCCCCAGACTACGTGGATGGTCAGTTCAGGTCAAGGTAATGATTTTTGTCTGCATATATTTTTATGCTTTGGCATCTAGGTACCTGAATATTTCAGTAGTCAAAGTGACAGGGCTTCAAATGATGTTCTCTGAATGACGCATTCATTATGGATTTGACCTGTCTGTAGTTGATCATCTGCAAGGATATTTGCATGGGTATCTTGGATATGTGACCTGAATGGGTCACATCCAGCTTGATTTTGAAGAGATTTCTCTGGGGAACTGAAGTTTGTTTCCTATGGCTATTACTTTGTCTGCTGCGAGTGTCTCTAAGCTGCCTTTTAGAAGTCATGTTTCACTGTTTGTTACTGCAAATGTGTCCAGAGTTTAAAGAAAAGTTGTGTTAGCTGAACTGCAAGGGAATAGCAGAGATCTGTGAACCTGGCTGCCTGCAGTTCCCCTAATCCTTGCTCAGTAGTGAGATGGTCCAACAGAAACAGCCCCCACCAAATGCCAAGTCATGTGTCACCATATGGAGCCAGCGGGAAGCTGTGCCACAGCTGCTGGCAGCTGCAGCCTTCAGGAGAGAGCCATCTCATAGCAAATGATGGTAAGACAGGGTCAGAGCATGCATCATTTTTGTAATGTCTCTTGGTGCTTTCCAGCAGCCAGGAAAAACAAATTGTCGCTCGGCACAGCAAAGGTTAGGATTGCCATCAGCTAAGCGAAATTGCTGGCAGTATAAGCCCTGTCGCCATTTCCCTCTGCAGCAACTGCTGTCAGCACAAGATGCTTTAGCTGTGGGCTGGGCTTTCATGGGATCATTTTGTGTTTCATTTCAGTGAGAGGCACTTCTCACCTGTCTTGTTCCTGGTGAGCTACTTCCCACAGTGCAGCAAGGACAGGGGAAGAGAGACTCAGAGATAACGTGCATTACAGTGAGATGTTGAAGTGGCCAGATGTGCTTTTGCTCACAGGGTGGCAGGAGGGAAACCCAGCTGATCCCAACAACCTTTTAACTCTTCAGGTGTCCTTCTCACTGATGCAACCCAAAGGAGTTAACATCTCAGAGTAGGTGTTCACCTTGCAGCTTCTGTGATGGAAAAGATACTAAATGTAAGTGCCCCTGACCCTTTTTTCTCTGCACAGATTCCTATTTCTCCTTTTTCCCATAGACTTCTATTGCTGTTATGATTTTGGTTTTAAACTTCTCCCGTTCCTGGGGCCTGCTACTGGTGTGTGCCAGATGCATTGAAATGTCAAAGGGTCACACAGGACTGTTGGCTGCTGTTACTTCCTCTGGTCTTGCCAACTTAAATTGGTGTTGACCAGGGAACATGGAACTTACTTCAACCTGCTATTTGAGGGCATACTTCCCCTGTTATACCGAAATGTGGGGCTCCCTTAATGTCAAATAAGAATTTCCTACCCAATAAAACAACCCAATGACTTGCAATTGTGTAAATACATCTTACTGAAGCATGGCATCCAAAAAATCTTATTTGCATTTCTCCCTGCGTCATCTTCCCTCCTTTCCTGACATACTCCCTTACCTGCCCTCGCTGCTGTGCACTCTTTCAAGTCATTTCTTCTGATCTCTCCATGAACTAATTAGAGAAACAACCCTGAGAGGCATCACGGATCTTGGCTATGTGTTACAGCCGTGTAAATTTGCTTTGACGTTCAGACAGCCTCGATTTCTCCCTGTCTGCAATGGGAGTCAGTGAGCTGGAGAAAAGGAAATTGTTTGCATTATGCAGCTGTGACAGTGAACCAGCATGATCCTCATGCTACAGCAGCAAGTGCTTTATGATTTAATTTAATGTCTGGAGGAATAGTAGTCTGGTTAGGTAGCAGTAGGCAGGGAAGCTGAATTTCTGCTTCAGAAAAAACGATCCTGGAGTGTACATAAGCTTTGTAGCCTGAGCCTGTGGCTTCCAGTCCCATGAGACTGTGCTGCTTCCCTTTGAAAGGGGCCAAGCAGCATGTGAACTGGTTTGACTAGCAGCCATCTAAACTGTAGTGCTGAAAACTCAAAGCCCCTAGTTGAGGATGAGAGGGGATGACCGTAATTGCACATAATCACATTCATTTCAGTAAAACTCTTTGGTCTGTTTTATTTGATGAATGATCATAATTGCCCCGTTTAGATGGAGAAGCTATGAAATTGTTTCTTAAGTGTGTTCATCATTCACCTGTCATTAGGAACCTCATGAAGGCAGCATTACTGCTACATTTGTAGATAAAAGCTACACACGTGTGCCTGCGTGCAATCATACCTATGGCTGGAGAATATTAACAGGGTCAGAAAAGCAGGAATTCAAAATGGAAGCACTGCCCAGGCAACTTCCTTTAATGGTTTGTGCACCTGTGCTCTGATAGTCTTTAATTACATTGTCTCATGTTTTATTCCTCCTTTCAGGGCTCAGGATACTCAGTGTCCATTTAATGAGCAGCTGTTCAATATTTTGTTTTATCATCACTGACAAAGATATATCCCCTTTCCTTATTACTCAGAGCTAATCAAACCCTGCTCCGAGGACAGCATGAATCATTTCCACTTGTTTGTTGTTTTTTTTTTCTGCAGTGCTTGCCACTGATGTATCTGAACATTTCCCCCTTAAATTTGTCTTCAGATGACGTGTTGAATTGAACTGGGGTGCCGTTTTCCACTCTTTGGAGCGAGGAAGCTGAGGGAATAAGAAAGTTGCAAGGGGCTGTTTGTTTTGGATGCCCATATGGGATACTGAGAACACCTTGTAATGTGAGACAGGCTCTGTTCACAGTGCAGCACCACTGTTGTCTGCAAGCTGCTTTCTGTGTGCTTCCGCCAACCAGGGTCCCAGATAACATATCAGGGAGCTAGAAAATAGCCACATGAATAAAGATTACATTAAGTTCCCCATGCAATGTTCAACAATCTTTTGTTTGCAATCACCATCTTCATTCTCTGCAAACCTTTATAAAAAAAAGAAAAGACTTTATCCTAAAAAGTAAGAATGAAAGAGCATAGGAGACCTTGTAAAAAGTCTTCAGAGAGTTGAAAAAAAAATCAAATTAAATTAGCCAGCTAGGGACTGAATTAAAATTGCACAAAAATGTTGCATATGTATCTTCATTTCTAGCATTTCTGTTCTTTGTATGCTTTTTCTTAATTTGAAGCCACAAGAATGTTCCTTGTAAGTGGGTGAGCATGTATGCCTGAATGTGTGTGTGCAATTTCCTCAGTTTAAAAGTAGCTGAAAACAGGAGTTCCATCATGTAGCAATACAGGACTGCGTATGAACCATCATAACATTTCAATGCACAGCCAAGACCTCTGCTCTCTGAGTTAAAGGAGTATCTGATAGCAGAAGAACATTGTCATCATCAGCTTTAATACTCTGTAGGGGGAGAAGAGACACCCACCTTGTCAACATCTGTCATTCACAGATGCTTGCCTTCAGCAGAAGACGAGTGACAGCTGGGAGCATGGACTCCTCTTTGGGGCTCTTGAGGTCATGTGTTCTGCTGGGTACAAACTCTTCTGCCAGTGAAGAGTAGAATTTGTTACTTCTGTTTCATCTGCCATGGCAGTAAAAAAAAAGGCAAGCCAAAAAAGCCAGTAAGAAAGACAAAAAATACATGAGTATTCAACAGGAATTTTCTGAGTACAGCTGAATGTGGCAAGGGATCTGCCATTTCAATTTCTTTATTCTCTGTATGAGATTTGCTGAATATTTGACGAAAACTTACTGTTTTAGAGGTCTGATTTAAATACATGTTGTTGCAGGCTGGAATGGTAGCTTTATATAAAGAAAGCCTTACTAAAAGGACTAATGACCAGAAGTCCCAGGGTAGATTGATGTATTTGTGAACTAGTTAATCAAATATATACAGGAAAAAAAAGTGTGATCCCCTGAAGAAAACTATACCCAAATCTGATGTATTATATTTGGAATTGATTTGAAAAGGTTTTTTTGTTTAACTGAGTTTTGATAATAATTGACAATGAATTAGTGAATCCACTGAAGCACATGTTATAATGCAAGGGGAATCTGAAAACTTGTGATCCTAGTTCTGCTTTTCAGTCCTTGCTAGGTAATGGGAAGAGGGCCCTGCACCTTGATGAAAACATTCAGGAGTATTGAATATTGAAGAGTTTGTGTGAGCTTTTCAAATCATGTAATCTGTTTGAGTAAAACAGACGTGTCCAGACTTTGTCAGGCCTATGGTATGTTTAGTGTACTAAATGGTTTTCATGGGTGCTAGATATTTTAAAGTAAAGAGCAGAAGCCCCACAGAGGACAATTCTGGAATTACTTTTCTTCCTTTTGCCTGTCCCATTTCCATATCTCATATTATTTGTTATTGTTCCTACAGGTTGGAGGCTACTCTTAGTTCTGTACAAAAGTAATAGCAACTGGAGCTGAAAGTCTAGTTATGGAGATGGAGAGATGGAAGGAAGTACAAAAAAGTGAGGGAGGACAAGGACACAAGCAGTGATAGTTTCTGATCACATTCTTTCATGAGACCATCCTGCTGGCTCCTGTAGGAGTGCTGGGTATCTTCCAGGAGGCATCGCTGGAGGAGCATTTTCGACCAAGAAGGCAGCTGCTGCTTAGAGGGCATACACACTGAGGTGGGGAACAAAAGGACAAGAGGCAATTACAAGAAGTGTACATGCCACCAAGATGGCACTGCAAGTAAGAGAAGTATGATAAGTGAGAAAAGAACTGAGATGGTACATGGCAGGAGGCTTGAGGATAAATGCAAGCAGGGGCTCTTTATCAGTTTGTATCTTGACTTCATTATGGAAAAGTATGTTACCTATGGAGATAAGGGCAGCATCATTTGATGTCAAAAGGTTTGCTGTGTGATATTAAATAAATCATCTTCCTCTTGTATGATGAGTTCTCTGGTGTTTTTTTGCCTGAGGTTACCCAAATTCTTTTTATAAACAGCTGAATCCATTGCAACACACCAGGCTTTGTCTTCCTGTTTACTCCATCTTTTCTCTGTCTCAGCTGTTTGAGATTAAAATTATATCTTGGTTTGTGAATCTCATTATATATCTTCTATTTCTTGGAGACATGCTTATTGTGGAAAGCATAACTGCAAAGAAATTTTTTTTTTTTCAAGGAAGCCACCTCAAGCCCCCAGCAACCACTTAGTGTTTTGCATAGTGTCCTTGTCTCCTACAGGAAGTCATCACAATATGGCTCTAGAAGGTAGGGTTGCCCAAGAGGGTTTCCACTTCCTCCAGGCTCAAGATTGCTTGATTTCTTACTCATAGGGATGCACCAAAGGATGAGCAAGGACCTTCTGGAAAAACACAAATGGAAGAACGAAGCTTACAGAATGTGGAAAAAGGGACTGGCCACTTGGGAGGAATATAGGAATGTTGTCAGAGTATGCAGGGATGCAATGTGGAAGGCTAAGGCCCACGTGGAATTAAATCTGGCAAGGGATGTCAAGGACAAAAGGAAGGGCTTCTTCAAGTATATCAGTAGCAAAAGGAAGACAAGGGAAAATGTGGACCCACTGCTGAATGAGATGGGTGCCCTGGCGACAGAGGATACAGAGAAGGCAGGGTTACTGAATGCCTTCTTTGCTTCAGTCTCTACTGCTAAGGCCAACTCTCAGTAATTTTAGACCCTGGCAGTAAGAGAGAAAGTCTGGAGAAAGGAAGACATTCCCTTGGTTGAGGAGGATTGGGTTACAACTCCATGGGCCCCGATGGGATGCCCCCATGAGTGCTGAGGGAGCTGGAAGATGTTATTGCTAAGCCACTCTCCATCATCCTTGAAAGGTCATGGAGAACAGGAGAGGTACCTGGGGACTGGAGGAAAGCCAGTGTCACTCCGGTCTTCAAAATGGGCAAGAAGGAGGACCCAGGAAACTACAGGCTAGTCAGATGTACCTCCATCCCTGGAAAGGTGATGGAACTGTTTATACAGGATGTCATCTCTAAGCATGTGGAGGAAAAGGTTATTGGGAGTGGTCAACATGGATTCACTAAGGGGGAATCATACTTGGCCAATCTAATAGTCTTCTATGATGTCACGACTGGCTGAATAAATGGAGAGCAGTGGATGTTGTCTACCTCAACTTCAGCAAGGCTTTTGACAACGTCTCTCATAACATCCTCATAGGTAAGCTAAGGAAGTATGGATTAGATGAGTGGACAGTGAGCTGAACTGTCCAGAACTGGCTGAATGACAGAGCTCAGAGGGCTGTGATCAGCAGTGCAGAGTCTAGTTGTAGGCCTGTACCTAGTGCAGTTCCACAATGATCAGTGCTGGGTCCAGTCTTGTCCATTCCTCAGTGAGCTGGAAGAAGGGATAGAGAGTACCCTCAGCAAGTTTGCTGATGATACAAAACTGGGAGAAGTGGTTGATACACCAGAAGGCTGTGCCACCATTCAGTGAGACCTGGACAGACTGGAGAGTTGGGTAGAGAGGAACCTAAGGAAGTTCCAAAAGAGCAAGTGGAGGGTCCTGCACCTAGGGAGGAGTAACTCCATGCAGCAGTACAGGTTAGGGATTGGCCTGCAGCTATGCAGACAAGGACCTGGGAGTCCTGGTGGATAACAAACTAACCATGAGCCAGCAACATGCCATTGTGGCTGAAAAGGCCAATGGTATCTTAGTGTGCACTGAGTGCAGCCAGCAGGTCAAGGGAGGTTCTCCTCTCCCTCTACTCCACCCTATTGAGGCTTCACCTGTAGTACTGTGTCCAGTGACCCCCTTTTGTGACCCTAGGGTCACAAAGATGATGAGGGGACTGGAGCATCTCTTTTACAAGGAAAGGCTGAGAGACCTGTGTCTGTTTAGCCTGGAGAACACTGGGAGGGGATCTTATAAATGCTTATAAATATTTAAAGGGTTGGTGTCAAGAGGATGAGGCCAGACTTTTTTCATTGGTGCTCAGAAGCAGGACAAGGGACAATGGGCACAAACTGCAAGACAGAAAATTCCATCTGAACATGAGGAAAAGCTTCTTTACTTTGAGAGTGACAGAGCCCTGGAAGGAGGTTGGCCAGAGAGGTTGTGGAGTCTCCTTCTTTGGAAATCTTCAAACCGCATCTGGATGCAATCCTGTGTAACCTGCTCTAGGTGAACCTGCTTTAGCAAGGGAGTTGGACTAGATGGTCTCCAGAGGTCTCTTCCGATCTCTACCACTGTGTGATTCTGTGATGTCTCTTGGCTGCTCTACAAGCAGTCTGGACGAGCAGGAAGAAGGGAACCACTGTGCTACCAGTAAAGAATAGGATGCCACAAAACAGAAGACCTTGGATCTCAACAGGATTGTCAGGTTTGCCCATTTTCAGCTAGAGAATGTTGAAGTTTGATTGGAAAGAGCATCCAAAGCCTCCTTTGTGCTTTTCAACAAGCCTGGACAACCACAGCTGGCCACAGAGTTTATCCTAGATTCAAGCACATGGTGAGGTATCTCAGGGAAGTAATGGCTTTCAGTATGTCTAGCTGAGGTTCTGTGCATGGCGTTGTACTGCTGTGTTGGGTTCAGACCACCAATTTTTGAATCTCTTGTATAAATGAAGTTTCAGCTGTTCGTACTGCATTGAATCTGAGTCTTGAACAGGTGGGTTGTGCAGAAGTTGCCTACTGTATCCCAGATGTGACACCTGTGAATTGTGGACAAAGAACAGTTTGAGGTCAAGAAATCAGAGAAACAGGATGAGTCCATGGGTGAACTTTGGGGTAAACTTCACAAGTGTTTCTTCCATACATACATAACCCAGAACAATGCTGAATCTTTTCCTATTATTTTAATGAGAATTCCTGGATATGCATATGAAAATACCGGTACACATTTGAAGCAGCATTATTTGTTATTTCAATTTTACTTTGAGTTGAGTTTTTCCCCTTTTTTTCTGTTACCTGTTTCTCCCCAGCCCAGCTCTGAAATATACGTTTAGGCTTTGTATGGGATACCTACCTCAGCTTGTGCAGAAATCATTAATCTTCTGTGGCACTGAGCTGAAAGGATAAATGAAAACCCTTCTTTGAGATTTGTAGTTGTTTTGCTCCTTCATTTTTATTTCTAATTTCCAGCTTGAATTAATACTAATAAAACCCTTGGAACCCACCACATGCTGCCTCATTAATTAATGATAATTTTCCAGGAACTGTATTGCTCCATAGATTAATTTTTAAATCACTGGTGAGCTTATTGGGAATCTTGGGATCAGCAGGATGCCTCTCCAAGCCACAGCTCCTGGAGGTGAGCCATTACATGAGAGCCTTCACTCTCCTTAAATAAAAATTAAGGTCTGAAATTCTCAGGTTGTAACAGTAAGCTTGAAAGTCTGTTACAGCCATGTGCTAATTGTCACAGCTCAGAAGGGAGACAAAAAGAGACCAGCAGTGATTCATAAGTCTCATACTTCTTACAATTGTGATTCTTGGGTTTTTGACTTCTGATATTTGAGTTCCTCAAACTGGCACCCTTAAGATTTATTCAACACTTTGGTCATGGTGCTCTTCCAAGTTGGGCTGCTAACATCTTGTGCAACAGGATATTAGACAAATCAAAAAGGAATAGGAGCTTTCAATTCAAGTCTTAACCACAGGTATCCGTTTATACTTTTTAACCCAGGAACTTCAGGAAGGCTGTATTTGCATGGCAAAGGCAGCAAGTTCTGCCTGTTTAGAGGATGGAGGAAAAAAACAAGAAAACATAAGAAGACCTCTGGAACAAATTAGCCTTTTTCCAAATCAAACTCAGGAGTGGTAATTTGATTTGTGCCAGTCAAGAAACCTATTACTGGCCCTCACTGCAGTCAGACTGACTCTTCTCCCTTGTACTAAGCAAAGAAATTCTATTACAAGAAGTGGTTATTAAACCTGATATTTCAAGATAGCTGGCTTTTCCACCTAGTAATAGCACCTATATATTTTCAAAAGTGGCATACTTGAAGGTTAAACACTGACTATGATTTTACAAAAGCTTGTATTACGGTGGCAGCTTTGTGTGCAAACATTTGCAGTTGCAGGAATTCTAAGTGTAGTGTCAAGGCTAAATAAACAGGTACAAGTGATTTACACTTCAAAGATTTCCCAATAAACATCAATCCAAGCATCTTACTCTTGATTCCACTATAGCTGGTATGGGTGTAAACCAGGACTAATTTTATTGCGGGCATGAACTGTGCAAGGCTAAAATGGCACAAAACAAGCTCTCTAAGGACATCTTTGCTTTAGCAGAAGCCTTACTGGGACTATTTATGACTGGAAATAAACCATTTCACTTAGCGGCTAACACTGAAACTTGTGCCAACGTGCTTGTATTTATTTGATGATGTCCCTTCAAACAACCGTGGCTTTGGGGGGTTGGACTAGACAACCTTTAAAGGTCCCTTCCAACCCAAAGCATTCTGTGATTTGTGGAGAGAGTTTGACCATATGTGTGATCAGGATAAGGATTTTTGAAACTGGTGTGAGAATACCAACTTCCTCTGTAGAGGAAGACCTGTGTGGGGAGAACATGAAGTTCTTGTTATTAAATTTAGAAAAGACATTTGTCAGCTGAAGTGAAAACAGAATTGAATAGAAAATGTAAAATAAAATGTTCTTTTAAATTACAATTAACCTCAAAACTGTGGGGTCTGCCAGTCAAGGAGCGTTCATGTTTTAGAGCTATCATGTCAAGGCCCACAAGCTGCAAAGCAGTAACTTGAATATATATATTTTAATTTACCAACTGTTGTGGGGATTTCAATACTAAGAGCATGATGATGGTGTAGGGGAAAGGGGAAACAGACTTACACCATGTTGAAGGGGATACTTCAGCTATTCAAACACTTCAGAGATCCCAGCACTGGATGATTCTGACTTCCTCTACTTCAAGGGATTTGAGCGGGTTACTAGCACATCTGCAGGTGGCTGCTCTTTATTGCCTAAGTTACCTTTCAATCTCTCGTGCATATAGCATGTTTGTGGAGTTCTCTGTGATGACATTGATATTTCAGAGTAGGATATTATTATTTGACCTTGACACTTAAGATTTAGGGAAAACACCTGAGTGTGGGGTTTTTTTTTTAAGATCAGGACAGTCTTGGACAGTGTATGTACAATTTAATCTTTCATTATTGGACTGGTAAACACTGACATTTTTGTTTGCAAATGCAATAATTGAGTGAGACTGACGTTTCTTTCAAGACAGTTCTTGAGAGAACATTTGCAGATGCCTCAGAAAATGTCAGTATGTGGGGTGAGGTTTTGAATGAACTTAACTACTTAGTATAATTTTAAAAAATTGACACATATACAGACACACAGTGTTTACATCTAGAGACAGTCTATAGCATTTACTGGACAGCAACGGTGCTTGAACAAAAGAGACAAATAAATTGTTATTTTCCCTTCTTAATAGTACTAGTGCGACAAAATGGAAGTCTGGATGGCAGGGATAAATCTTCTTTTATTGTGTAATTCAATCAATTTAATCTGATGGATAGTTCCGTTGATGAGCCTTCTGCTAGTTACTGCAGGTGATTCGTGCTGTGTAAGTTCAAAATATTTTGGGAAGTCATGAGCCCATTATTTTTTTCTGAATTACACCTTGGTCATTTTGTCTGATTGTTTCAGAGACAGCTGGTTACCCAGTACTCTCTTGTGTGTCAGTGAAATATCTTTCATTCTCTTTGAGGTACAACGTCATTGCTCATCATCTATGGCAAGTGGGGGTGTCAATTAAGAGGATGGGCACAAGCTTTGGAAACACACTCATGATTCTGCAACTACTTTTGCCCCTCAAGCTACCTCTGACATTTCATTTAAAACTGAAGGCGCCATAAGAGAAGAAATCCATGGCTGCAGTAGTAGTGATAAATATGCAGGACAAGCCTTGCGACAGATCTTTTAAATTGGTCTTGGGAACAAGAGAGCTGTGGGCATAGTGCTCCTCTCAGAGGAGCGAGAAGAAGGGAGGAGAGGCTCCTGAGACCTCTGGTTGTACCTGTGCTGGGTCTCATGCTGTGTTAGTGCTCATGCCTCACAGTGGAGCCGTTCTGAGGAACTGCTAGGATTACACCTGCCTCTGCTTCTTGTTGCATTGCTGTCAGAGTGGAGGTCCCACTATGCTATGAACCCAAGGAGGTGCAGGATGAGTTAATGAATAAAAGCTCTCCAAGAGGAGTTGTGGAGTTGAGGGTTGGTTGGAAGGATGGTGCCTTCTCAGGGAGGAAAAGGTGCTTGAGGACATGATCAGAGACTGCTGTGGCACTGGTGTTGCCATCTGACAGATGTGATAGCGAAACAAAGCTGTGACTGACCAAGTATCAAATTTCACTTTTTGTTAATGTTGTACATAACTCAAGTTATTTTCAAGCTGTAAGCTGATTAATCATAGTCTCTTCTTACTTAAAATTTTACCTATAGTTTTCAAACAAAATTGTTATCCTTAGTTCTTTGAAAATGTGCTGGCGTATAATGCTGTTTGTACAGCAAATTGGCTGAGACAGCTGCATTTTAATGCAGATGTAGGACTCTTACATGTAATACAGATTATCAGTCAGTGTAAACTGGTACAATCTGTTTTACCTTTCTGGAGACTCTGGTATCCATCCATTAAATAGCTTCCGAAGACTTCAGGCAAACAGGTTTTCTCTTCAAGCTCTTCATTAAAATTCACCTCTTCCCAGGTTCCTGCAGGTCTTGCTCCCTCCAGAGATATGCTTACCAGTGCATGACACCTCTCTGTAACTGCTAAGTAGAATATAAACAAAATGGAGACTCATCCTACCAACCAGGGCACTTCAGAGAGCTCTCACTCTGATACACTTGCCAAGTTCTCCAGCCACCCATTGGCAACCCCAACTTGTGGTGCTGCTTGTGTGGAAACGTTATGCTGGATATTCGTAGATGCCTTCAGGACATGAGGCTCTTCCTCTCTGTGAAGCAAGTGGCACTACTTCTGCTCTGTTAACTAAAAGTGTGTATACTACTGCACACTCAGGTTTGTTGACGTTGCACTGTTTGTAGTCCAAAGTAAAATTTGGGATTACTGCAACACCTTCTGTACTATTGATGTAGCAGAGAAAAATCTACCTGTCCCTTTTATTGTAGAATAGGGATTATAACACATAGGGTTGAAGGGTCTTTTTAAATGTGAGCAAACACGTGCCTAGTTATTGACTCCTCAGAAGGTCTTGAGAATAATCTAATCTACATCTGATCCTCCCCTCTGTATGTACGGAGAGCATATCAGTTCTGTCCCTAAAGGGGGAGTAGTGTGGGCTAATTAATGACAATTTGTAAAATGCTTTGAAGAGGAAACCTGCTACATCTTATAATTACCTGATACAAGCCATATCCCAGGGGAGTACTCCAGATGGCTGGTATTCCATCCTTCACCCCTGCTGCCAAGGCCAGTGAGGAAGTAATCGAATGCTCTTCCAACACAGCAGTTGACGAGCCCCCAGGGGATGCACACACTGTTTTCTTGGAAGTGAGGCTTTATTTTTTTAAATGAAAGAATAATTCTGTTATCTCTGCAAAGCTAGATGTTTGAAGTCTGTCTGTTTCCCTTTGATCTTCACTGTCTTGTTTTTTTCATTTGCAGCCAGACCACTGGGCTGAAAGGAACACAGAACAGGGGACAGTTGGAAGGAAAGCTGAACAAGTGCCTAACCCAACCCTGCTTTTCCCATTATGAATGTCTTGTGGAGAGGTGATCTCCTTAGCTGCCTGGTTGCAAAAAGCTAGAAGGGATTTCTGGGTACTTCACATGCTTTTCTAACCTTAACTTCTCTGATTGCTTGTTTTTTTTAAAAATGGAATAAAAATCTGTTGATGCAGAATGTATCATGTACAATGCGACAATAAGTTGACATGAGCACATTGGAACCTGTCTCATGTTCCTTGCTGGCTTCTGTGCTATTTTTTTTGGCTGTGCTAAGACCACAATTACATTTGCTACAACAATGTTTTTTTTCCCTTAACTTTAAAATCTGCCTCTTAGTGAGCTAAGTATGCCACACAGAAGGAAAGCGACCAGGTTGCATACAATTTAAAAGAGTGCATTCTGTGATCAATGTGTTTTGTAAGAAAGGTATTCAGGTAACACAAGGATGAAAGTTGGGAAAGGGTTCTGAGAAGACCCAAAGGTATAATAAGAGAAAAGAGCCCCTCTAGCAGGTTAAGCTATTTCATTTTTCAAGAGAGGTTAAAGTTTGGCTTGAGCAGTCTGATCATGGCATTCATTTAATTTTCAGTCTCTGCAGTTCAGATGTCCACACAGACGTCTACACTGAAGAACGGCCTTTTTCTCAACCTGACAATAAAGATGACTCAAGCAGATGCAGACTTGTGGTCTGGTCCATCTTCAGTCAGGTGTTCAGTCCACAAGACAAAAAGAGTCAAGGACTGGGAATTAAAGCTGGTCTGGAAGTATTAAGCAGGTTTATTATAATAAGAGTAATAAAAAATCGGAATGATGTAAAAGTTATAGGGTGAATTCTCCATTGTAGATTGGAAAACCTGGTCAAGATGTTTATTTTTCAGTGGCGACTCTACTCAAAGAACTGTGAATCTGAAGAAGTCCTCTAGCTGACAGTAAATAAGAGCCGTTGTTAGATTATTTGGGTGGAGTGTTCAATCAAAATGAATCCTTGTGCTGTCAGTTCCTGTTAAAAGACCTCAAAACTCAGAATGAAACTCAGTAACCACCCAAACTCACATGGCTTCTCACCAAAACTATGTGGGTCAGCAAACAGCAAATACTACTAAGAGATGATGCAGCAGTCTGGACTGTCTGAACATGTTTGCAGAGAAAAGTGGATGGGACTGGGAAACTGTTTTCTTCAGTATTTTGGGACCTAACATGAGTTAGACTCTCATGAATGCTGGGAGACAAGCTCTGCCCTGGCAACTTCAGGCTTGGGGGAATGCATTGGTTTTTATTGTCTCTCTGTGCTTTCTCCTGCATGGCATCATAGAATCATAAAATGGTTTGAGTTGGAAGGGACCTTAAAGATCATCCATGTATGCATGTGGGCTGAAACACAGAGTCTGACCCAGGCAAGTGTGCAATAATAGTTAAAATCATCAGAACTGCAAGAAATCCTGCTCATGGATCAGAGACCTAATAAGTAGTGAGAGCAAAGATCTAATGTGAGAGAACTGTCGCTCTAGGTGTGAACTAAGAGAAAAGACTGGGGTCCAGGCCCTGGAAATCACTAGAAAATGATGGGGCAGCCATGGTACTCCCCTTCCCTCTTCCATCAAACATGAGCTTGTCTCCTCTTTCAAGCTGAGAATTTGCATCTTGTCTCTGATCAGCCCTCAAAGGGAGTCTCTCAAGTATTCTCAAAGAATAACTCTGTGTTATTCTCTGCATTTTGGGGAGGATTTAGTGTAAACATGCACAAATACCATATTATCCTCTGCTATGGCTCTCATTTTAGCTCCCCTTTGTGCAGCCTACAGAAAGGTTAGGCTGCTTCATTTGCAGAGGTCTGCCACCTCTCATACTGATCAGTATTATCTCATTATTTCCTTGTGCTCATTTGGGCTTGACCTGTTGTGTGCTGTCTTGGATATCTTTGAAAAATGTCCACTCTCTACATAAGAAGCTTTCAGAATACCATATTGAATTATTTATTACAAACCACATGTGTACATATATCTGAATATATGTATGTATGTATGTATTCATCTATGCATATACATAGATGCATACATCTATGTATATATGCATACATGCATACATCTATGCATATACTACTCTTCTGCATGTGCAGTTGTGTAAATGGTCTTATCCTGAAGACGTGGCAAAAAAAAGACTGGTGCAAAACCGCTCTCTTACAAATGCCAGGCAAGCTTTCTGTTACCATGAGTCCCTTTGTGCAGGTGCTATCACAGTGTATCATTTCAGACTTCTCTCCCCAGGCCAAATCTTTCCTCTTGAACTCTCTCCTCCTTTCTAGGGCTAAGTATACTTCCAAATTAGGCTGTTATTTTGTATACTTCTTTCCACATAGAACCTGCCTATCTGCCAAACATTATAACCAATATTTTAGGTTTTTGGTTTTTATCATCCTGTCTAACACCATCTATTGTAAATAATTAACTTGTCTACTTTAGTCGTGCCTCTTTCTCTGTTAATTTTATGTTCAAAGGCCACAATAATGCAACCAATATTGGATCGTAGCTGTGCCGATGTAGCTCCTTGTGGCTCCATATTCTTCCCTGACCTGGCAAGTGTTCTTAGCAGGAGAGCATTTGTGGATCAGCTGAGATGCAGGGAATGCAGAAGGCAGGGACTCTAGCTTTACTGAGTACTAAACCTGTGCTTGAGGCTATGCATAATGAAGAAGTTCCACTGGCCTCTCCATGAAGGGTCTAGGCCAGTGGTGGTTTTGGCCTTAATATTATCTTTCTTCTTGCTTGCCACCAGTGCTACATAGCAAGGGCACAAGGCTCCAGTTTCAGAAGCAAAAGGAAATATTTTCCACAGTTATCTGTTCTCATTACACCTTAAAGTTGCCAGGTGAAGAGATTAAGGCTGTGTCGTTTCTGTTTTTTGTTGCTGTCTTTGTCAAGAAAACAAGTTGTCACAAAATCTCAAGACCTGATCTCTTCTCATTAGCTGCTCTTCTCAGCCTGAGACTTAGAGAAGTTGTAATGAGAGCAGACATTTATGCAGAATGAACACGTTCCAACCAGTGGCTACTCCAGTGACAATCTAAGCATTCCCAATTCTTGACCCTGCTGGAGCTTAGAGATATATTTGTATTGAATGGGGAAGGGGAGGCATCCATTCTGGGTTCAGCAGCCTCCTTTGGAGGCTACTTAGGACAAGATACAAATGAATGATATAAAAGCTACCAAACAAAAAGACAACACCATGAATGAGTGATCGCCTCATTTACATGTAGACAATATCTGCCTGAGAGTGTGTGTAGACAGAGAAAACACATTGTTAAACAATTCTTTTGAAAATGCAATGGCCAGGGAACAGAAGGTTTTAGTCATCACTAACTGAAGACAGGAGTGGCATCTTCAGTGTCAACAGCTCCTGGTGTCAAAAGTAATTCTTAAAACTCTGAAGCCTACCTTTATTTGGAAAAAGCAGGTATCTCTCCAACAGGAGTTGTATGGGGGAGATAATGTCAAAGTCCAATGCCTAGAAACCTCCAGCCTGAGCTCTCAGGAATCGCTATACCACCTTTCACGCATATGAGGTTGTGCCCATTGTTGTAGGACTGTAAATTAATTGCTTATAACAATGGTCTGAGACTAAAAATTGCTCAAACAGGGGTCTGGAACTGCTCTGGAGATCTGTAAACATGAAAGAAGTTGCCATGTACTTCTAAGTGGTGTTTAGCTCTTAGCTGCCTTCATAGTAGCCCAGGGATCTTTGCAGATGGAGCAACAAAATATCTTCAGTCATTCATTTTCAGTACTCTAATTGCAACAATAACCTGATCTATGGTAATGAACATGACTTTTTAAATTCAAGTTTCTAAAGTCTTAATCTGAAGGCATGCTATAGCCTCACAGGCATCAATAATGACAGCTAGCATGGTATGAGTACACTTGCACTTTTGAGATGGTAACACATGGATTCCCGCATTTAGGTGTTATCTCAAAACTACATCCCATGGATCAATGTAAAACTATCTGATATTTTACTCTTTCCATAAAGTGATCAAAGCAAGTTATGTTTTTTAAAAAAATTAGTACAGCCTTCTCCATGTACTGTCAATCACCCTCCATCTTCTTGTTTTACCTGCCTCCTGATTTGGGTGTTTAAACTCCATTTGATGAAAAAATAAAAATATGAAAATCCCTTTAATCTTTTAGCCTTTGAAAACATCATCCCTTATTCTTGCTACGCATTCTGAAGAAGACGCAACATGAAACTAGACTCCTCGTTTCTGTACTTTCCAAAGCTCCAACCCTTAGCCTAGAAAAGTGACCAAAATTGCAAATACCACTTAGGCCATTCAGATACAAATGTTCATTCTAGTCCAGTGAAATCAAGAAGATCCATCAATATGACAGATTATTTGCCTTTTCATTTTCAAACTATAGATTTTATTTCTACTCTAACTACAGTCTTGGATATTACAGCAGCATCGGTATATTCAGCTGAAATTCAATAATCCTTAAACTCTTGCTAACAATTGCCATGTGTACCGCAAGCTAACAAACAGAAATCTGAAATCTTCAAACCTTATTTTTCTATCCGCTTATGTGAGCACTGCCACCATTATGAGCTGAAAGTATGAAACTGGTGATACTAGTTGCTCTACAATGCAGTACATGTGTCTCACAATACATAAAATGTGTAATTAATCATATTTGAGAGATGACAGTAGGTAAATCTGACAGTAAACCTATGTTTTGGGGTTTATTTACCCTTCTCTCTGTACCTCCAAATCCCCATTCTTAATTAGACCTAAAAATGATACCTCCATGGCTGATACCTTCACTTACCTTCTTGATAGGAATTTTGATCAGGGAGAAGTAAAATAAATTTAATCCCCCAAAGCAAGTAGTTAAAAAAAATATAGTTTTGAAAGACTTTTAATCAAAAAGATTAGCTGTGGAATTCAGCAAGTGGATAAAGATTTGCAGTAGAAACATTACATGCTATTGCATGCCTATGTATAGATATGTTCCAAGATTTTAAGAAACACTGAGAGGTAGCCTGCCTAGCAGGAGGAAACATTTCCCAGACTTCAACATTGTCTCTTAGCTTAGTGATGGCCGAAAACAAATGACCAGTGTCTTCACTAAGTGTAAATCACTGATCCTTGCTGACAGATTCCCCACTTCAGGTAAGTGGGTACTGAAAGTGCAAGGTGAAGCCTGAGCTACTCAAGCTTGCTTTTTGTGCACCTACTACAGAGCTCATTCTTTGTTTGTGTTGTAACTACAGGTATGTTACCTGTGCCCATGCCAGAGGTAAACAGACTGAATACCCCTGGTGACATCAGTCCTCCTTCTAGCACAGCATACTGTGAGATCTCTAATTGCCCATCATTTCCTCTTCTTTTTAAAAGTTTCAAAGTCCAAACTACAGTGTAGTTTTTAGTGCCTAAAAAGGTGAAATAGCTATTAGCTGCACCAAAATAAGTTGAGTTTGGTTCTGGGTTTTTTTGTTGTTGTTTTTTTTTTTTTTTTTTTTTTTTTTTTTTGCGGTTGTTTTTTTGTTTGTGGTTTTTTTTTTTTTTTTTTTCTAATTTGTGGACATACCCATGTTTCTATTTTCAGCCTGGCTGAGATTTTGTAATCTATTAGTTTTGCAGGAGTACATTTTATTGCACTTTTGCTGACTTTCAGCTTCAAATGCCAGGGAGCAACCTAGAGACTTAACATCCTGCACTATGGAGAGAAAGGACCCCAGAATGAAGGTCAACAGGTCCTTCCTATAATTTGAAACCAGGTCTGATGGTCACAGAAAGGTGTTCTGTTTCTGCTAGGGCAGATTTGGCATAGGCAGGACTGCAGTTGTGTATGAACACAAAGGAGAGCAGAAATGTTTCAAAGAGGAAGCCAGGAGTACATAAGAGCCTCAGACTTCTTTTCATTTCTTTTGATTAACGTCTTCATTGCACTGAAGCAATCAATATGCCAGTTTGGGGCGAAAAGGACAATTTTCCCTTCAAAAAGACTTAGGAATGAATGATGACAAGTTCAGGCTGATTGATCCAAAAGAAGGAACTTCCATCCTCCTCTAAATGTCGTCTTGCTTCATTGAGAACAAAGTGCTATGCCTGCACATAATTAATAAAGCTAATAGAATTGAGTGCCATTCTTAATATTAGAAACAACTTATTTATAGAGGTGACATTCTATTCCTCATGTTCCTTCTAATGCAGGTACACAACTGATATACCTAATTTTATAATGTTAACAAACGATTAATAGCCAGTGCAGTCATGCAGTAATGTGGTTATAAACATTTGTGTGGAGTGTTATAGATATAAACTGCCATGAAAAAGTAGTGAACCAATAGATGGACCCTAAATTACATGTGCACACAGAGACACATACACAAAGACAAAATGAAAAGAGCTGGGGATGATACTTCTTTTCCAAATGGAATGAATACCAGTTTGCATATGTTATTACTTGATGCAAATGATGATGTTGACAATATAAAGCTCCTGTCCTAGAACTATGTGTCCTTTTCCTGAATTAAAAAAAAATCCACAGAGCTCCAGAAGCTCATGTAGAGTCACTTGTAAGGACTGCACACTTTACAGCCTTCCTAATTAGACTGGCATATGGCCACAGAGCTAATCCTTCTGAAGAACCCTACTCCAGCCTCAGCCAGCTTTCTTGGCCAGCTCCCATTGGGAAATTGGAGTCCTCCAACAAAATAAAAAGAGTAACAGATCCAAGCTGTGGATTAACTCATCTGGGACTAGACGCACATCTAGAGACACAGACTCTTTCATGAAGTTCCTTACTAAGTGCTCAACTTCCCTTAGGGTGAAGTTGCATAAATTTCATCACTTATGCTAAAAATTACCGTGACAGAGTGATCTTGAGAGAGATCTCCCAGGAAAGTGTTGCCCAAACTATTGAGAAATTTAAGAATTAAAAAAGCATCATAAATTCCCACAGGCTCGGGTAAGGCTAGAACAGCCCCTGGCCAGTGACAGAACACCCAAAACCCTTGGGAAAAGCACCCACTCCCCAGAGGAACATCAGTTCCTGCTGAGCAGAGACCATGGAGAGCTTCATCATATAGCACCAACTCCAAGGGGCTTCTCTCCAAGCTCTTTACTCCCTCTCTCTGTTCTGTTGGATGCGACCTACTTAAAGCCAGCTCTAGAGAGGAGGAGGGGGAGCTGATGTGAGCCATGCAAATCAGTCTGATTTATATTCTGATGCAATCAGCCACAGTCACGAAATCCACTTAGCTGGGTGAGGACTCCAGCTACTTTCTTCAATTATGCAATTATCATATTCCATTTAATCCACAAATCAATTCCTGTATTTAGAATTATTTAAGATGCTTCAGCAATTATATCCAATTAGGTTCTATCAGTAAAGTAAATAAATGATGTGATGCGCCAATCAGATGGCTGCAATGGCAGCTGGAGGAAAAGGAACTCCTAAGTCTTCTGCTTCAGCCGAGGATGCAAATGATTGTTTGGGTGTTACAAAGCCATTCATTATTGCATTGGTGAGATGAAAACCACACAAGGCCATATCTGCTGTTAACCATTCAATCATTTCAGGGCTGTGCCACCTCAGACAACTATAAAGGTAATGACCCTTCTTTTTTTTTTTTTTTTTTAATCACTTGACTGTTTCATTTCACTGCTTAATGTTTATAAAAGAAAAAACAGAGAAGGCAAGCATCTGATTGCTCAGGAACCTCCATCCTGCCTGTAGAGGGGGGTCTTCGGACTGATTTCGGAGGAATGAGGGAAAGCAAGTGTAGGCTGCCTTAGTACTAGACAAGAAACTTCCACTGGCAGTGGAGGTGGCCCATCCCTACAGGGATCCCATGCAGGTTCACTGGCTCTAGGCATATGATGGCATCCCCTCCAGCTTTGTGAAATCTTCCTTTTCCACAGCCAGACTGGGCTGTTTCAGTGTCTCCTGATTCCCTTTTGACTTCACTGGGCCTGCAGTTGTGTACAGCCCATCACCATCATGAACATTCTTTGCTATAGGAAGAGGCACCAATTTTGAAAACATCAGCTCTGCTTTTTTGACATATTATTTAATTCTGTAGCTTTTACTTTACATCAGCTTGGATATCAGGCTTTCAGGCACAGGAAAATATTTATTTAATGCCATCCCACACTGTCTTGAAGAGCAACAGGTTTTAAAGCAGAGACCGTAAAGTTGAAGCGCAGCTTTCTACAGCTTGAGCTGAAGAGCAGTTCCTTCAGCTGGTAACACAAACTATGCAGTTTAAAAGAAACATGACATGGCATACAAAGCTATGATGTTTCCATTAAAAGGAAGCTTTGTTTAAAAATGAAGGCTATTTTATAATCTATTCCTCCCATTGTACTGAAAAATGGCAGACCTAAATGAGCGGACAGCATTTTTTCCAGCTGCTGAGCACAATACCATATAAACATACTCACCTACGGAGCCGCTGTGAGGGGATTATGGGAGAATATCATGTAATTACTAACTGCAGTAATCACAGTAATGTGTTAGATTTGGCAGAGTCATTGCAGCTAGTGGATTTAAGAGTCACTGTGAGGTGGCCTTTACTCCCAGGTAAAGATTGTAAGTATCAGCCTTGGAACTGGGCCTTGGGGTGTTAACCTCACAGCACCCACATTCTCCATCTGGTGGCCAGTGCTTGGCTCTCTCTCTACACTGCTTGGCCAGGGATGGGCACTGGGAGAAGAGGCTGCCTGGAGCTCTGTCCTAAACCCCAGGGAAGGTTTAGGTTGGTTATTAGGAAGAGGTTCTTCACCCAGAGGGTGGTGAAGCACTGGAACAAGCTCCCCAGGGAAGCAGTAATAACACCAAGCCTGACAATATTCAAGAAGCATTTGGACAATGCCCTCAGACACCTGGTGTTAGTGTTGTCAAACACTGGATCAGGCTGTCCAGGGAGGTGGTTGAATCACTATCCCTGGTGACGTATAAAGGACATGAAGATATGGGGCTGGGGGGACATGTTTCGGTGGTGGATGTGGTAGAGTTAGGTTAGTGGTTGGACTTGATGATCTTAAAGGTCTTCTCCAACCAGAGTGATTCTGTGATTGTTAATCTCATGTTCACAAAAATGAACTTACTCCTTTTTGGTGCCTTATTTCCCCTGGAAGAAAGCAAAAGAAGCCTGAAACTCTTTTCATTTAGGCTGGTGTAGGTCAGGAATGACTCACTGGGCTCAGTGGGGTAAGTGATATCAGCAATCAACCTCTTTGTACACTGCCCAGAGCATGTAATTAGATAGCTAGTGGTTAGCAGGCAACTGCATTTAATCTGTGTTCCTGTAATTTGAAGTGTTATTGTGGGGGAGACTGCCTTTTACTCTCAGTCTTTTGATTTGTCTTCCTGTGGACGTTGAGAAACATGTCCTCAAGCGAATGCTCTGCTTGCAGCAGAGTGAGCTTCCTGGCCATGCTGTTCACAGCCTCCTACCAGAGCTCCTGCAAAGCCCACAGTGCACAGCAGGCTCCTTGCCATCAGCCAGGTGCAAAGATTTGCTCCTGGAAATTCAGGTGGAGGTTCCTTCAGCTCCTGCATTTGGTGGAGGACTTACAAGAAAGTATATTTTACTTAGGCCTTTGGAGCAATCTCTGGATTTCCTCTGACTGAGCTGGCAAAGAATGAAGTTGGAGCCAAGGAAACAAAGGTTCAGGTCACTAAAGGGCAGGAAGGTGTCTTGTCCTTAGAAGCTGGTCCTCTGCCATCTGACTTATGATAGGACAGAGGCCAAGTATGTTGTCTGTCCACTGTTTTTTACTTTTGCTGACCATTAATACAACAACATGAGGCAAAACACAGATTTGCTAAATGAGACATTTTTCAAAAGAAAATGTGAACTCATTAAGAAACAAACAGGAAAGAGGAGTCAGGAAGCTTTTCAAAGGCCACTGAGAGTGTCAGAATATTGCAATCATATCCCTGGAGAAATGCTGAACTCCTGCTCTGTTCCCAGAACATGGCGGGAATCCTCTGTACAGTCGCATGCTGTGTACATCAGCCCTTCAGCTAGTTCCTGCATACAACTGACTGTGATACAGCAGACCGTTGAGCCACTGAACAGTGATAATCTGCCACCACATTTTTGCATCATGGATTTTGAGAATCCAAAAGGCAAGGTTTTGGTCAGGACATTTATATGCAGATCTCCCTGTTTCCTAAATTGAGCAGCCGGAGTTGGAAGAACTTTGTGATTTTCTGGTCATGGCAGAAGCTGAACGTTATGGATGACATGCTAAGAAATATATTATGCACTCACCTATGTCCTGCCAATGATGCTGCAGTCACTCTGGCATAGTTATTAAGAACCAGCCCAAATGATATTAATAGAAGTAAAACATTACTGCTTAACGATACCATGCCATTAAAAAAGCATCAATAATGGCAGGATGGCATTACATATATAGATAAGCTATTGAGTGTCAACAGACTAATGAGTTATATTTATATCCCTGTACCATAATGTTTATCGATGTGGTTGTGGAAAACAATGGAGACTGTATATTTTATGGACAAGCCTAATATTAGAATTAATTGGAGTTTGTGAGCCAGAACATCTCCCTCCATTAAATATGTCTGCTGCAGAAATCTGATGCTTTTGATGACTTTTGCTCTGAAGCTGTGTGTGGGAAAGTGCTTTAAAGAAAGAAATGTAGAAATGATTGAGAAGTCAAAATTTAACCCATTTTCTCCATGCACAGCCTTTCTCTGTTTTGCATTGCTTTGTCCTTCTGAAACAGTGATTGGGTTAGTTGCTTCTTATTTTTAATGTGGCCTCAGCTAAACCACCTAACTTCTCTTCTTCCCTTTCTGGAAACCGTTATGGAGATGACTCCTGAAATTAATATATTGCTCAGCCTATAGGACTTTGTAAAAGCAATTAGCCAGGAGGACTGGCAGTGAAGCGCATTGCAGATGTCTTCTCAAATTCCCAGCAGCGTCCTGAGCTGGACACACTATTTCCATCCAGAAATCCTTTCCCTATTTGTTACACCTTAGTGCCTCAGTGGAAAGCAGGTTGCTGGCACCAGAAAGGACTTTGGGTGCTACATGAATGTGAGTCATTTTCAAATGCTCTGAGATGTGTGGGAGTGACCAGGGCTTGTAAAGAAGCTAGGCGGTTCTTAAATAGACCTAAACTGAATTTGTAACTCAGGCACCTTAGGCGTACTCATTTTTTTATTAAAAACTCAATGGATGAATGCATTAACAGCACTTGGGAAAGGTCTAGCACTTGGGGCATGTCTTTTGTACAAAAGTGTCTCAGTAACAGGCTGCAGACTCTGATTCCCTCTCCTCTCTGTGAGAGCAGAAGAGACACCTGGCAAGGACAGGGCCCAAGAAAATGGGATGTGCAGTTTTGCAGCTCAAGCTGAGTAAGGAGAACTAAAAGTGAGTTTTCTCACAAGGCTTTGATACAAAACTTGGCTACTGCTTCCACCATCTCCCCCTCCTCTGCTTTTCAGTGTTACTGCTGTGTTTCGTGCAGATGCGCACTATAACTGAAAGTGGGAGAGGTGGTCATCTGATGGACTGGGTCCCTTGGGGGGTGCAAACAGATATTTGGTACCTGTTAGCCCTGGACAGAGCATTTCAGGGAACCCATGCACTCAGACCATTAGGAAGCTCTAGTGATCCAGAATGAGTGTGCTGATTGATTTTAAGTGTTGGAAAGAGTGTTGTCTGTGTTGCTCTCTGAGCCTTAAATGCCAAATGTCCGCTCAAACTGGGTTGTAGGCCAGATGGTCTTGCCTGGAGGTAGTCTGTTGTAATCTGAAGTCACTCAATGGCTATGATTTATGTGAAATGATAACCTCACTCCATCCAGAAGCAAGTGTTTTCATGACAAGAAATGACCTTGTGTCTTATTCTAAATAGACAGATATAAAGAGACAGACAAATCTGTGCTATATACGATGCCTACTGCATCTGGATGGAAACCAGGGGAAAGGCTCTGGAAGTTAAGACACTGAAGCAAACTCCTCTCCATTGTGGTGCTTTACCTAAGTGGGAGCTGGTGGGGCATCCATCTGCTGTTTTTCTTGCTGTGCCTCTTCTGAGGCATGTGGGAATATTGGTCAGGCTTCTCCATGGTTGCTGGCTTTTCAGTAGTAAATTAAGTGACTTCAAGGCAAAAAGGAAACCCAGCCCTTCTGACTCCTAATATCATCAGGCCCATGCTCAACTGATTTCATAACGCAAAGTAAAATGGCACCTGCAGTTGCAGTCAGATTTCATGAAAAGCCTGGGAGAACCTATCTAGAAAAGTTTTCTGATAGTAATATGCGAACTACTTAACTGCTCAGCTTGCTTATCCCCAGTCCATTGGAGCAGCCTCACGCTCTGAGGGGAGATGGAAACCCCTGAGCTGTTGCCGTGCGTTGCTCTCCAGGCAGTTCACATTGTTCTCCTGTCATTGGTACAGAAGTCTGTAGCTGGCAGGTATGTGCTCCCTGTGAAAGGCTTAAGATATATGAATGCTGTGTTAATGTCTGACCTTTATCTCTGTGTAATGATGGGGACATTTATTACAGCTTCCTTCACCCTCCACAGATTTC
The DNA here is from genome assembly GCA_013400335.1 of Eurystomus gularis. NCBI lineage: Eukaryota > Metazoa > Chordata > Aves > Coraciiformes > Coraciidae > Eurystomus > Eurystomus gularis. The sequence continues at coordinate 328,516 of VZZY01008078.1, forward strand.
TACAAAAAATAATGGGGCCCCGCACCGGCGCCTCTAGTATTTCCTTGTACCTGAGAAGTGATTAACGCAACAAAGTAGCTAATTAAGCATTTTGTCACTGTGGCATTCAGAAATAATTGAGATTTCTAATGATAGTGCCGTGATAAATGAAGGAGTTAATGTATTCTGATGGCACCCAGACAATGCGGATTAAATGATCAACCTGCATCTTGGTCCCTTTTCTGAGCATCCCTTTTCACCCTCCCTGAATTCCTATTGCTCTTCCAGGCAGAGCAGATCATGGAAGATCATGAAGAAGCTGAGATCTGCCCCAGCTGGGTATCTCAGTAGAGACAACTTGAATATAATAAATGTCTGGTTGTGGTCCTCCTGAGTTCCCAGGGGATCCTGCCCTCAGAAAAAGGCTTGGTCCCATTGTACCTGCACTCTCCAGAGCACCTCTACAAAACTGTTTCTCTGTATTAGAGTGTGCAGGGTGGTCAGAAGCGTGGTAGAAGCAAGAGGAGAAGAGACACCGATACAGACACTCACATGCGCAAGCCCAGCTCACCACGTAGCCAGCTAGATGGGAGGAAACAGAATCGCCATCTGGCTGGAGCAATATGAGGCTTTTATTGTTCTCCTCTGCTGCTGACAAGCTAAAAATAAAAACCCAGCCGTGGGAGGGAAACGATATCTGATGAACTTTAATGGGCTAGAGTCTGCTCTTCTTTGTTCTGGTGTAAATACTGGCTTAGCCTGAATGAGCCACCCTGCAGATGCACCTGGGTGCAACCTACTGCAGAATTTGGCCCTGGTAGGATGCAGAAAAACAGATTTTGCTGCAGCTGTGGGGTGAATTTGTAAAAAAAGTATGTTAATTAAACCCTGAATGGCATTTTTATTAAGAGTCTATGAGTAAATGTGGTAGTTTATCTCCCTCCTGGTGTGCGCATTTATTTAATGCTCACAGTGTGTTGGCAGAGCTAGACGCTGAATTCTGTTTGCTCGTGATGTTCTAATACCACCATCACCAGCACTGCTGTCCCCCTAATAAGCCCTGTCAGCATCCTGCGACAAAGACGTTTACCCACAGAACGGGCTTGGCCTTGTAAAGTCAATACAATGATAATTGTGCCTTCTCCATCCTTCCTCCTCTTTGCCTCCCAGACACTGTAATTCTAGATTTCAAAAATGTTTCCAGCCCAATACTTTGTTGAATTCAAGCCTACCCCAAGAATAATAGTGGTTTTGACAAATCAATGCTTTCCAATGAAAAGTTGATTGCACTGAAGCATTTCCAGACCAGCTGTAGTGAGGACATATTCATTAATACATGCCTTCGAGCCTGCTTTGTTTCAGGTGTCATAGGAAGATAAATGTTCTAAAGTTTCTCACATTTCAGGTAATGTGCTCAGTTACTATTCCAGCAGGTCCATGTTGGAATTGAGACAGAATGTGATTGTGGAGATCCAGGCAGGAGCTGAGTAGCTGCAGGTGGCTGATAGTCACTGCTACTCTTGGTCAAATGCACACTGGAATTGCTGCTGCTTTTGGAGGCAGCAGGTGCAGGAACCATAGGTCTGTGAAGTGAGGATGTGTTCTGCTTTGAGCAGAGGTAGTTCTGTCTCTCCATGCCTTTATCTGCCAGAGGTGAATGCAGCTGCTACAGTGACAGCTGACAGCTGCTGTGAACAGAATAATGTTGCAGGTTGACACTTATTTCTACATGCTTTCCTATTAAAGATGAAAGGTAATAGGCAATGATTGGCTCTTCCTTTGGTCTTGAAGAATCCTCAGAATCAATGCAAGCTTGTATATTGTCATGGTTTGAATGTTGTGGGCTTGGAAAGATAAGATCATGCATGAGAATTCACCCTTCTCCTCCGTTGCACTTAGTTCTAACGATACTGTGATTATTGCAGCGTCATTGCTAATTCTTTGAATTTCAGATGCACAGAAGAACAGTGAAAAAAGAAAAAGAGCCACCATGCGTGGGTTCCTATCGTTTAAGCATAGCAGTGTTCACTGCTTGCTGGCATTTGCTTTATTTCACACACAATTAGCACACAGCACTGCAGAATCAAATGCAGTGTCTCAACAGGGTTTTCACCAAGCCTTGGACTATATATAGCTGAAGACTTAACCCTGAATGATCACGAGGAGAGTGTTGGCAAGGTGTCAGGTGAAGGGCTTTATTGAAAAAAATGCTTTGACAGAAGCAACATGAGGATTCCCATTGTAAGCTTCATGGCAGAAAGCACTGAAAGCACACAGTAAAACCGAAGAGAAGCACTTATTGAAGCAACAAAAGCATAAGCTTTTATTCCATAGTATTTAACAGACTGATGGAATTAACTGCCACAGGATAGGTAGGTAACAGAGTTCAAAGAATGGGTAGAGAAATCTGTGAAAAATAAACTATTTGCCAGAGTTAAACTCTGTCAAAAGTAGCATCCACTGTTTATTAATAATTTATCAATGAGCAACCTCTGCCCTATCTGGAGCTTCACTGCAGCATATGCTATACTGATACATGGAGAGAGTCAGTCCCAGGTCCAAGGTCTTAAAAATACGTATGAATTTAAAGAAAGGATGGGAATATTGGTAACCGAACGTCACTGTAGTTCCACATTTTCTATATTGTTGTTTGTACTTTTTTTTAAAAGTAAAAAGGGGCTTGGAAAGAAACTTTCCTCAAAGAGAATAGGCAAATAACATATCGGGTGGGTATTCAGAAATCAGAGAGTAGGAGAAGGACATTACTTTTCCTCTGAAGTTTCAAGTGGTGCTTGCTAGAGACTGGGCAAAAGGCACTGCTGACTGATAGAGAAATTCTTCTGTTTCTGTCCATAGAAAGTGCAAAAAAAGGCAAAAAATGGACAAACAGCACAGAAAAGGTAGTATTCATCAAATTGTCTTTTATTTCCAATACTGATTAATCAAACACTGTACTGTCTGTAATCATGAGACTGCCTTTAAAAACTCAGGAGGCTTTGAAATGATAAATATTCACTTGATTTGTTTTCAGTTGTTTAATCCTTTAGGGTTCACATTCTATACTCTGGGTAAAATCTGGTGCAGCTGGCCCAGCCTTCCTTTGAGGCCCCCATAATATCAATGCCCTGTGTGGGGAGCAGCTCTGCTGCATCCTTGGGAGACACTCAGCCCCACAGGCTCTGGACAGCACCATCAGCTGCTCCGTTTCCAGATGCTGCTGAGAGGAACTAATTTTGGAGCTGAGGAAGGAAGAGCTGTTCACCTGTCCATTTTTAGCCTTCAGAGCTAGCCACAGCCCACCACAGGGATACGGCTCATCAGAGTACATCTCACAAAGAGTATTTTTCAACATGACTGGACACTTGTAAGGGGTAGCTCTTCAGGTTATCTGATTTCATTGCAAGCAGAGACAACACCAGAGTGAGTGGGGAGCATGAGAGTCAAAATCCAAGGAAAGAGTAGAGGGGAGCCAAGGCAACTCATCTCTGCCTGGGAGAAATGAGTACTCAGCATTGACATATGGCTGCTGCATGCCATCAATTTGAGTATCCCAGCAAAGCAGAAGTTCTCACAGGGAGGTGCTCTTATTAGAGCCAGATGCTGAGATAATTTGATGAAATTGGAAGAAATGGGCTATTTACTAGCCTGGAGATGCTTTTATTTTAAAATGCTATAATTTTCAGCTGTCTCAATGAATTTAGGTCAAAGAGTCTGCTATGCAGCTTAGTCGAGACAGTGTTAGGCTCTAGAAAACACTTGTTGTGTAGCATCAAGGTAAGGGTGATAGTGTTTATTGTATTTCTGCTGCCCCACATCTTGTGTACTGTCCCTCTCTAAGGCATGATGACATGTGACAAAACATGGCCAAATGTGACTGGACACAGCCCAAGCTCTGCGCTCTGGCTGCCAGTGAGCCTCTGAAATTGGCCATCACTGCTTTGTTTGCACCCAGTGAACATGGGGAGAAAGTTTGAGTCCTCTTGCAATAATGAGCTACCATAGAAGGAGCTAAACAGCAGTGGAAATAACATAGAGAGGCAGATTTTGGTGATCTTATGAATGGGGAGAGCATGATTATTTTTAGAGCTTGGAAACAGAGGTGTTTAGAAGTTGGCCTTAAGACTGGGAATTTACACAAGTAACTTGTCAGCAGAGAGATCTACTGGTTGCTGTGTCTTCCCCTGGCTCGGTAAACACTCAGCTAAAGGCTCTTCTTTCCCTTAGAAAGAGCTCTCATGTGAGGTTTCTCTCAACTCCTAAGAGGACAATTCATGTGAATAAGTGCATGTGAATCTAGCAGCAATTTCCACCCTGACCCCACCGTCTCTGCTACAGCCTTTTCTTTCCTGGAGTCCCCATCCTTATCTCTGCCTTGAAATCCACTTACCACAAAAACTGATCCTTATCCTGTGTTTCTCCTGTCTCAAGCTACACCAAGACTCCTAGGACTCACATATGCCACAGGCAGTGATCTGATCTAATCTCAGCTGACTCTGAGAACCTCTCCATGAGGACCAAGCACAACAGTTCTGAATTAGGGCAGCAGGGACTTAACCATGAACCTTGAAGGCTCAGGCTAGCTTGGCATGAAGATCCCTTAAACACAGACACGTGTGGGCACACATGTTCAGTTACCTAGATGTGTGGTTATTTTCTCACAACAAACATTAGTCTTTTTGTCTGGAAAAAAATAAGGTTTTTAGGCAAAAAAACCTCTCAAACCTTAACAAAAAAAGCCTGGATATTTTTTCACATAGAAAAGATGCTGCACCAGAAACCTAATTTCTATCAGAAGACTAATACAATAGGAAATTTTTTAGCAGCTTAGAGAAGCTTCCTGGCTTTTTACTGATCATTTGAGCAATCAGATCTCTACCACTAATTCTTTGCTTTATGTTATTTTTGGCTGTTGCATATTGTCATTAAGACACAATAGATACTGAGGATTAGCTTCTTGTGTCTGTAGTTCAAACTTCAGGTAGAGCCTTTCTCTTTCTTTCAGATATAATCATGAATATTCACAGCTATATCAAATGTTGTCCAGGTGTTCACCTATAAATATTCACAAATCATTGTTGTGTGTGAGCATAAATCTGTATTATCTAAGCACGCATGTGAAATTGTCCAGATAGATCATGAATATTCATTGCCTAAATAGACCCTGAATTGTCCATAAACTGTCTCCCATTTTAGCAGCTTGATCTAACCATTCTTTCACAATGAGTCCACAGCATTACACGTGACTGGTCAGAGCGGAGACAATAAAATTTACCATTGTACACAGTGGTTACTCATGAAGTTCTGATCAATGTACAAGGCAAGCAGAAAGTAATTTTGCAATTTTTTTCCTCAGTATATAAAACAAGTGGGAACGTGGTCCCATCAATCTCCACTCTAAATTCCATATTCTGTGTTTTCCTCCTTGGTTTTCTCTAGGCTCAACTTTCTTTATAAGTCAGTGCAAGATTGTCTTTCTCTCAGAACCACAGATGTGTTGTCTGTGGGTCTGTGTCACTTTGTATTGCCATGAAAGACCAGCTTTGGTGCCAAGCAATGAAACCCCAGGAAGTTTAGAAGTGTAAGGTCCTGCTTGTTTCTGTGGTTGTGCTAGAGCTGTTGTGGAAATCAAGAGGCTTATGCCTAGATTGCTTGAAGGCTATTTGGTACCATTGGAAAAATCACCAGGGGCAATGCTTTTCTGTTCCACAAAGGACTCCTGTCTCACCTGCTAGACATCTTCTATCAGATACTCACACAATGGGGCAGGATTTATAGGAAGATGATATCTTGTATTAGAGCATTTGATAGAAATGAAAAATCAGTCAAACTTTTGAGCTTTTACAGATCTACAGTTCCCTGAGAGTATTTGTGTTTTGCTTTTTTTTCCCTCAGAAAAGGTGAGGATGTCTGGATCACATGCAAGTATCTACTTTATTTAACCCATAGATGTCTAACCTTAAAGGAAGTACTGAAGTAAAGATGTCAGGAAAGAAGCTGGCAGTGTTTGCTTTGATGGCACAATCCTCTAACATGCTTTCACCTTGATAGAGGGTTCCTTGTAGAGGAGCTGGGTGCAGTGAATATTCTCTGAGGTTGATCAGTAACTACAATGTTAATATCAGTAATAATAACAACACAGGAGACTTCAGAGGAGTATTGTCTCGCTGCTGGAGGAGATACGATTTACATGGGAAATGAGAGTCCTTGACCTAGAGATCAATTTAACTTAATTGCTAATGTCATTTGTTCTGTTTGTCATTGCAGAAAGTCAGCGTGCTGTATTTTTTTAGTTCACCCTTTTGTTTTTAAGGAAGTGTAACTGGGCTCTGACAGAAAGCAGGGTGCAAAGCAGTTAAAATCCCTAGATGTTTGGTCAGATGCTTGTCTTCAAGATCTGTACCCTTTGCTGCAGCCCAAATGACTTGTTCAAACTCTTTGCAGTTTCCACTTACAATGATGATTTGTGCTAGTGATTTCCTGAAGACAAAAAATCATAAAAGCTTGGACAAACAAGAAACATGGGCCTCACTGAATAAAGGGAAGATATTGCTTGACAGTAAACAGCACAGCTTTGTGCAGCATCTTTGGATAACAAGAGAATAGAGAGTGGCCTAAAACCCCTTTAGGGGCAAATGAGGGTCATAAAAAGGAACAACCGTCTTAAAAGCTTCCCAGAGCCAAAGCAAAAAACATTTTACCAACTCATGCTTGCAGGATGGTGACATGCTAAGACACTTTTTTAAGGAGACAACTCTGAAAAAATAGAATAAAGATTTTAAAAAGGCTGTGCCTCTTCTTCAGGAAAAAGCTAACAAATTAAACCCCACAGGAACAAGACTCTGACAGAATCCTATCCACATCTCTGGGGGACATTACATGTGCAGGCTTGGGTGTACAGCAGCAGGATGGAAAAAACTGCATTTATGTTAGGAATTACAAACTATTCCTAAGAGCCATACAAAGCTTAACATGTGTGTGAAGAAGGTCATGATTATACCTCTCTGAGAATCACAAGATCTGAACAATGTTGATACTAAGAAAAAGATCATTACTTTAAAAAGTGTTTCATATCCTAAAGGTGCTACCTCAAAGGTCATTTCAACCATGTCAGGGTACCCACTGGCTGCACTATAGTATACAACACCTTGGGCTGGCAGTTGAGAAATTCTGCATGTCCCCAAAAAAGGAGTGGGGCTGGGTTGGAAGCTACTGGGGATACCAGGACTGGCTGCAAAACCCAGCCCACGCTGGGGTGTAAACTGACCACCAAAAACATGGCAGCATCACAACTTTGCAAAGCCAGGACTCATTAAAAGAACAGTTGTATTTCCTGAATTACAACACTGTCCAGCATATCCTGAAAATGAGTGTCTATATGACTGAGCCAGAGCACATAGTGGTTGAGCTGTACCTTTTCCAGCTTACTGCACAAAAACTGCACAGAAAATGTTATTCTCCTCAGCTGTGTTTAAATCAGGGACTCCCAAACTTTCCTTCTGTTAATCTGTATCTAAACCAACAGGTTGCTTGGGAATGAGCAGAGACTCACTACTCCGATTACCACAGTCTTGTAGTGATGACAGAAACTGCAATCAAAAGGGAAAGTGGGATGCCACTTCTGAATATACTTATAAAAGCCTGCATGTCATCAGATGCTGTTGCTTTGGAGAATGCATGCATACCTTATTTGGCCCTGATTTCATTTGCTGCACTCTGTTCTGTTGTTTTTCCAATAGTACCCCCTTGAGGGAGTGAGGTAGCTGATAATGTCATAACCACAACATGATTCTCTGCCTTTGGGAGGAAATCCAAGTCGTCGTTTGTGTTGGTTCCTCCAGAGTCAGAGCCTGCCATATAAGAGCCATGTTTTTAGAGCATTACACTGAATATGGTTTTTGACCCTCTTTTAATGAATAAGTTTTTTCCTTTCTGTATGTCGAAGTCTATGAAGCTGTGAAAATGGATGTGGATGGCCTTACTGCACAACAGGCTGTGATGCAAATGACTCATTTAACCATTAATCAAGGGAGCATAAAAAACCTCAAAGATTATTGAACGACATGTGCCATAATGAAGATTACCCCTCTCTTTTCCTACGAATAAATATTTACAAATTCCGAAGGCGCCGTATACCACTAGCAAAGGTTTCCACTGAAGTTGATGACAAGTCAAACACTGATTTAACTGGGAGCAGGATATGGCCTACTGTTGGCTGAGGATGTTCAAGATACTTTCACAAAGATAAACACTCTTGAGAAGACTTTAAATATATATATACTTTGTATATTCTGATGTTTTTGAGATGAAAACAGCAGCTTGAGCTTTTTCAGTCTTCTGTGTGTGGGGTCCAGACCTTGTTTCTCACCTTGCAAATAGAAGGACTGTAATCTGAATGTTGTTTCTGTGTTCAAACTGATGGAGAGCTGAGGACGAGGCGTGACATTGACAATGTCCTTTTAACATTTTGATTGGCAAATCTCTACCTCCTGCCACTCACAATATCCAGAGAGGAAGCTATCTCATTAATAACAAAGAACGAAAAAAAATGAGGCCATTGCCTTGTGTTGCCTGAGTGCAAGTTATAAGACTTTGCTGACACCTGCAAGATGGAATAAACACCTGCATTTAAATCACTGGGAAGAGAAGTCCATGTACATGCTTGTTGAGGTTCAGAATTCAAATGATCTGTGTAGGTGGTTCCTATTAAAAATTTGACAAGTCAGCCTAGGATAGAAAAGCAAATACAGACAGGAGGAGCGGGATCAATGACATATGTGTTACAGGCTACCAGGCTCTGTGGACTACCAAAGCACAAGCATCCTGTAGTTGGTAGGTAATAAAGGGTAGGTTTATGTTGCTGTAGAGGGTATATATATGGCTTCAACTGGACAGCGTGGGTACCTATAAGAAGCAGAGCCCAGCTTGATGCTGCCCCTGTGACTTACTCAGAGGAGGAGATGCATCGCAGCTCTCCTCGGGGACCATGAGCACTTGGGGTTGCATTGTGGTGTGGGATGCATTGCTGAGCACTGTCTGAAAACAGTGAGGACAGAGCATGCTGGGGATGTGCACAGAAAGAGGAGAGAAACCACTGCAGAAAGCAAACTAATTCAGATGCACCAGCAGTATAGTGCTTCCTTGCCTGCCTGCCAAGGGCAATGGCAAACCCAGGTGCCCTTTGACAACCTCTGAAGCAGCACACAGAACATAATAATGGAGACAGAAATGAAAGCCCCTCAAAGTAAAACTGAAGAGCATGGAAATTAAAACTGAAGGGAGAAGTGAGGAAGACTGGCTGAAGAATCCTGTGGATCTGGTACATTCAGATGCGTGTTGCAGTTCTGAGTTGTGAGCTGCAGGCACGGATACCTGTAGCAGTCCATGCAAAGCTTTAATTAAAGTTGCCTGGTTTTATTATGATGCTCCAAACAATATCCTCCTTGCTCAAGTTTGCAGTGGCATTTCTCTGTTCCTCAGATCAAAGTAGATTCAGCTTATTCGTTTGTTTTGGGTTTTGGGGTTTTTTTTAATCACCAAGTCACATTTTTCCTTTAGGGAAAAATGAAATAAAAAAACCTTACCTATTCTACGATTAGAATTCCTTGGACTGCTGTTTTTCTCCCTCTGTAAATATATATAGGAATTACTAAGAAGCTAGAAGGCAGAGGGGTTTTGTGGCTACTTTTTCCTAGTGCTACTTTGTTCAATGGACCGTAGCAAGATTTTTTCATCCACAACTCCTTCTCTCAGTTTTCCCCTTCATCTCTAAGAAACCCAGTGCTTTAGACAATCTCAGAAATATTTCCAGGATGGAAGTCAGCAGCATGAAAATATTGGGAAAGGGGAAAATAGCCCCTTTCTGCACGGTATGAGTAATAGCAGTTTAAACTACCTCCTCTCCACCTTACTGATGGACAGTTTCCCTAATACAGACAAATCACTTCTTAGAAGAAATTATCGTGCCCATTCACTTCTTGTTCTGCATAGTTTCTGAACTGCTTTCAACATCTTTTTAGTGGTTTTGCTCATACCATGTCACACTAGAGGGGTCAAAATGTGTTGTTACTCATTTCAGGCTGATATTGTTAAATGAAGGGGCCAAGTTCAAAGCTAGATTCGAGCCCCTATAGAGTTTTTGGGTAGCAGTGGTGTCCAGTAGGCAACCACTAGAGCTGGACACCTCTGCTGTATTTCCAGCCCCTTCACAAGCCTGTATCTGTGTGCCTTTGCTTCCAGTTGATTTAGGTGGTGGTGTTCTCTGAGAGGAAATTAATTCTTTTTGGGAGTGTGGTGGGATGCTCAGAGCTTGGGGCTTTTGGCAAGGCCGTAATGTCCATCACTAGCTGCATTGTGTCCTACAAGCTGGTGGTCTATCATGTGGGCACACGCTTTTTTCAAGCCAGATCAACTCCTTTCCCTGTGCTGTTCCAAGCCTTTTTAAGCCTTTTTTTCTTTTTGTTTGCAGAGCATGTTGTGAACCATGATGAATTCTCAGGGTCTTCTGCTTTTATACTGCTTTATCTTTAATAATAAAGTTCCTTTTCTCTCCACAATCTCTGCTTCTCTTGCTGAACAAGAGGAAGATGCAGGCAGTGCCACAGAGTAGGGGTAAATAATAACTTATTAATTAATCCCAAAGCAAGATGACTTCAGTTACAAAAATCTTTTCCACTCTCTTTTCTTACTATAATGTGAAATGAAACAGATCCACACCCCATTGAAAATGCAAGCTACTTTCTGAAGACACCATTTTATGGTAGCATCCTTATCTTGACAGCTTAAAGGAGATGCCTGAAAAGGTAGCTGCTGTATTACCTAGTATGCTTTGCACATCAGCATGGATTCTTTCTCTGTTTCCCCTGGTTTTGCTTGTAAAAGAATTTATCTTCTCTTAAATAACTGCCAAAGTTAAGCTAAACAAGCACCACTTTCTGACCCTTCTCTCTGGCTCTCTGGAAGCCCCACTGTACCAGTGGGTGGGTCTATCCCAGCTCTTAAGGCCATCTGAGTCTTGCATGTTTTACAGACTATCTGATCCCCTGGGCTTGAATACATCTGAGTGCTTAATATGAAACTTGCTATCTGCAGGTCAGGTCTGTGACAGGAGGGCAGGCACGATTCACCGCTGTTCTAACGACCAGCTGGCCACTAATTACTGTCCTTACCGAGTGGAGAGAATGGCTCGTTCTTGGAGGTGAAAACACTTGGGTGAGGGCAGCAAGAACGAGAGAATCTCCAGGGATGTATCCTACTGTGGAGCTGAACCAGGTAACAGTGTCAAACCTTTTTTAGCAGCTTGCTTTAACAAAGACAAGGGAGCTGCAGCTGTACCAACATCTAAAGAACACTAGTCCATGCAACAGTAGTTTACACAATCTGCTTTATATAGTCCCCCGTGACAGTATAATAGATGCACTTGCTGGATAAAACAGAAAATTATGAAATTAGTTGACCCTGGCTGGATGCCAGGTGCCCACAAAAGCCACTCTATCACTCCCCCTCCTCAGCTGGACAAAGGAGAGAAAATACAGGACCATAGCCTCCTTTGGGTGCATCTACCTGCTGTGGTGTGGGGTCCTTCACAGGCTGCAGGTGGATACCTATTCCACCGTCAACCTCCATGGGCTGCAGGGGGACAGCCTGTCTCACCATAATCTTCACCATAGGCTGTAGGGGAATCTCTTCTCTGGTACTTGGAGTACCTCTTCCCTCTCCTTCACTGACCTTGGTGTCTGCAGAGTTGTCTATTTAACATATTCTCTTTCTTCTCTCTAGCTCCAGTTGCTTTTGTGTGGTTGTTTTTCCCCTTCTTATTACAGAGGTGCTACCACTGTTGCTGATGGGCTTGGGCTTGGGCTTGGACAGCAGCAAGTATGTCTTGGAGCTGGCTGGCGTTAGCTCTGTCAGACATAGGGGAAACTTCTAGCAGCTTCTCATAGAAAAGCCACCCCTGTAGCTTCCACCGCTACCGATACCTTGCCATGCAAACCCAATACAAATGAATAAGGTTGCAGCCCTACCTACTGTAAACTGGGAAGTGTCATTGGCTTAAAAAACTTCATGTCAACTCAGAGCAGCCACGTATCTGGCCCTAAAACTGCTGCTGCTGTGTCAGTTCTCCAGGCACTATGGCTAAACCTGCAAATGAGCAAGCACCTCTTGAACTTGCAGATCACAGTTACTGCACCTTGGAGGTTTCTCAGACAATTGCAATGAGTGTTCATGAGATGAAACAAAATTCATGAGCCCATTTTGAAAATGTTGACTTGAAAAATGTGCGTACATGGCTGGATGGCTTGGTAACTCTTCTCCACTTACAAAGACAGATGGGTCTGGAGGGAGGGCTGTGTTTGCTATGGGTGATGGGAGCAGAGAAAAGACTCGAGTGTTTCCAAGATCACCCCCGTGCTCTCACAAAGCCATCTTGGTGGAGAGACTTCAGCAAATGGAGAATTATGGGAAAAACATGAGCATTCTCTGAAGTCTAATTCAGCTGGTGTGAGCTACCCTCTGGGCTTCCCTGCTTTCATGGGCACCTGCAGAGACAGTCCAAGCCCTCTAATTTAACTTCCTAAGGTAAGTGGCTCTCAGCATCACATCCCCTTTCCTGCGCCATATTTACAGCAGAGCTGAGCTGGAATGGCTGGTGGAATGGGTCATTTTCTCCATCCCATTCCTATCTTTATTGCCTTAAAGATGTCATGGTGATGTTAGTCCACTCACCTGCTCCACTTGCTTTAGGAAACTGACTTTTGATGTAAAGAGTGATAAAGATCCAGCCACTTTTTTTCTACATTCATAAGCCGTAATTCTTATCTTGTCACTTCCTGGAGTCCCATAGAGAGCACTACAGCCACAGCATCACATTTTCCCATGAATCTACCTTCCCTCTTGTGACTGCAGCTGTTCCTGTGCTAATTACCCTGCCTAGCTCTGTTGGTTGACTGCTTCTGTTATTAAATAAACACTGCTGTTGTATCAGCCTCTGGTGAATTTCTGGAAGCACTACCCCAACACTTGGAACATCCTGCTGCCTCTACCTCATGTGGGTTAGATGTGGGAGTATGATTTGGTGTGTGTATGTTTTTATAATAACACATTCATATTTTTACAATAACTCCTGTAGGTGAAAGTTTTTCTTTTCTTTTTATTTCTGTTGGATGCCTGTTCTTTGCTGCTATTCAAACTTTCTTATTTCCTAAGGGTCTGTGTGTTCTGTGTTAATGTTGCTCAGCAGGAGAGCGTATTAGGGACTCTTTCCACCTGTGTAGGAGGGCTAAAATGAAAATTATATATTCTGTGTTTCTGTGTAATAAAGAACGTGTCTGCAAAATGATGGGCTTCTATCATCGTGTAAGTGATGTATGCAGAAAAAGTCTTGCAAGCCAAACTAACCCAACTCCTTATGGTTTCTATACCCAGTTTGTCAGGCTAAACTCAAAAGGGTCTTGTTACCTCCTTTTCTCTTATGAGTGTGAAATGCTCTTGGCTTGATCTGGTGATGTTTGACTTTGTTAGTTAGTTTTCCAAACACATGGAATTAGGCTCAACCTCTGCAAATTGAACTAGCACCTGATAATTTAACCCAGACCGTTATACATATCGTTGCCAGCGACAATCAGCCTGCCTCTGGAATTTAGTGGATTGCTCCACTAGTATGGCTGGTTGAATAATGAGAAAACTTGTATGACTCTGTCCTCCTGAATGAGATTCATGGCTATTTGCAGAAGCACTGCAACTCATTATTCACCAATATAGCAGTGGCTGCTGGGAATTTATGAAAATGTTTGCAAATTGTAAATGTTTCAAGAATACATTCTGGAAATGAGTTATTTGCTATTTGTCACTCACTGGTCTCCTGGTTGGAGGCATATCTCACATACAAGTTTCAGTCATTGAGTCCAAGAACAAAAATTATGCCATATGACTATTCACACATCATGAGTGACTGGGCACCAAAGTGAGCCATTTGTGAATGAATTACATTTTGGAAATTATTTATCTGTACTAACTGGTAAAGATTTATAAACATGAGCTGAATTGTGCATGTTTGGAGCAAGTCAGTACTTCTCCCTGATGCTTTATTTTTCTGTCCAAGAATCTCATTTTCCATTAAGATACATGATATATAAACACATAAAATTTTAGTCTCTTGCCTGTGCCATTGGGAGAAAAATCTTCAAAATATGAGCAGGATATAACCAACATAGTAAAGTCTTCCTGAGTCCACAAATAACCCAATCTCTGCAAGACACGTGAATTGTCTCATTCATCTCAGCTGAACCCACTATCTGAAACTTAACGAGCTTGAGAATTATGATGACTGAAATATTAACGTTGGTATTTTAGTGGTTATTAAAGCCTGCAGAAAAGGTGTGCATGGGAGATGGCAATGTTTGAAAGACTAGGAAAACCTGGAGCAAGCAGCAATTTACGAGTAGGATGAGCCTGCAAGATGAGTGGAGCCTGGGAATGTTTCCTTCACTTGATTTTCCTATCTTCAATCCGTACTTATGAATATTTAATGCTTTGACTAGTTTATGAATGATTCATCAACACAAGCACACAAACAGAGCAAAATTGGGAAAATGTTTGCTTTCTTGGATTTTGTTTAACCACTGTTTTGCATGAGACAGAGCAGATCTCAAGGTGCATGGAGGGGTTGACAATGAAGTGCGGCTGCTGCAAGTCCCATGGAAAGCTTAATTTTGAATATTCTTCCATGAGTGGCTAGTGGTGACCTTTGTGCTGTGAATGACAGATTATGTAAGGAGATAGGTCTCATGCAGCGGGACTGTGAACCTGCTATCCTTCTCAGAGAGCTTTGCAGAGTGACATTATAAGAGGTGTCAGTTTGCTCAGGCATTTCTGTTGCTGTGCAGTTACCTCACATCTCTGTCTTAGTAATCTGACTCATTTTTTTCAGAAAAAGGTAGAGGTGCCACAGGAGATGTTGAAGACAAGAAGAGTCTTCCATGAACTCTGGGCTGGAATAAAACAAGACCTTTAATGCTGGTGTATTCTTTCAGTCAGGTCTTGCAGAAACTACATCAGGCCTGCAAGACACAAAGTCTCTCCATCTCTCTGTGCAGTCCAATTCGAGTGCACAGCACTGCTCCAGAAGAACTGGGGATGAGGTGGGGACAAATAGGGGTCAGGACATGTCCTGCATTCATTGCTGGGCAGAGGCATCACTAGAATTAAGGCAAACATCTCAGGCATCTTCTCTTCTGACTTACAAGATGAAGTCAGGTGCTAGGGATGTATCTGCCTCAAAGGATTGTGCAAAATGGAGTGCTCCCCTTGCACGCAAGTGGTATGTGAGATTGTGGCATGGGAGAGTGGCCATGGCAATGAGACAGAGGGCAAGATGCAGCCCCAGCTGCTGGGGAAAGTGAGACAAGAGTCTGCTGTTAGAGGGCTGTGGTTCATGTGTAGCACTTTGTGGTTGCAATAATGAGGCTGGTGCTAGGAGGTGGCAGAGCTGTGTCTGAATATCACTGCTGGTAGACAGGAGTTGTGCTATCTGCTCCTGTGTCTGCTAGCTTTGTGTCTCTTCCTTTCCCAACCAATCTGTATGAAGATGTTAATGACAGTTACCCACCTTTTAGGAAGAGAGAGGAATAGGACTACCGGAAGAGTAAGCAAAAGAATAGTCAATCCAAATAGCAGGGAACACTTTATGAGGAAATCTATTAGTGTAGAAGTGAAGCAAAGAAGATACCAAAATCAGACGCTTGGAGTGTATAAGGTCAGTCAAAGGGAAACTGGGAAATGCTGGAACAGAGAATGTGCAGAAAAGATGAACACCCTTTCAGGAAACAAAATGAAGAAGTGGATAAAAACTGGTGAGGCTTTTCTGTCTTTAAAGTCTTTGATAGCATAGATGAGTGACTGTTTACCTTGCTGTTGCCAGCTCCATTTCAGTGATGGCCACAACATTTCTGTGTGTAGCTGGGAAAAAAAATAAAATAATAGAACCATCTGGAAGTAATGAGTCAAGGATAATGTAAGATGACAGTAATTAATTCTTTGAAATAAAATTCCACAGGAGGGGGAAAGAAAACAAGCAGAAGGAGGATTGGGAACTATGCCAGCTGGGAAGCCCAGGGGACAATTCTGGGAATGTAAAAACTTCAAATCCTTTGGAAATCCGTGCATATACTAAGGGAAGGACCAAAGCTGGTCTGAAAGTTCCCAGTATAACACTTGGGTTTCTGGGATAAGCGGCCTTTTTCACCTGGGAATCACCACTTAAATATAGATATCTGCCATGTTTATCATCTTCCAACATGAGTGTTTGCTTGTTTGGTTTATAAAAGAAGGCTTTGGGGATACAGAAGCAGAGCACATTCTGGAAAATGGTACACTGACAAATAGCCTGACTCCCTGATTCTGATCTTCTGATTGTTCACATTGTGTGTATTTTAGCATGTTTGTCCCTGAATCAGTTTGATACTATTTAGACCCCTTAAACTTTATTTGTTTTTAAACATTGCAACACACCTTTTTAATACAATGTTTTTTTGGTAACTGTCTTTTCTGTGACAGTCTAGAGCTGCTGCAGCCTCTCCAATGGGTGGGTATAGAGGCAGAGAGCAAATCCAGTGAAGCATAGTCTCAGATTTTTCAGGATTTTGAGTTTTTGCAGGATCACCACCCACAGCTTCTGCTGATCTTTAAGTGAAAAGCCTGTCTCTATGGCCTTAGAACAGTCAAAGGATTCAGGGATTTCCATCCATTTTAGCAATGGCTTAATTTTGCCATACCAGAATGGGACCAATCCTGAAGGCTCAGGGTTTACCATCTGTGGTCATGGTCTGTGTTGCAGGTGCAATGATCTGAGTCCGTCCTTCATTATAGCTTTGGGGTCCTTATTGCTCTGAGATCATGTCTCACTTGTCCGTGGAAGGGGATGGTGCGCACCTGAATACACTCTGAGGTCCAAACTCTTTCTGAAATTGGAAGAGCTCAAGGCCGCAGTTACAACAACCCTTCCTCTGGATTGTCAGGAAAGCTTAAGTACAAGCCTTTATCAGTCTCAATATGCAGACCCCTGCAATTTGGACTAAAGCAGTCTCTCTGAGGGCTGGCAGCAGCAGTATGCAGTGATTTGCAATGCAGATCAGTTGCCAGAGGATGAAATAACACACACTTTACAAGCTATTTATTTCTGGCCCTCTGAAATCAAGCCTCAGAGCTCATCTGGTTTTGTTTCAGAAGAGTAACAAGAGGTTGCAGCAAAGATGGATACTAGAAACAGAAGGAAAGGTACTTAGGCTGTGTGCATGCTGTGCAGTATGGGAAAGCTACCCCCAAAACCCACTGACGGGTGCAATTCATTTTCCCTAGAACTGCTTGATAAGGCATTTGTGTGGGACTGACAGGTATATCCTGTGAATGTCTCAGGTACCAGAGGCATTTAGAGTACTATGCTCAGGCAACTAACTTGCTCTTGGCTCATTTAGCTTCATGGTGCTGTGCTGCATGAAGGTCTAAGCCATTTCCACGCCCAGCAACAATGTCTAGTGTGCATAGACCTTAAAAAAGGTGCTGTGTTCCCCCAGCCCAGCCCTGGAGGAGCTGACAGACACTGGAGCTGTGGTACTCTCAGGCCAACTTCTTCAGTTCAACCCAGTGCTCCTTCTCTGGCAGCCCTTCTTCTTCCCACTCTCTCTTGTGATCTCTGGTGTTATGCTCTGCTGGGTTTTTACTCCTGCTGCAGCTGTGGTGTCCACAGGTTAATTTTCTGTGGGAAGAAGTAAGCAGGGTTGTGCTGTGCTGCTTCCCAGGTATGGGAGTCTCCGAGATGGATGGTGGTGCGTGCTGGATGGCCAAACAACCCTAACCTCAGGGCAGGTCTGCAGTGGTTGTAAGGAGCATGTTCAAGGTTGGATGGGAATACAGGCTCCATAAATTGTTCTCAAGGTCATGCTCACCCAATGGGAGGCATGAAGATGACTTCTGGCCGCCTTTGTCCACCACTGTTCCCTGGGTTGCATCCCTTCAGGCAGAGCACAGCTTACTGTATCTCTCCTCATCCTGCATTCTTATTTTTATTTCCCCAGCACCAGTCCCCCACTCTTTTTCCCTTTCTTTCCCAGGCTATTTAACACCAAGTTTTTAATGTCAATCAGGAGATCCCTTATTCCTCCCCAAAACCAGCTGGAAATGTAACCTCACCGTACCTAACCTATTCTCTCAAAATCATCAAAGCTAATAGCAGCATCTCTCTCCTGCATCCTGCCTGAGGTTTTGGTTCCCTGCAGATGGAGTTTTCATTTAATCAAGCTCAGACTGAATGGAAGCAGCACTATTAATTAAACAATGGCCCATATGGTGCATTGCAAATATCTACAACACTGGGAAATTAATATCAATTATATCAGAAACTTGAGGAGGTAAGACCTGCAGAGACACACTGTTTGGGTTGTGCTAGAAACCGAGCACAGGAGGAGCGTGGTCCTGTGGAGAAAACTCTGGACAGGGAGCAGGGAGCATCTGATCCTATTTCTAGCTGTGATGCTAATATTCTTTGTGTGGCTGGACAAGCCACTCCTGGGAAGGTTTCTTTAGGTGAAAGTCAAGGAGAATTCGGTGTGTCATTCCCAGTTGTACCCCCCAAAATACATCTTGCGTTCCTGTACGCCAGAATCTAATGAAATGCTGTGATAATATTATCCTTTCTAAAAAATATGCTTTAGGAGTTGCAGAGAAAACTATCTACAAGGACTAGGGGTAAAAAAAGCTGCAACATCTGTTTCAAACCCCTATTAGTAGTGTCTCAGTTCAGTGTGCTGTTTCCTGGCTCCAACCCAGAAATTCTCCCCTTACCA
This sequence comes from Eurystomus gularis, assembly GCA_013400335.1. Lineage (NCBI taxonomy): Eukaryota > Metazoa > Chordata > Aves > Coraciiformes > Coraciidae > Eurystomus > Eurystomus gularis. Next base: position 347,331 of record VZZY01008078.1, read on the forward strand.
GTTGGATAGTTCTCTCTCTAAGCTCATACTTTAGCGAGCGGTAATTTGGTAATCAGATTACTTTTTCTACAAATCATACCCCACCCTACTGGCATGGCCAGAGATGTCCCGGATTTCTTATGTACATCATATTATGTACAGTAGCTATCCAGAAATCCAGAAAGGTTGATTGCTGTGGAGGCACTGAGCTGATTTCTGTCACGTGTGGCAAGTTTGGCACATCTGGCACTGGAGCTGTATGGGTGAAATTAAATCATCGTTGAACATGTTGAACCTCCACTTTGGACTGCAGTGGCAGTGGTGGGTTTGTCTGCAATTTAATCACAGCAGCGTATGTCACTGGATTTTCTTATGAGAACACAAAGAAGTGGGACTAGAATTTAAAAAAAAAAAAAGAAAAGAAACCACCTCTATCATGTTATTTTTAGAGCAGCTGGCTTTATCAAGGCAAGGAGTTGTGTGCAGTAAACACTGAATGGCTGTGACAAATATCTGTTCAATCAGAGATGGAGAAGTGTCACTTCGTAGTAAGAACAGAAAACCTCTGTCTGTGCTAGAAACAGTGACGGTAGATTTGTTATCAGATGTATGAGCTTTGTTTAGCTTTCAGGGACTCTTGAAGGTTACAACAGGGGCTTTTTGAGCAAAAGCCCCCTGTCTAAGACCCTAGCTGACAACTCATGCTGGGCCTTGTTTCTCTGGAAGGCAAAAATTATTTCCAATTACAGGTCAGCAGACTTTTTGCTTGAATGGGAATTAAGTCAATCAGATGCCAATACTTTTTTTCCTCTCCTCCCTTAATAGATTTCAGTAATTATTTTGTCTTTGTTGTGAGTAAACCCAATGTCAGGCATATTGGCCTGCTCAGATTTAAAGCTGCTTTGGCCATATGGAATAAAACAATGGTGGGAGAACTGAGTTGGAACAGATAGAAACTGTTCCAATCCTCAGACTTAATAGTCATCCTGGCTTAACAGGGTTTGAAGGATGGAGGAATGCTTAGATGAATAATTGCTCTTTTGCATTTCCCTGCTCCTGAAAGGCTCCTCAGAAGTTTCCTGTCTCAGATAAGGCCATAGGTGGGCAGATATATCAGGGCCTCTTATGGGAATACTGCTCCTCACACTGGAGAAATAGTTTCACGATCTTATCACACAACTTTGTGCAGCTCAGTGCAAGGATGAGGTCCAGGTGCAGCCTCATATACACAAGGTATGAAGAGAAAGTGGCTTTGGGCTTGGTTCTGCAGTCTCCAGCTTATGCTGGATCCTGCTGCATGGAGGCATAACTCTTGCTGGGATGCAACTACAGCTCAGGGGAAGCTTCCTCTGGGAAATGGGTTATGGAAAAGGATTGTTATGCAACTGTCCACACTATCCTGCAAAACACTTGCTTAATTTCCTTTCCTTTTGGGGGATTAAGGACACAGGCTAAACCTATTCTGCAGCACAGACAGCCTTTCCTTGCTCCCTTTGTTGCAATTTATGGGGGTTTGGAGAGAGGGATGGGTCAGGCTACAGAACTGCCAGCTGTCTTGTGACACCTGTATACAGGAGACAGGAGTTGTCCTCAGCTTGACACAAGGGATGCTTGAATGTGGATGGTTTGTTCCTGCAGTACTCAGACTCACTGTTCCCCAGTCTGTAATAGAAAAATCTCCCTTTTTGGTCTATTTTTAGCCTTCCCCTCTGTAGAATGAATTTTATTTATTTATTTATAATAATTTTAATTTTAGGTCTCAGAAAGATGGGAAAGAACAGCTGAATGAGAACTGCCTAGAAAGAAGGAATGGAAGGAAACAAAAGCTCAAATGCTGTTTAGTTGTAATGCTTTCTCCTTTGTGCTATGGAGTGTCCCTGAGAGTAAAAATTGACCAGGCAATTGTAGCTGAGGAAATCTTCAGAGAATGGGCATCTTCAGAAGCCTTCCAGATCTAGGACCATGAGGAACAAAGAAAGTTCACCTTGTAGATGCATCAAATCTGTGCAAGATTCTGGGAGATTTCCAGGTGAAAGTTCTCATAGATCTAACACAAGTCAGGGAAAAGGGCTTATGTTTGCTCCAGGCTAATGGTGTAGATCAGAGGGGGTTAATTATTTTCTGCTGACCTCATCAACCTCAGGTCAAACCAGTATTCTCAGCTAATTGAGGGTAAGGTCTCCTTGGCAGACAGAGGACTGTAGCCACCTCTGAAATAAGACTTCGGGATGATATGCAGCATGTAGATCTTGTTTGCACATCTGTCCCCTTGTAAAATCTACATGTTTATTTTTATTGATGCTTTTACAGTTTGACAAATACATTTTTCTATGAAGAGAAACATAATTAACTTAAGTCATTTATATTAATCAGATGGGGGAAAAAATGATGCAAAATGGGTAATTTTGTACTGAACAAGTCGAGTAACCTAATGAGTATAGATGATGCTGATTTATGTGTTTACGGAAAAGTAACACTGGGCTGGAGGAGTGGAGGAAGAAAACGGGCCAGGAAAATGGACTGTTAAATGATGTTCTGTGATTTCTGTGGAGTCGTGCTCAAGAAGTGTTTCAAATATAAATGCAACTTTTCAGTGAGCTTACTAGGACTAAATTACTCAGAATGACAAAGCAAGACATTATTAGATTCACTGTTTTTAAATGGTGGGCTGACCCTCACTGCCACAAATGAGGCACACTGGTAAGTGTTTTCACTCATTTACTTGTCTGAGATTTGTAGGGCAAAGCCATATTTCAACTGAAGAGTTGGTGCATTTTGCAAGAAAGTAAACGCTGACATGAAACTCATTACCTTCTCCCCAGGACTTGTGTTAGATACTAGTGGGAAAAAACATGGGGTTGAAATGTCAATCTCATTGAATCAGTGACAAAATTCCTATGGGATTCAAAGGTCTCAGACTTACCTGTAACAGACTAGGTATCTGTACAACCAGACGCTACCTAATACGGAGGGGAATTCTCTCTAATCCCATTTGATGCTCTAAAATGTGCATATTGAAGGTTTTGTGGTAGGTATGTACTGAAAAGCATCTTGATCTTTTAAAGACCCAGTAGGAACAAATTATTTACCTTCAAAGATGTATCTATCTTAGTATCTCAGACCTGGCACAGCCACTTGAAGCCTCAGAAGAAAGCTAAGCAAGTCCTAATGTACCTCAGCAGTTGCATAATGGACTTTCTCATGTTTCCTCTTTCTTAAATGAAAGAGCAGGAAATCTAGGCACAAGGCTTTTCTTAACGTCATGTCTCCAAGACATATTCATTGTCCTTTTATCAGAACTAGTCACAGCTTAGAACATGGCAGTCTCAGATTCACAGCTTTGTTTGCTCAGGTTGCCTAACACAACTAGGTTTTGGAGCTCTGTTTTATTAATCTTTTATACAATCAATAATTAAAAGCAATAAACTTTGTTGGAAAGCTTCTTTTATCCCAGAGGATTTCAGAGAGGTTTGTAGATTGCATGCAGGGAGCACAGAAGCCACCTCTGTGCCAGCACAAGGCGGCAGTTTAACAATGAGCAGCTTAACGTGTGCTGGAAAGTAAATGAAAAATATCACTTGCTACTTCATCTTCAGCAGAAAATGCGGAGAGAGTAAATATAATGATTCTGTAATGTTCCTGCAGGCATTTGTCCAAGACTGCAAAACATTGATACTGCTATAGTAAGGTTAGGACTTAGGTGCTACTGAAAGTTCAGCTTTAGCAAAACCAGCCCATTTGTAGCTGGTTGCCTGCCCTCACCTGCGTAGGGATACAGCAGGTACTGAGGTGGGGACCTCCAACGGTTTGATCTGAAAATAGAGCATACATTTTTACCTGTAATGGTTATTAAGCACAGGCACAAGGTACTACGGCTTGCATCTCCATCACCAAAATGTTACAGTCCAGACCAGAAGTTTTCTAAAGACTAGGCCAAACAGAAATGAATCAGGAAAACTTTAATGCCTCTGTGATGTGGAAGGCTGGAACAGGTGATCAGGATGTTTTCTTTCTGACTCTGCTGTTTGCAAAATGCTTCACAGTTCAGGTTCATGGTCCTTTTGAATTCCAAACTGGTTTACTCCTAAAAGGAGGGATCCATGCTTCTGGTTAATTTTCAAGACAATTTGCTTTAATGTTGCAGTTCAGGCTTTTCTGCAAATACATACCAAGGACTGTCCATTTTTATTTCAATCTCAAAAGCTGCTGAATAGCTTATTCAAAGAGTCTGAATGAAGATTAAAATAAAGGTATCACCCACAGGCAGAGAATAGGCCTGGAAATCTCAATTAGAAAGTTTCTCAATATTATAAATGATTGAAAGACCTGATTGCTTTAGGTAATATCTTGCTGGGATCTGAGGCACCAGGACATCTTTCACTGTTCCAAGCCTAGTGTTGGTACTGATTAAGCTTTACAGGGAGTTGTAAGAGGCAAACCCCTTTGTCTGCTAAATCTCTTATATCCCTTGTGTAAAATATGGGGGACACCTTGAAAGAATGAGCAAAACTAGCATACAATGGGGTGTAAACACTGGGAAATTACCAAGTGAGCTGCACTCTTCAATTTGCACCCGTGAAAACCTTCTAAATCTAGGCAAACCCTGAACTACGCCTTCGTGCAAGTAATGCCACCGCAGGCATATTGTTGTTATTGTTATTGTCATTGTTATTATTATTATTGTTATTGTTGTTATTATTCTTCTTATTATTATTACTAATCTGTTCACCACAGGCAGTGACCAGTGGTTTGGAGCGTGCAGTTATCCCTGAGAATCTTGCTACCACCAGACCCTTGGAAAAGAAGTCAACGAAAGCTGCTCAACAATAAATTCAGTGCTTTGTAATTTACACACATTTGCAGAAGTCCCAGAGAATTGCCATTCTTTGCTTCAATGTTTACCATCTTCAGACAAAGAATAAAACAGTCTGTGAAAATAGTTCCTTATTGAATGTTGTCAGAATAGTGATCAGTTTTTCGACAACATTTAGCTCCGCAGTTGTCTCTTTCTGCCTCTCAGTAAACATGTAAGTGGCGTTGCGCTGTAGATAAGTGGTGTCATCTGGGAGTAGGCTCTAATCACGTCAGCTCCATGGCAGCCTCCCCCGCACAGCTGGGGTGGCACAGTTTGAAGTGTGCTCTGCGTTTTTACACAGAAGTCGAGGTAAGAATGACTGGTGGGAGTTAAAAAAACCCTGGTTTGTTTTTCAGAATAAGTTTTGATTAGATAATTATTCCTGTAGAGGCCCAGCTGCATTGCCTGAACTCAGTTTCATCTCTCTTTAAATACTGACACCTATTTCTGTTTCTCTTTCCCCCCATACCCTGTGATCCTGGCTATGGCTTTACCTGTTCTGTCCTTGAGTTTCTCTACAGCTGAGAAAAACTCCCCAGTACATGCATAAGGACAGCCTCCTTCTTCTCATCCACTTTCATCTCTGCTTCGAACCTACCTTTTCTCCTGCTCAGCTTTTGTTTCTCTGTTGAGCATCTTGTTATCCTGAGGGTCAAGGATACTGGATAAAACCAAAGGGTTTAGGCTTTCAACTTTCCATACGGAAATTTTCAAGGGGTTTTTGTGGAGCCTTCCAAAGGATACAAATTGCAAACTAAAACACTGCTTCTCCTTTTGAACACTGGAGATTAAGGGTATGGGCACACAAACACCTTACAGCTCACCACACATCAGCAACTTCACAGCAGCTGCTGGTGTGTATCTTCTTTTCCCTTTGTGTGTGCGGAAGAGCATGCCCCTCTTGTTGTGGGGAATAAGCTGATTCTATTTTACCATGGGTTAAGAGCATGCACAGGCATGTGCAATCAAAACAGCACGGCTGGTGAGCTGCAGTGTGCTTGCCACCTCATTGCGTGATTCCTTGTTCATCATGAATGTGACTCCTTGTCACGGCACTGACAATTGTACGAAGCCTTGAACCTTTCTGTTCCTTCTCCTCTGGTGTCTGCATCTCACTGACTTTTGGTGTTCTCTGTCCTCCATATTTCATATTTTGGCAGCCAGGGGAACCACTAAAATTTTTCGTCATCTGAAGAGAAGAACTAAGAGTGAAAACCAGAGTATAGCAGAGCTTTTGATTTCCAAAGTGCTTTGCCTATACCCACATTGCAGATGACAGAAAGTTGGTAGGTGACAATATTTATTTTCCAATCTGTGCTGAAAGGAACATATCATCCATTGCTTGTTGCGAAGTGACATGCCCTTGGGTCATATCGTGCACAGGGGAAATGGTCTTATTTTTGTAGACACACTGCTTCACTCTGTAACCAGACTAAGCAGTCAGACATGATCCCACGTGCACAAGAAACCCTCAACTTCTGGGAAAACTTCATGGCTGCAGACAATCTTTTGTTATCTTTCTTCTGCATGTGGTATATAGTTTTGCCTATTACTGAACAGACTTGAGAAATAAACCCCATCCCGGAAGCTCTGTGATCATGCACACTCTGCTGGAAATGTGTCTAGTTTGCTTGGATGTGCTATCTCAGTCGATTTTCTATTTAAAAAAGGACTGCAAATATTAGTCAAAAGGTTTGCCCTGAGGAAATGGTACCAGTTACACTGGACTCATATGCCTTTTAAAATACATTTGGCAAAAAGGTACAATAATTTCACCATCATTATTTTAGATGACTTTGATCTTACTAAAACTTTACACTTACAGTCATATTTTCATCAGTAGATTTCACATTATTGTGCAAATACGAGTAAATAATACCATCATTTGTGTTTTGCAGATAAAAACTGTGGCATAAAAGATGAAAATGGTACACTCAGTTAAATCTAGACTTGAGTTCAGGCCTTTTGTTATATATCTTTGCTCCCTTAAAAAGTGCCCTTATTTTTTCTGTTTGCTCCCTAAATTTTCCTATCTTATATTCTATACTGTTCTGATGCATTATTAAACAACTAACGCGTTCCTTCCTGAGGGCTATCACTCAAGTGGTCAAATTATTCCTGTGTTTCCAAGTCTATAGAGCATTTTAAGGCTTTTCCTGGAAAAATAAGGTGTTCCTGAAGTTATTTCTGGAGCTAGGAGCCAAAATGACCTTGACTTTGAAGGCACTTCCAAGCCCGAATGCTACTACAGTTATAATGCACTAGAACAAAAAAACAGCTGAACCTTTTTTTCAGGAACTCCAAAACATTGATGCTTGGCTCCTGTGTTTGCATTTACAGTCCCTTTCTAGCCAGTTTCAACGCTGAGGATGCTGCTGGTACACAGCTGTTGTCCAGACTAGGCACCAGTACCTCTTCTTTTTGGGGGGCTGTTGTTTAGTATCCAGAAAAGCCAGGAAATACAATGAATATTTCCAGACAGTTACTTTCCCATGAAAATAATTACTGTAGCTGTCACAGTGGTCCCTGGCAGTGCTGGAAGGCTCTGTGTGATTTGGACAAGACAAGAGCCATCCATGATGTTCAGAAGATCATGTGCAAGGATCTGCAACAACACTAGGGAAAAAGCTGGAGAAGAGGTGTTTTTGTGTCTATTTTTAATAGGAAAGTGACTGCTAAACTGGTCTCTTTGTGATCAAATGCGCCATACACATTTTTTGTAGCTTTTTGTTGGAAAAATCTCATGACTACTATGAAGTGAGCATAGCTTCTGAGGTTATCAGATGTGCTTATTTTGTTTCTTGTGTGCTGTTTTACAACCATACTTGCATCTAGTGCTTCACCTAAAAAGTGTGTTTTAACACTGCCTGCTGGCAGAATAGGAGCAACAAAATTCTTACCATCCCTGTCAGATATTGTTGAGCAATTGTAAACTGGAGGTGGGTTGGTGAGGGGCTTTCGCTATCAAAGAAGATAGGGTCATCCAGGACTAAGTGGGTAACACATTCATATTTCCATACCATCACTCAGATATTCTCAGACAATTAAGCAGGGGAAATGAATTTAAAATTGAATACTCTTTGGTATGGCTTCTTGAAATTACTTTTATTAATCAACATTGATTTTTTAAACATTTTTTACATAATAGTGTCATAATTTTTCCTGTTAAAGAGAGTAGCCAGGAACCTGGCAAAGACTTGGTAACTAATGAATCTGATTTTGTATTCCACGTGCTGTGGCCCAGAAGCCAGGCTGTGACAGATTTCTTTATTGAACCTTCAGGCAGGCTCTTTGTGAGAGTAATTTTGTAAATGAGGGTTTGTAAGCTGTGACCGTGGAAAAGGATCATTGTCCGTAACAGTGGATGGTTCAAGGGCCTGATTAATAGTAGTGAACAAAGGCTTTCACCTTGAAGGTCACCCATTCAGATTTAACCCAGTCTGGCAGTGACAGCAACTTCATTGTATCTCAGAGCTGTAAGGGACAAAAATGTTGGTTGGAAACTCAGGCACCACTAAAGCATATACTGGGAACAAGAGGGAGAACACTTGCATCTCTAGGGACATCTAGCATAAGGGCTCAGTTTGGTTGCTAATATCCCCAGGAGACCAATTGTGTTAGAAGGCTCTACAATGACTGTATGAGAAGTGTGTCTCTATATGTGATCTCTTTAGGGAGCCTAAATGGACTAATTACCTTAACTGAGTCATGTAAGTACTGTCCCAAACATGAGTCCTAGTGACAGGCTTGTTGGGATGACGTAGAAGCAATTGGGTGTCGCTGAGTAGTGCTTCTACCATTCTGCATGTGTCATGGCACATGAATTTCTGTGCATAGAGAGTCCATGAGCTTTTATCACTTTTTGGGCACAGATATTTCCTATTTCCTTCTGTCATTGTGTCTCTTTCTGGCTTTGGATTCCTCTGTAAGATTTCCAGGACAGAAACTGTTTCCTGCAATCATACAGTGCCTGTATCATTGAAGAGAGATGAACCTCTTACTGCCTCTGGTTGCTATCAAAAAAGCAATGTGTTGTGCAGTGGATAAGGAGGAGATAATTTCACTGGTGCTGCTTGTGCTGACTATTTTATTGAAAGATTTTGGAGACTGCTTTATGATTGCCAAGAAGATGTGACTGGAACAGTTGTGCAAACTCTAGTTTCTTATGAACATGCCAAAACTGTGAAGATTTGTTCATGAAATGAGAAATTGACCCTGAGGAAATAAAAAGATTCCTTGCCATCTTTAAATAGATCTATACATACCTGCTGGACTCTTTGGCCAGTCAACAATCCATTGAAGATTAGGAGGAAAAACTAGATATTTAGATTCTGTCTTGGATTGGTGACGTGGCTAGATGTCAAATGAGGGGGGAAGACCATATAAAGAGCACACAACAAAGTGGATCTGTAGGAACGAGGTTGGAAGCGCGATAAGGCAGTTTATTGCTGATTAAGCATCAGCTATTCATTCCATTAATCAGAAAATCAAAACCAGACTGCTGGATGATTAAGCCAATTACCTAATTCTCATTAGCAGCAAAGGGACAGAAGAGGGGTGGGGGTGGCTGGTGTGCATTCCTCATACTTCTTTCCAACTAATTTGGGAAAAGAATATGAACATGAAATAAAGTGTGAAGGATGGTATAGTTGTGACTGCTAGGGCAATGGGGATGAGGGTTTCTGCATAGAACTGAAGTAGTTAGTACACCTATGTCCCTACCATGGAGCAATTTGCAGTTGACCTTAGACACTACTGGAGCCATGCCTGGAGGTAAGCTTACCTTGCCATATATGTCTTTGCCCTCTGAACGACTTGATGTCAAGAAAAAAAACACTCTGAGCACTGTTATCTTAATAACAGTGGAATAAATTCTGTATTTGAGAGGGTCATGGTTTTTGGATTTGAGTTGGAGGCCCTGGCATCGGACACTCAGATTGTACCTCCAGAGAGATCAATGCATCTGTGCAGGCAGGATGGAATTTTATTTTGTTTACAAATATTATTTCTCACAACGATGTTTCCTTATGCTTCCCAAGCACTTTTTACTGTCTTCCTCCAAAGGGTTTTATAAACTTCATGAATTTAGCTTCAAAACATATTCTGCCTTTCTTAGCATTATCTTGGGTTCACTCTTACCTCACTTTTGAATGTCATTATTACGTCATTAGGGCACGAGTTGCAAAATGTGAATTTAACTAACTGTGCACCACTTGCAATGGAATGAACTGCCAATAGCTAATTATTCACTAGAAAAGTTCATGGATAACTGTGATAACAGATACATCTGAGAGTTTTCTAGTCTGCCTCTGGACAATTCGTAAGTACAGAAATGGCAACATTCATTGTATGATTTATTTGTTGTGAAGTGTTTACTTGGCTCTGATCCCACGTCTGTAACACCAAGCCAACAACAGTAGGATCCAAACAGACTTTCTCATGAGATATCCAGAGCTTCCTTTTTCAAATTTGGCCAGAAAATACAAGAACAACAGCTTTTCTTGTGGCATTTTAGTGTTTCCAGTCTCTCTTTGATCCCAGAAGCACAGAAGCAGCAGAAAAACAAAAGTGAATGAACAGAGAAGAGATTCCTTTAAAAAAAGATCTTCCTCAAACAGAAGTTACTGCTACCCAGTAATTCCATCGTCAAATCTAGTTTATGCCTGTGTGCTGTCTTGCAGGAAATCACACTGAACAGTTATAACATTCCCTCTGGGTCCTGTGAATTTTAAAGCCTCCAGTGAAACCTCAGGTAAACACCTAGGAGCGAAGAGGAATCAGTACTGACATTTTTTTGTGAAGCATTTGTCCAATATGGCTGGAGTTAAGTAAAATGTATGCTGTTGGTATCCTGCAGCAGCCCTGCCAGAAGCACCTTTAAAGATACCTGTGGACACCCAGTACCGTGCTGTCAAAACTCACCTGACCCTGTGTGGCTTGGCTGTCAGCTAGGTCTGTAGACCTTCTCTTGCCTCTTCAGCTACTGAATACTGTGCGAGGACTGTCAGCTCAAGCTCTCTGGGGTGGCTTTCAGTGTTCTTGGCTCCAAAGCTTTAAAAAAGAAATTGTTCCCAAACTCCTGATTTTGGCTTACAGTCGTAAATCTTACAGCTTCTGGGGATATTTGATAATTTTGGCTCTGGCTATTGAGCAGTTTGTGCACCCCAGTGGTCATATTTTCACGTCTCAGCAACTATGAGAGCTAGAGAGGCTAGAAAAACAAAATAAAAAAAGATTCTCCTGCCATCTCTGGACTCCAGGAGCTGGAGCTTCAAGTAAAGTGCTGGTTTTGTGATCAAACTGGCAAAACCCATTCTATTCTTTTGCTGGAGAATGGCCTCATATAGCATTTTCTTCTCTGTTTCCAGCACGTGCTTGTCAAAATATTTCACTCTTCATTTTTAGCCTATGACTGCAGATGATCCCAGCTCCTCCCTGGTCCCTTGCCTTGTTTTGACTGGGAAAGCATAATGCTTTTAGGTAACATGCTCAGCTGCCTACAGATGCACCTATAACAGGGAAACAGTCTCCTGAAATGGAAAGGGAACATTAGCCTGGTCTTTGACATGTCAGATCTGAGAGAAGAGTGGAAGTATTCTGGGAGTGGCCTCAGGCAGAGCCAGGCTGGCAGGGTTGCCATGGCAATCAGCTTGTTTATCACATCAAGGTCCCAGTAATGAAACAGCAGAAGAGGTAATTCAGAGAGCATTTAAAGTAAAATATACACATCAAAGTGTATTGGGTTGCAAGAAAAGTGGGCAAAGAGGTTGAACTGCCTCAATGGTTTATGAATAAATTAAAAGACTGAACCTCTTTTTGATTTGAATAAAATAAATGATAGATTTTTCAGCAACTTCACTGTCAAGAGGTGATACTGATCAAAATACAGATATAGTCGTGGCACACATACAAACCGAGAAAGGCATTTGGATGTGCACACTGAACTCATACTTAATTCACGCAAATTGCCCTGTGTTGGTCAATGATAGCTTTTTTAATCCTCCTATTTTCATTGAGAGAAATGGTCAGGCAATCAGAAAGTAGTGTTAATTTGGGCCTCGGTTTGAGCAGAGTGAAATAACTGACAAAAGCTGTGATGGCTTATTGCATAAGACAGTGTTTACTTATAGAATACAGAACACCTTGTGGGAGGAGGGAGGTTCTCCTCCCCCTCTATTCTGCCCTGGTAAGGCCACATCTGGAGTACTGTGTCCAGTTCTGCGCTCCCCAGTTCAAGGGTGACAGGGAACTACTGGAGAGTCCAATGGAGGGCTACAAGGATGATTAAGGGACTGGAACATCTCTCATATGAAGAAAGACGGATATCCCCGGGGCTGTTTAGCCTGGAGAAGAGAAGGATGAGAGGGGATCTAATAAATGTTTATAAATATCTGAAGGGTGGGTGTCAGGAAGATGGAGCAATCAGTCCCTTTTCAATGGTGCCTAGTGATAGGACAAGGGGAAATGGGGATAAACTGGAACACAGGAAGTTCCACTTCAACATGAGGAGAAACTTCTTTACTACGAGGGTGACAGCACTGGAAGAGGCTTCCCAGTGAGGCTGTGGAGTCTCCTTCTCTGGAGACTTCCAAGACTCGTCTGAATGCATTCCTGTGTGACCTTGCCTAGGTGAACCTGCTTTGGAAGGAGGGTTGGATTAGATGATCTCCAGAGGTTCCTTCCAACCCCTGCCATTCTGTGATTCTGTGAGGATACAATTTTAAGAGTAAGAAGATTGGAGCTATGGGGTAGTAACCGATGCTAAAAATTTTGTTAATTCTTGCATTGTTATTGATATAAGCACAACCCTGTGCTATGCATGCTACTGTAGAAATTTAACTGGTTACAAAGGGTGGCAGGATCAGCCACTTAGTTTGATCAGGAGGAAAGGCAATAGATTTGATTCAAAGAAGGGAGCAGCTCCAGGCATCAGTTTGTATGAGACTCTTGCTGTAAGTGCCAACCTGCTTAACCAGGCTTCAAAGGTCAAGCCATATGTTTTTGGAAAAATCTTTCCCCTTGGATTCACAAGAAGTTCCCTCATTTCACCTGTGACTTCAGATTGAGTAGGTACAAAGGAGCAAAACACAAGTGTTACACAGCCAAGCGCAGGAGCCCTTGATCAGGGAAACGTGGGCAGAGACCCTCACCCTTCCCACATGCCTGGGACCCCGGGTGTCTCTGCAGGCTATCTGCCTCCCTATGCTAACAGCCTTCATGCATTTGCACTGGGCGTTTGCACACATTGCTGCGTTAGTTTGCCCTGGAAAGCTTCAGAAACAGAGAAAGAAGAGTGCGTAAGAGGAACTGAAAGCTGACAGTCAGGGCCTGTCAGCTGTTGCACACTCTTCATAAGGGAAGACAGAGAGGTCTGGGGGTTAATAATACACACAGCTAAATAAGTCTAAAACATGCACTAAAGTCTAATGTTATAACTGAGTAAATTATATGCTTCAAAAGTTCACTGCTTACATATTTAGCTAGTGCTGGCTATACATCTACTCATGCCGTACTGTGTATATTTGAGTGACTGGAATAATTCCTGAGGTTAATTACTAAACGAACCAAAAGCCTTGAGTCATTTGCAGCTGATGGAGACCACTGCACTTATTCCTCAAATTTATCAAGCAAACACAATTATGCTGGTCATGACACATGGCTTGCCTAATAGCATGGGTGCATTGGACTAAAAACTCTGCCTTGGCATGTGTCTCTCAGCCACAAAGAAACTCTCACACACCATAAAATAGGAGCTGATGTGGGAGGGAAAGTGATGCCCACCCACTGGGTATTCCCCCAGTGCGGCTTTACTTTTAAATTACATTACATAACTGAAAACTACAGAAATATATGACATTATCTTCCTTAGAAGCTCAGGATATCTTTGTGTATAGTCTCTTCTAAGCGGATTTCTGATTGTAGGACATAAAGCAGTTTAGTTGGCTATGGCAAGTGAGTCAATAAGCAAGATGAACGCACATCTTTGAGGTCTTTGAGATGGTGTCTGAACCAGCTGCCAGTAAACTTCCACCACATTTTCAATGGGAACAAATGCTGTGAATAGCTGGAGAAGAATGGATCCAAGCTGTTTATGAAGCCCCATGCAACCTGCTGATCTAATGTCTGCTTATAAGCCCTTGCAAAGACTGGCAGATATGCAGTTGGTGTAACTTCATGTCAGTGAGCCACTGACACAGGAATCAAAAGTTCCTCTCATCAGCTCACCTCCTCTGCAAACCAGTGTCAATGCTTCATCTCCTCACCTTTCACTGCACATTGTTGCACTTTGCACAATTCTCCTTGTTCAGAAGGTTTCACCAGGTGGAACTTTCTTTCCCTGAAGTAAATATTTTTTAACTATGCATTCGGACAGACATGCACAAAATCACAAACCTGTAAACAGATATGAAGACAGGACAATGAATCTGTTATTTACAAGGTTGGTTAATGTACAATCTGGAAGTCTTTTCCACTTCTAAGGTAATAATAATTATATGCCTTAAAAATGTGATCATGTTCCTGATTCAACACTAACTTAGGTGTGCAGTTACAGACATTCCTGCTTAATAAAGCCTTTAAATATATGATTAAATCCTGCTAAAGCCCACTCTTAAGAGTTTAGGCAAAGCTACGTAATTCATTACTACATTAATAGACCCTCTACAAATCCTAACTAAATATGAAATAATGAAGCAGGAAGTATCATCCCTAATACCAGAATGATGACATTCATTAACAGAGGTATTCCTCAGCACTATCTACTTTTAGAATACTTTTTCCTTTTTGGTTAATCGAGGCTGCATACTGGCTGCCTTGTAGGGAGCACTGGCTGCAGCACCTTTAACATTAAATTTCTCAGCCTTGTGTACCATTTTGTCTGTGAAAGAGGGAGACAGCAGTAGAGGTACAGTACCAGCCTTTGGGGATCCCACTAGGTGCCGTACAGGCCCTTTGGCAACAACAGTAGCACTTGAGTGTCAGCTGTGGGCATGTGCATGGGGACATCTAACCCACAAATAGGGATGTGGCTAGTGCAGGTGTCACCAACCTCCCCTGCTTCTCCCTGGTTACTGTAGGATTCCCATCCTGCCCTCTGCCTCCTGCTGCTAGCTCTGTGATATCCCTGTGCTTGGGCTTTGCTTTTGGTCAGAAAAGTTGAATAAGACAGCCTGGATGTCAGACAGCTGCCCAGTTTATCTATTTTCAAGTGGGAAAATGGGGAACCTGATTACAGAGCTAATGTAGGAGCTAAGAAGCTTGAGAACTACTGATACAGAGTAATAGATTCCTAAGAGGGGAGGGAAGGGAAGGGAAG
>VZZY01008078.1:362672-431843 GCA_013400335.1 Eurystomus gularis
AAGGAAAGGAAAGGAAAGGAAAGGAAAGGAAAGGAAAGGAAAGGAAAGGAAAGGAAAGGAAAGGAAAGGAAAGGAAAGGAAAGGAAAGGAAAGGAAAGGAAAAGAAAGGAAAAGAAAGGAAAAGAAAGGAAAAGAGAAGAGAAGAGAAGAGAAGAGAAGAGAAGAGAAGAGAAGAGAAGAGAAGAGAAGAGAAGAGAAGAGAAGAGAAAAGAGAGAAGAGGAGAGAAGACAAAAGAGAAAACCCACCTTTGAAGCCTGGACAGGCAATGTAATTTTGACAATAGTTTAAAAAAAAGAAGAAAAGGGGAGCAAAAGAAAAGTTAAAAGAACTTGTTTGTGCTATTATAGGTTTATTTTTATGTTGTTTTGTGATCACATGGGCATGCTGCCAAACTTGCCCTGGTCACAGATATCAGCCCCCTTTTTTATCTGAGCTGATGTGAATGAAAGGTTCAGTCATTTGCTGGAGTGAAAAGCATTTTTTCTCTTTAAGTAGGAGTCAAATTGCAAGAGTCTGTATGTGGCAAGAAGAAAGTAAGATGAATGAACCTCTTGCATCATATCAATAAGAAGTCAATGCAGTCTTTGAAGACAGGTTATCTACGTGCATACAGCTTATGACATAGGCACCAGTGGTGCTATAAAGTCAAGGAGTTTAAAATAGGCAGATGATATACAGTAATTAAAAGAGGTGTTTCCCATGGAGGACTACCGAGACAATGATCTGCAGCAAAAGGTGGAAGAAGGAGAACTTGACAATATCTCTATGGCTCCATGAGTGCATTCCAGTGACAGTCGATACTACCTGCAGTGTGTTGATCTACCTGCTCCTACACATGCAGGGAGAGAGAATGCTGTTACTGAGCCTCGCTTCATCATCTAATGCTCTCTGTTTTGGAGAGAGAGATGCATTTCACTGCAGATTGTCATTGCTGGGCTTGATCTGCACACCGGAATAGCTCACGTTCAAAACACCTAGGTGTCTTTGTGTGGCACTGACAAGAGCTGGGATCACCAGTGCCTTCAACACAGTCCTGCATGTCTTCACTGGCTACAGATCACCACTGGCCCAGGGAGCTGCACTTGCTTCCCAAACTTGGTAGATGTTTCATGGCTCTAACTCCCATAAATTATCCTCCCTGAGTCTGAGTTATTCTCCCAGATCCTACGAAGACTTAGGCTAGGGCTGAAATACCCTAATGATTCAGGATTGCTATAATTTACAATCCTAATTAGGTCCCTCTGTGCGTTATGATTGATTCTTTAATTGTGGGATGGCCTGCTATGCTTTTCAACAGGATTTCTGTCTCATTCAGTAGCATGATTAGTCCTGCTCTAGGAGGTCTCCTTGGCTATATTTCCAGTCTTCATGTGGCTTCTGAGTTTGCTAGTCTGGGTACAAATCTTGTACTCAGAATGCAGGTAGGGAGAGACTTGGATGTGGATCAACACCTTCTTATGCCCTGATTTCCTCAGTAAGGAAACTGGCACGCAATAAAGAAGGAAACCACTGTATTCTCAAAAAAAATGCCCAGTTTGGATAATCAGATGTCCTGGTTTGACTTAGAGCAGAAGTAATTCTGTTTAGTGATTTTACTTCTTGGCTAAGTTTTTCTAACTAACTGCACTTTCTGAAGTTAATGACATATTTTCACAGACAGTGTCTGCTTCTAGCAGTAATAATGCTCAACGTTTATAGTAACTACCAAGAATCAGGACGCAGAAAGGCTCTTGATTATACTTGCTCCTGTGCAGACCAAGGTCACCACTAAATCTCAGGTGCCACCTTGGCGATGCAGAAAGTAAAAGGCCACACATGTGGGGGAGGAGTGGACAGTACAGGTGACCCTAAACTGACCAATGAGGTACTCCATCCCATATACATCATATTCAGTATAAAGCTGCGGGATCTTGGGAGTTGAGTTCTCTTCTTCAGCTGCCAGCATCTGGGGAGGAATCTGTCCTGCCTTTGATTCTGTTCTTTGTGTTCCTGAATCCAGCTCCAGAATCCAGTTCCTGAATCTGATTCCCATCTGCCGCTGAGTCCAGTCTGGGACTTCCCTGGTGCCTGCCCACAACATCAGTGGTGACAGTGATGTAATTGCTATCAGGAGGTTGGGTTAGATATTGGTTTTGTATATATTTGTATATAATCCATTTTATTATAGGGTCGTGGGTTCGGGCCCCATGTTGGGCACCAAGAAATCTTCCAAGGTTTTGGGCTGGGCTGGCCACTACATGAACGACAGATGCTCTCCATTAACCCCTCTCCCTTCCTAAAGGTGAAGAGAAAGGGAATAGGGGAGAGAGACTTATGGATTAGAAAAGAAAATTAAAACATCAGGGGAACAGGGTTTTAAGTGCCTCTGCAGGTAAGGAGGACCCAGCTTACATGACATCTATCTTTCCCTGTTTCGGACATTAGGAGGAACTGTTCACAGCAAATGCAATAGGGATGTTGAGAAGGTGGTTGTCAGAGTTGTCATGATTGAATCAGTGTGATGCTGGCTGGAAAAATTAATTCCATCAGTGCTGCAGCCTCAGGGCTCATGTATGTTGTTGAGCAGAGAGACACTAACTCCATATTTTCCACATCCTGCCTCTGCACAATGCAATGTGTGGAGTCTGCCTTGCAAAACCTCAAATACTATGTACAGTTTTGGGCCCCTCACTACAAGAAAGACATTGAGATCTTGGAGCATGTCCAAAGAAGGGCAGCGAACCTGGTGAATGGTCTAGAGAACAAGGCTTAGGAGGAGTGACTGTGGGAACTGGAGTTGTTTAGCCTGAGGTAAAAGGAGGCACAGGGGAGACCTTATTGCTCTCTAAAGCAACCTGAAAGGACACCGTAGTGAGGTGGGGGTTGGTTTGTTCTCCCATGTAACGACTGATAGGACAAGAGGAAATGGCCTCAAGTTGTATCAGGGGAGGTTTATACTGGATATTAGGAAAAATTTCTTCACAGAAAGGGTTGTAAAGCACTGGAATAGGCTACCCAAGGAAGGGGTCAAGTCACCATCCCTGGAGGTATTTAAAAGACATGTAGATGTGGTGCTGAGGGACATGGTTTACTGGTGACCTGGCAGAGCTGGGTTAACAGTTGGACTTGATGTTCTTAAAGGTGTTTTCCAACCAGAACAATTCAATGAAACCAGAGGAGAGAAATAAGCAGCAGGACTCCAAGTAATTAAAGTGCCACAAAACCTCATGTCTCCTACCAAAGCAGGACTTTCAAATTAAACACCCAGAACTGCTTGACATTTCTGATGTAATATCTCACTGTCTCAGTTCCTCATCTCCATGGGAAGTAACAATACCACATCATTTTTCAAGGTTTCTTCTGTATATCAATTAATTAGTTTTTGCAAACCACTCAAACACTGCAGTGATGAATGCTTTAAAGAACTTATGATTAATGTTGTCTGCAGATTAGGCCTTCACAGTCTACATAAATAAGGCCTACTGCTGTACATATCAAAATGAAGATAAAATGAAATAGTGAACAGCTTCAATCTATTGTGCACTCCAGGTGGTGAAGGTGCACAGAGGTGGAGTATGTGGGCATGAAATAAAAGACCATAAAAAGAGTTTTGCCCACACAGGACTGAAGCAAGCTTGCACAGACCTAATTTTATTGTTATCTTTGAGTTTTCAACTTTTGAACCCTTTAATTCATTTAATTGTGAGGATTTTTTATGCACTTCATGTACCAAGGTACAGACACAACTCAAAATGTTAATTCATTTGTGTCTGGGTACACAAAGTACCTTTAAAAATGAAGATAACAACCCTCTTACATAAATAACTATAACAAATGCTTAAAATCACATGGCTGGTAGTTACATGCTCATCCAGTTTTGCCATGAATACTATGGGGGACGTGGTTCTTACTGAGGAGTACCAATACTAATATTCTTTCCCAGATCGTGTTGAATAGCATCCCTATCCAAACTCCTTCTGCCTCCATCCCTTTGTATCCATGGGATTACCTTGGCATCCTGTATTCCTAGGCAAAAAGCCACCACTGAGCATCTGCTGACTTGTTGAGGAAGGAGTGACAATCCAGCTTTCCCCTCCATCTTGTATGCTTCAGAAATTGGGGGAAAAAATGGTAGCCTGACTTTGTCCCCACTGTCAGAAGTTTGGCTTCAATTTAGTGTGAACATGAGTCCCATGGCTGCCAGCAGCATTAAAACACTGGACTACGCTTTCTGACTCAGCTCGAGTGTCTCAGGAAGCCTACAACAAGCTCTTCCCAGTTGGGAAAGGCACAGTCCCCTGGGAGCTGGTGACAGCCCTGCCTCCCTGTGGTTTTAGCACAGGGGGGACCACTGATGGGTACTGAGCTGGTACTGCTGGTGGAAAGTCCCAGGGAAGTAACTCAGAGTAGCTCAGGCTACTTTGAAGCATTATCTGGAATAGTGATGAATTAGTAAACATGAGCCAGTGAACTTGTGACCCTGAGGTTTAGTGTTCATCCTCAAGGCTAAATGAGACCAGGATGCAATCCAGTTGATGCTTAGGTGTCTTCTGTCCTGACTTCTTTCACTCAGGTGCATGAAAAATGTGGGGTCAAATCAGCTGATGGTGTCCTAGCCTCAGAGAGCCTCAACAGGGCAGCAAATTGAGTGTCTCACCTACCAGGGGATTCAGTTGTTTTTTTCTGCACTAATGCTTCTGCTATCGCTCTTCCTGGGAGACCAGACTCAGAATTAACAACGGTGGATTTCTTCCTCTCACCTCCCTCCCCTGCCTTATGCACTGTCTTGCACAAGATCTGATCTTCCTTTTGCATAAAGCAGTGCTTTGCTGTGGAGGGAATCCAACCTATACTAAATTACAGCTAGTCCAATGAGAGCTTCCTGGTTCAGTTTAAAAACAAACACTCTCATCTAATTTTCTGCATATATGTTTTCCCTGTATATTCTTTAGCTTTGCCTTGACATTTCTATAGCAGCAGGAGACTATTATCTTGTCAACAATGGTCTATTGCATTGACATTATCTCTTAATTACACAATTACTTTGTTATGTACTGTAGTATGAGCAATAAAATATTTGAAGTACTTCAAGCAAATATAGTATTAAAGGTTTAAAAGAAAAAAAGCCAGCCACCAACCCTTGATTCAAACTACCTGCTAAGTGTAAGTACTTTTTTGTTCTCTTGATAGATTCATGAAGTAATTACACAGTCAATGCTAGAAAAGGTATAGGTAAATTGATGACGCTTGTTGGGATTGCTAAAATGGTGCTCTTTGTCTTCTTATCCTGAAAGACATGTCAAGAGAACTGAGCTACTTTCCTCACATCACTTCTTGTCATATTACCACGGGACCCCTCAAAAATGAACTGGTTCCAATCCAGTTGTGCGGTTAGAGTCATCCTGTCAGCGTACTGCATCTGCTAGCTATGCCATTAGAGAAGTGCTGATCTTACTACAGTCCTGGGTACCTACGGAGTTATATCCCAGCATCGGGTACAAATTTGTGATAACGCCACTGTTTTTTCACTTCAGAGAATCTAACCTGGGATACCACACTGGCACTACTGTTGCCTGAAAGTTGACTGGAAATGGAGTTCACAGCCATGTACTCTGCTAACCTACTCCCATACCTACCAGGTTATTTCTCTCTGGCAGCTGCATTATGCCCCAAACCTTCTCCCAACAACATCAGTGATACTTTACCATTGACTTTGAATGACAGCACACTCAGGACTTTGTAGCCTAGATAAACTGGTGCATTTGGCAAGTATTTTATTTCAGAAACAAATGTTCTTAGCCCCTTTAGAGTCTAACACTGCTGACTTTTAGACTTACCGCTTTTTCCTGCAACCCTAGCTTTGCCTCCTGACAAAATCAATATCCTAAAAATAAATAAATAAGCATACAGTGCAAGCATCTAAATTGAAAAGCAGCAGTTGGCAGAGCCATGCATCTTTAATCTGGATTTAGTCAGCCAGACAGAGTGAAGCTTGGCAAGACCCCTCAGGCAAAGCATTCAACAAACTTTCTGTACTGCATTTAAGAAGTCCATCAGTCCTCCCCCCTTTTCACAGGTATAAAGGAGCCACAAGGTAGGAAAACTTCCAGTCACCTCTCCCATAGCTCCCCTCAGCCTCTCTCCTGGGATAATGGAGTGGTGGCTGTTGACTAAGGCTTTGGGTGTCAACACAGAGGGGGCAAGCCCCAGGGTTGGTGGAGAGAAGAGGTGGAATGAAATTGAAAGAGCAGGCTGCAGGTGCTTCACTGAGGTCCTATCATTGCCTCATCTCCTCTCAGAGAGGAAATGCATTTACAAAGAAGGGTCCTGTTTTCATAGAGGGTGGATCTTTTCGGTTTGGAAGAACCATATAGGGAGGATGTAAGGGTGGTGGCTTGGGCAGGACTGCATTTCTCATTTCATCTGTAGCATTCCTAGTGCTGCCAGTCAAGAACTGCACAAAAAATATAACAGAAAGATGCTTCCAGCTGCTCAGCTCCTCACCCACTCCCAGAGGGTTATAATCCTTGCCAGAGGATTTTAATGGGGACCCTTTTCTACAAATAGATGTTTCTGGTAATTGAAAAAGGATATCATAATGTTGCATTACTGGAGAAGGAAGAGAGAGGGAAAAATGTAGGTCTGTTATATATCACTCAGGGAACTAAGAACAGCAGCTCTGAAGTACTATATGAATGTGGATATTGCAGTGATGGGCAATGAATAAGGCAGTGAGCAGAGCATGTAGGCTTTTACACCACTCTGCTTCCTTGGGCTTCTTATCAAGCTTGCAACACACAGTTTAGCTAGGATTCAATGTCTGTTTTGCACTGAAATATTTACCAGAGGAAGTGATAAGTTTAAGCTGCATTGAGATCTCAGCGGAGATCTCAGCCCCCTGTGACATATTGGAGATGGGTCTCAGCCCATTTAGGATTTGAAAAAATGAGAGTATTTTTAGGAAGGGTTTTGAAGACAGAACTATTAGCATTTTGGGAGAATGAAACTTATGCATAGAACCAGCAGAGAATGAGTGAAAAAACCAAGCAGGGAATGCTTTTTCTTCCACAGAAATAAATGTTTCCTAGTAGCCTCTGGATAATGCATCAGAAAACAGATGAGATCTGTTTGTCCTTTGTTTTAACCTTTTCATGTCTGTGTGGCTATGTATTGCATGCACTAACTGTTCTGTTTTCATAATAGGATTTTTGTGTTTTCTGCTTTTGGCCTGATGAAGGTATAATGCCAGAGAACTTCAAAGGCAGCAGGTGCCAAACCCTGGCTTGTTCCCTCCCCAGAGGGATGCAAGTATCAGCTCCTGACTAGAGTTTATGCAAAATAATTCCTTCTGAATGACAAGAATAAACACTTTTCAAACACCTACATGAAGAAGAAAACCAGAAGATGANACACATAAAAAGCCTGGATAGACCTGAAAAAAAAAGGGTCATGCTTTGTGAGCAGTGTTGCCACATCTGCTGTATGTTATAGACAAATGTATTTGTTTTTCCTTTCTCCTCTTCGGAACTGCTGTTCAGATAGGTCCTGCCCTCCTGTCCTACCGCTGCAGCTCAGTGGAAAGTGATTTGTAAGTGTCTTCTGAGACATCTCATTTTTCAAGCCTCTGACTCAATTTAGTTTCCAAATGTTTTTCATAAAACTTGATATTTCATGGTTAAAGATGTTTATTCAACTGTAAAGACCAATGCTTTATTTTTTCAAAAGGCTATTGCAAATGAATTTAGATCGTGGTTGTTGAGAATTTTTATATTTAAAGGAAAAGATGAAATATTTTTACACATTTAAAAGTTCTTTAACTTTTTATTCTGATTAAGAAATGCCAGAAATTTTATTGAGCAAAATTTCTGATCTATTCTGTTATTTTATTTTGCCTCTTCTGCACATGTGCTGTTTTCCAGCAACAAACAGCCCTGTAGGATCACAGGGGAACTCTGGTCTTTTCCTCTGCCCTATTTGTCCTGGCTAGGACCTACTCTACAGTATAGAATAAGCATTTATTTTTTACTCTCTCCTTCCTTCTTCAGTCTTGCAGCATAACCACCTCAACCTGCTCCCACTGTTTTGAGCCTTTCTGTTTTATCAGTGTTTCTGCAAATGAATCATTTTTTTGCACCTGTTTTTGTGAAAAGGAAAAAACAAAGCAAAACAAATGAGCTCTGTGAAATGTCAAGGAGGCTGTTACACAACAGTCTTGAAAATGGCGCCTTAATTGCATCACTAATGGGAGTTTTTATCTAATTGAAAAGCAATGAAGCGGATCATTTTATTGTTGTAGTTTCCATTAAACACTGCCTGAGAAGTAGTGAAATTAAGAGGAACCACGAAACAAATCTTTACCAGCGCTGGGAGTCTTGTTGCCAGAGAGAGCGATATGCTTCCTTGGGGACCTGGCTGCCCATCTTACTTGCCACTGGAAGCATTGATGCTTCCTACAAAACCCAGTGGGATGTTTGAGCAGCCATGTAAGCGAGGTGTTGGGCAGTCACTAGATATGCATCAAAGCC
This sequence comes from Eurystomus gularis, assembly GCA_013400335.1. Lineage (NCBI taxonomy): Eukaryota > Metazoa > Chordata > Aves > Coraciiformes > Coraciidae > Eurystomus > Eurystomus gularis. The sequence continues at coordinate 371,178 of VZZY01008078.1, forward strand.
ATCTGCTCACAAAGTGGTGTAATACCCACTCGGGTGTAAAGAAGAAGTCTCAAATTTCTGGGGTTTGCAGAGCCTGTTTTTGTAAGAGTTTTATTGCTTGACACTACCTACTTGTGAGTATCTGATATGGGCAGTTGCAGTATGAACTTTAGCTTTTGTTAAGCTTTAATGAAGTCTTGGACTATAGACTGAAGCACACCAGAAAGGTACTCTATAGTCAAGATACCTATGGGCTCCTGTATCAGCCTTACTGCCCATGTGAAGACTGGACTCACACGTATACATGGGCTCTGACATCTCTGTTGAGCACTGCAATTACTGACTTTCGGATGCACTGGAGGTTCTGTCCCTCTGTAACTCCATTTCAAAATACATGCACAAGCAACCAACATTTCTCCTGTGGAAGTGGATAAGCACGTGAAAATTGATCTGTACTTGTCCAGTAAGTCCTGCCCTCCCATCTCAAGAAGACCTTGACAGATTCAATCAATTCCACAACAACCAGCAAGCTGACAATAAAACTAAAGGCTGGTTGGAAACTAGCCTGGAGCAATGGCCTTGTACAGCCAGAATTTAATAATGTGGTCCTTCTGGAGGGAAAGGGAGATGGTATTCCCACCTCACTGCTCTGTGCTTCTTTTGGAGGCATGCATACTATTTGGGGGGCTCTTTTGGACTATGGGTATGGGAAACAAAGGACTCCTCTTGTCTGGTAGGTTAACACTGTTACTCCAAGAAGCACTAGTAATCTAGCCTTGGAAAGGAGATGGGACTTCACCGGCAGTTCTTCTCATCACCTTGTAAATGAGAGAAAATAAAAGCCATAGGGTTTTATTACCTTTGTATGTGATTTCTGTTTGAAAGTAGATATTGCAACAAATCGGTCTGGAGGTTTAGAGCTTATCTGCACTAATATTTACGGATGCTTGTGGTGCATAAGTGAAACAAATGGTAGTCTAAACTGTACTGGGAGAATATGAAGGATCAATTCAGCACACAAAACAGGCTCTGATCTTGTTAGCTATACAAATAACCAGAAAACACATTAAGAGAATAATAAATATCTACCATTTCAGCAGCTTCTTTCATTCCCTGAAGCTCCCCCTAGAAACTGTGTACCCAGACCAAGATCCACCAGGCACCTCTTTGGCTATGTGTACTAACTGCAAGTTGTGTATACAGCATTCTTCCGAGCAGCCTGACTTGCAGGTGCTGCACAATTAACACAAATCAGATATGATCAGAAATTGAGTAACTGAGTAGTAATTGAGTAGCAAATGCTGCTCAATTGTCCAAGCAAAGGAGAACAGACTACCCAGTGAACTGGCTATGGAACATAGCTTGGCAGAGTGCAACTCCCTGTGTGGAGCGCTGGTGTCAATTACATTCTTTTTCATGGAAAAGTGCCAAGGGACCTTTAGTGATAATAGATAGGTAAGAAAACTCAGAAATTGTGTCGCATTTGAAATACCTCTGTGCCAACTGTGGGCCCTGATCTGTAATGATACTCTGGGGTGATAGTCTGGTACAGACTTCCGTAGTAATGCACTATTTACATTTTCACCCGTACCTCTTTCCATGCCAGTGTGTTTATTTTCCTGACAAATATTCTGGCCTCTGTCAGCAGAATAGGCTAAGCAGAACTTTGCAATAATTAGTAAAACCAACTGGGCAAATTAATTTTACTTTAAAAAAAAATCCTGATTGGGACAAAAAGTCTCAGCATAGACAGTGTCCTCAGGGAAATTCAGTAAAACTACCTTTTGATATCCTTGGCATTTTCCGGCAGCAGAAATCCTGCTGCATTTCTGAAAAGCAAGCTGCTGTGCCAGCTTCCTCCATGCAGCCTGGCTCCACAGCAGCTGCCAGATGTGCTGTCACGGCTCTGTAGCTCCCAAAGTTTTCAGGCACCACCGCTGCGTATTGTGTCCTACTGCTGCACCACAGAGGGATCACTTGGTATTAGACAGTGACCTGGGCCATGGGACTGGAATCCAGGGGTGGTTTTCAGACAGCTTCTTTGAGCTAAACATCATGGATGGTGATTTTGGGGCTACCTCTAACATTTCTGATAGTTCTGCAGTTACAGATCCGAGGATCAGAAAAGGGCTGTGCTGGGGACATGAACGTGACAGAGTGGTGGTACACAGAGGTCTGCTGCTGGAGGACACATCTCTGTGGCAGCATGTTAGCCTCCTTCCAGGGATGACAACAGGGGCATGGTGGTCTCTGGAGACTGAAGTCTTGGCTCAGACTTTCACAGGATCTTGAGACTCCTGCAGTGAATGTGAATGCAGACAGTTTCCCTGCCAGTGAAATGAGGAGTCTTGGAATCTAATGAGATATGTTTGTACTGTTTGGGGCTTGTGACTAGTTATGTCCCTGCCTTAATTTTCTTTTTTCCTTTCATTATTAGTCGGATGAAAGAGCACAAATGAAAAGAATAGCAGAATCGTTGAAGCAAACCATTTTTTTTCTTAATTGTGACGTGAGTAAAATTGCACATTTCACTTGAAATGAAAAGTATTATTTGAGGAACAGAAAATGTCCTGGAGATTGTTTTCTAAAAATGAATTTCTATTCTTTCCTTCAGGAGATGTCTCCAGGAACATGCACTACTTCTGTCTAGCTTTTCTGAGAATATATACAAATATTTCCACCCCAAAGAGTAAAGAGAACTATGAGTCTTTTTAGGTCACTTTTTGTGATCCTCTCTTCTCTCTCCATCACCTTTTATATTCTCCCACCTCTGCTGTGTTGGTGATGCTGCCCTCAACACTCATTATGTTGCCATAGAAGCACCTTCACTCTTTCACTCTTCTCCCTGTGAATGGGCACTGCTTCTTTCTCAGCCTTGTGGTGGCACTGCCTGGAGCTGCTGTCATGCAGAGAGACTGACTGTGCATGGCAAGCTCTTCCTGGATGGTGCCTCCTGTTACAGTTTATCAACCTCTCCTTCAACGTTTCTCTGTCCAGATTTCAAGGAATAAAAGCTATGGGTGAGGAGTGAATGCTGCTTATCAGCCCAAGACCATTGCCTCCCTACTTCCTCAGGCACCCCCAGGTGTTCTCTTGTGCTTGTCCATCTTGGTGCAATGGTCTGTTCTCTTCTGGTGGGTTTTTATCACCGGTGTGGGCCTGACTACTGTACACACAAATATTTTTAATGGGCTGTCTGGGCTGAAAGCAATTTGGATCCTGTCTAGAAGTGTCTTCAACAGCCTCTCTCAAGCTGAAGGGCTTAGCCTACAGAGGTGTTTACAGTGGAAACACTGTTAGAAAGGAACTGATGAGACACCCTTGTAGCTAATAATAATAATGTTACAGAGCTAAAGGAAACGAGATAGAAGTCAACAGGAATGAAGAGAGTTATTTAAGTAGAATAAGAAGATATTTTAGAGAACTTGGGTAGATTAGCAGGGGGAATGCTGATGAAAAAATGCATCTACACAAATAGGCTTATGATTAAGAGCTGAATTAGTGAACATAATTAAGAGGATTAAAAATAAAAATATTAAGCTAAATGGTTGAGATAGGAATAGTGCAGTGGCTTTGAGAAGGTTGTGGTTTATCAGCCTGTAACTTCTACTCTACAGAGAGAGAACACAGAAGAGCTGGTTGAGCAGCAAGCCTTGTGGCACAGTGGGGACTACTGGTGCTGGGCATCTCCTGGTGAATTCTCCCACGAGAACACTCAGTGGTGAGGCTGTGCCTGAAGCACAGGGCAACCTCCTCACACTGGGGATGCCCCTCCAGGTTTTGTAGATAGAATTCCCTTTTTATAGGGCCTGTCAATATCCTTCTGCTGAAAGTAGCATCTCTGTTAGTGGTATGTCAGCGGATATCAGGGACTGTATTTCCAGACATGTTTTTTTCTGTTTGCAGTTATTGGCATTCTTTTTTCCAGCTAGATATTTGGGTACTTACAGTTCTTGGGCACGTGATGATGGCAGCCTCCACCTAGTAGGAAGTAAGAGATTACTGGCACCTTTTGAAGAAAAGTACATTGCAGGAAAATCTGAGGCAAAACCCATGACAATATAGTCACTATGCAACTTGACTTCAATTGCTGAACAGTTTCCTTTCTCCTTGCCATATACTCACCTCTACTAGAATTGTGCTGTTAGCATTACTAAGTGGGTTTTGACAATCCTTTGGGACCTCTAGGTGCCAGTCCTCTAGCAGCACATATTTATTGTGATTTAAAGCTCTTTTTCATGTGGAAGGGAGGTGATTTTCAAATAGAGACCAGTCTGGCAGAGGCATTGCCATGACTGCAACCTTTGGACCCTGCAGTGCTCATATGTTTCAGAAATTCCCTGGGACTGGATGGAAGAAGAAGATGCAAATCCCATCTCTTCAATAAAATGCAATACTGACAAAAGTTGGACTCATTTTATTCATATCGGATTTGGGGTCCAAGTCATTAAAAGAAGAGCTTTTGGACCAGTTACCAGCAAGAAAACCCCATGATCTTTATGCATGTGATCTCTACACACCACATGCTCATACGAAATTGTGATTGTTTGATCCTTGCAGTAATTAAGACTATTTAATGATAAAATAAGGAGGAAAGGGTTTTCCACTCCAAAGTAACTTTAAATATTTACCCTGAAATAAAATCTGCAATGTTTTGAATTGTCCAGACTTCCTAAGAAAGCAATAGTGATTTCAGTTCCATCATGGAAGGTATATGAGGGTAAAGCACATCTTTAGTATTATACTTCTGATTAATCGCATCCTGCCTGTCTGCTGCAGTGGTTGCTCAGGGTTGTTCTAAACATTTATGTTAAATGTGGGGGAAATGAAGGGTTACAGAGCAAAAAAGAGGGCTCAGTAGCAAACAGTCCAGAAGAAGGATAAACAGTCTGGATGAAGGGGGATGTGCAACTGTCTCAGAAGATGGACTTGAGGAATTGTGGGAAAGCCTGTGCAAGGAGCAGGAGGAGAGGAGAGGCAGCAAGCACTGCCTCAGCACCCCCCTGCAGTAGGTTTTCGAAGATCTGGTGGCTATGTTATGGTGGCTGGGCTTCACTGTTAATGCTGTAAACAGTTGGTAGCTGTGAACAAAGGCTGTTCACAAGTTCAGCCCATAATTTCAGTTTCTTACATGTCCTGTATGTTTTCTGTCTTCAGGGATTGTTACTCTTGCGTACAACTATGTGTGGTTCTTATTCCTGTCATTTACTACAATTCAGTTTTCCCCACAGGCACTGCAGTTACCGAGGGCTGGAGCTTTCTTGATAACTCTATGGCCTGTCCTAGGAATATGAGGCCCTGGGTTCAAGATGCATATGGATCTGTGTGTAAAGGCAGCTGGAGCTGGAGATGGAAAATGCTGTTGTGAGGCCACTTTCAATGCCTCAAAAATAATGTTCTTTATTTTTGAGTGGACAAAAGACCCTGTGAATGCTTTTTTCCTACCATAACAGAACTGCGTAGGAACATTTCTTTTCAGATTGCAAAAGTTTATAGAGGTATTTTTATTTTTCTACCTGAGCCTATTTCCTAGTCTGATGGGAGGGTCCCAGAAGCCTCTCAGAGATCTTCCTGATGAAAGAGACCCTTAGTTATAGCTAATGTTTCCATGAAATATTTCAACTTTGGCAAAACACTGCACTTCAATAAAAACGCTTAAGAAAAGGTATTCTATCCAGCTCCACATACACAGTCCTTTTCATTATCATTACAGAAAAAATATTTTCCACAGAACTACTTATATTCTTTAGCTGTCATTATGCCAGCAGTGAGTATTCTCCTCCTGCTGGCTGGCACTGCAGCCCACATCCACCTGGGTGTAAATCATGAAACCTGTATAAGCTTCAGCAATGCACTGTAAGAAAATATTTGTTCCTTGGGTTAGCCTACCCCAGAGGAGAATCTGTCCCATTCATTCAGATTTCTTTTTGCTATTCACTATCCTGCATTCCTCCTCGGTCCTATTATTTCCTCCTGCTTCTGTGCTTCCACTTGAGGAGCAGCACGTAATAGAGAGCAGGATTTTTTTTTTTGTTCTCTTTCAGCAAGCCTGATTGAGACTTCCATTTCTTTCTCTGCTTCTTGATCCAGCAGAACTAAGTACATATTCTTCATAATCCAAGGCCAGGTGACACAGCATTCTGGGGACTATCCCTGCATACTACATGAATGAACAGTCCTATAAATGTTCAAATAGTTTTCCACTACTTTGACTTCTCTGTTGTGTTGCTCAGCTCTCAGAAAGAAGAAACTCTGTTTCAGCCTACAGCATGTTGAATTTGAAGATGTCTTTTGCCCTTTGTCCTTTTTAATGACTGTTGATATAGTTGTAGTAAGTAATCTTTCTCATCAAGACATGTCTGTGCACTCTTCCATTGTGGTAGATGCTGCTATTCCCATTTATGCATGGGGACAGTGAGTTGGAGAGAAGTGACAGATGTGTTTTTTTGGTGCTCAGCATTGCCATCTCCAGCTAAAGCTGTGAGATATGGAGCACATAGCCATCTTCTCCCAGGCAGAGCCAGTAAGAACACTGTCCTTGTTTGAGTTAGAATAGAACTAATTCTGTTCAGTGATTTTATTATTCAGCTCAGTCTCTTCTAAGTAACCGTGTTTTCTGAAGTTAATGACTTCTTTTTGCAGACAGTGTCTGCTTCTAGCAGTGACACTGCTCGGTGTTTGTAGTTGCTACAAGGACTGGTGTGCAGAAAGGCTTTTGCTTATACTTGATCCTGTGCAGACCAAGGTCACTGCTAAATCTCAGGTGCCACCTTGGGGGTGCAGAAAGTAAAAGACCACACCTACAGGGAAGAGTGGACAGGGCAAGTGACCCTAAACTGAACAGTGAGCTATTCCATTCCATGTATGTCATATTCAGTATAAAGCTGAGGGATCAGGAGAGTCAAGTTCTCTTCTTCAGTCTGTTTGAAGATGTCTTTTCCATTCCTCACTCCAGACCTACCTTTCCCCTTGCTTTTTTCTCAAGTGTTTTTTCTCTAGGTGCTCTGTGATGCTCCTTCACCCATCTGCACACACCTGTCATGTCTGTCTTTCATTCTGGGGATTTTGGAGGGATTAAGAATGCAGACAATATTATCAGTGTCCTGTTCCCTCCAGAACCCTGAAAAGCACTATCTTCTGGTATTTCCATGTACTTCTCATTCTCTGCTTGGAGTGCCTGACCTACAGAGACATTTTGGAAAAGAGAATCGACACCTTTGTGTAGCTGCTGGCCAGGCAGCTACTATCAGAGCAGAAACTGGGATGCTGTGAGTGGAGCTGCAGCTGCCAGTGCTACTCTCTGTAGATACAACATGGATAGAAGGGAGCAAAGACAATCCTTCCAGTTCAGACCCAAAATAAAAAGAAAAAACAGGTTTTTAAAAAAGGGCTTTTTGGCATTGAATAAATTTGGTTTTCCCTTTATTTTATTCTCACCTCTTGAGCTTTATCTGGGATAGCACATGGAAAGGATCACAACAGACTATCCCTGACCAGGAGGACAAGCACAGGAGGTTTGTGCAAACAAGAAGTGTCCAGATACAGTAAGGCCATGATTTGCAGGATCCCCAAAACCTTTACTCTGGGGTAATTTTTGGAATTTACTATGGTAATTTTCACAGAAGCAGGACACCCAGCCACTGAATGCAAAGCACCTCTGCACCTGCTATTCTTTTTTTTGTTATTGAACCTCCAAAACTTAGTGTTTGGCCATTCCTTCCACGTTGTTTTGCAATGTTACTCTCTCTCTTTCGTGTAATAGCACACCTGCTTTGTAATAATGTTCCATAAACTGTCATAGACAGCAATTACTCTGGGACTCTCCTTTCCTGTAGTTAAATTTCTGCATTTATACGAAAGTGGAAATTTAGAAGAAATTCTTTGGAGGCTGGCGACAGATGAAAGGTCCTGAACAGAGCAAGGGCATCTAGAAAGACTCATCCAGTATTAACACCAGCCCCATCAGTCCCCTGTCACATTGCTTGTTCTGAGGTAGGAATGAAGCCTTTATTTATACCCAAGGAGAGGGAGTTTTTTTTCCAGCTACTGCACTGATTTCCTGCAGAGACCTACGTGTGCTCTCCGTTGTCTTGAGTCTATTGCATCTTGCCTTCACCTCCCTCCAACCTAATCACATCCATTCCTTTTCTCAGCTAAAGCCTCTCTCTTACCATGGTGTCAGAAGATTTTTTCTGCCTCTTTTAGTCTTCAGCATACCTGTCCCTCTGCTCATCACAGAGCAGTCACAACAAGCTTTGCTCTCATGCCATGGCTTCCTCCTATAACTCTGCTGCCTCTCTCTGTGCCTTGTAGCCTTGCCTGCGATGTACGTCTGTGATTGCTCTGTGCGGCGTGGCACAGTTCAGCTCCTGTTGCCTTCTCCAGGAGCCCTTTGAAGATGCTTTGCAGTGCTTCTAGCCATGAAAATAATGTTGTGTATATGGTTTCAACAAATAAAACACTTTCTATTTTTGCTATTTCCAGAAAAGAACAAAGAAATGGAAACCCAGAAGAGTGCTTGCATAAATCTTGGGGGGGGAGGGGGTTGTGAATGGGTGGAGGGTCAGATCAACCTCTCAGTCTCCAGCGGACAAAACATATAGAGCAGCACTGTAGCTGTAAAGGTCATAAAGGGTCAGAGGAGCTTGCCTTTCTTTTTATCATCCCTCCAAATTCTGCACAAATCTCTCTATTGGATTTTATTGCTATCTTTTGTGGCAAATCAAGGTCACTCTGTTGGGTGTTGTATGACACATGCAAGTGTGAATGTGGGCTGATGCTGCCTGCCAACCTTTGTGCCTGGTGTTACCAGACCTGCTGCTAGTGCAACCTCTCATGTGTGCAAGTTCCTCCTCTAGCTGATTAACAAGCACCCACTTCTTCCTGAATCGAAGGATCATAATCTCAACCTCAGCACCCAGCTGCTGCATTGTTGCTGTAACAATAGTGCTATTGTAACTGGAAGGAGGCGACGTTTTCCACGGTTTCACTGAGCAAGAAAGGCTCTGAAGTGTATGAGATCTGAAGAGACCAACAAATGACAATTCAGCATAAAGGTGCTCTCTTTCCTTTAGGGAGAGTGAGAGAGAATAATAATATGGTCTTATAAAAGGTATTACCTTTTGTCCCTGCATACCTTGCCTCTCCATCACAAAAAATGACTAGAACAACCTAGTTTGGCCAAGATATTGGCAAATGTTGAATTGTTTCCAGTTGGACAACAGGCAATTGAAAGTGTTGAAGGCAATGGAAAGGAATTGGGAATAACTGTTTACCCAGTCCTGGTGCTGCTAAAATCAATTAGCTTCGCCTTGTACCACCATTGCACAGACCCATGCTTGTTCACATGTTTAAATGTGCAGGCATGACTGCTTGAACCAAGGGTTACTCAGAAATCTGTGTTCAATTGCATGCACAGTTGCAGTGTTAAATATTCAGGTAAACAATTCCTGCAGCTTTTGCCTCCTTTCAAAATGTGACCCAGTGAACCTCTGCAGGCTGTCTGAACTGCAGTGACAGCCTTGCCAGTTAGGTACTGTACCTGCTTTAAAGGCCAAGCTGTCAAGTCTTACACACCAAAACTGCAATTCAAGCAGCCCCTCTTCACATTCCCCAGCTTGCATGTGAGACATTGACCCATAGCCTTATAATCTTGCTCCATCTTCATCATGCCACCTGTCTGAGAGGCTGAGACCTTGCATGGGCAGAAGGTGGTGGGGCAAGCTCCTCACTTCTCCCATCCTGTGACACCATCCCAGTGAGGATGTGATCTCATCTATCACTTATTACATATGAGCTGGAAAAGGGAGAAAGTACTTGCCTAGCTTGTTGTTAGGTTAGGAAGAACTTGGGTGTTGTGACTGAGGAAACAACTAGGGGCTGAGGGTTCCTGCCCTCTGGCTCTGATACAGATGTCCAGATGGTCTTAGGCAAGTCATCTCACCTCCTGGGGAGTCTGGCCCCAAGCTGTTCTCTTCCACCCTGTTGCCTGCCTCACCTCTTTGCATCAATGTGTCTGTGTACCCCTGAGGACCACTACTAAGACACCTGAGCAATTAAAAAAATGCAGGCTCTCTGGCACTTGGATTGTGATGGATCCACCTACCATATTTTCCACTTTCACTGGAAAAAAAATGGAGTATGCAACAAAAGCCAACAGTTGAAATCTCTGCTTGAGTTTGTTGGTTGTTGGAGCAAAGAATTATCCTGGTTGTCACAGTATGTGCTGCCTCATGTGACACAGTGCTGACACTATGCTTCTGCAACACCAAAACAAATATATCCCACTTCTGGGAATAGTTTTTGTCATTACACTCTTTTTAGGTTTTGGATCTGTAGTTCAGATGGAATACCTTCTGAAGTGCTATGGGTCCCAAGTTGGAGCTGACCTGTGAATGAGTCACAACCTAGCAGAATGCTTTGGTTTTTCTATTGGCTTCAGGTTCCAGTGGCAGAACCTGGCCCACCTGTGTCTCTGTGGCTCTGCCCTCACCCAGGTGGTTGTGGTGGGGGTGGTGGGTGTGGCCAGGGCTACTTCAACCAGGAGCTGATCAATCAGAGGAGCTTCTTGTTGGGTGTGGCTTCTGTTGGGGCTGGTTGCATCATGCTCTGAGCTCTTTGTGGTGTACTTCCATGTGAAGGGCCAGTGAGGGAGCCATCTTTGTCTGTAATGTCCAGCAGGCTATGCTGGCACCACAGTGGGCAGTGGAGGAGCTGGGCCCACAGGAACTTATGGCAGGGTTATCTGAAAGAAGATTTCCGAGGGGATGTTGCTGAGTTCAGTGTTGGCCTGTGTGATCAGGCAACTTTTGGCAGCATAAAATGACGATGGCTGAACCAGCACAACACCTTCTCTCTGCCCACCGTGTGTCCCCCTGCCCAGCCCATCATAATCTTTAGGGAAGCTTGAAGAGGATAGTGGGATTTGTTCTCACTCTTTTTTTTTTTGTCTGTGATTTGAAGTCTGCTGCATTTCTTTACTGCTGGAGAAAAAGAGAACTTCTTGTATATTAGTGTTAACTCTATTTTCACCCCACGCCTCCTTCCACATCTCGTCTCATTCTTTTTAAAGATAGCCTGACTGTGGGTGTGAAATACAGTGTGGGGAGTCCATACGTTACTTTCCTTGAAGTAAATCAAGATTTTTGTTATTTTGCAGTCATTTTGCCCGAACTATTTACATAGCCTTACCTAGGTGCGGGACTGGGCTGTTTGCTGGAAGATTCAGGACCAAATTGAGCTGTCAGTCCTCATTTTCCTTCTCAGGGCAGTCACTTCAGTGCAACCACTGCCAGCCTACATCCAGGTGCAAACCAAACCAGGTTTGTGCTGAATGAAAAATGCAGCCATTACAACACTCCTTTTTCATTCTTCCACCTAATCCTCCAAGGAAAGCTCCAGCTATCAATTATTTGGGAAATTGGAGTGATCTGTGGGGCACAGGGAGCTTTATCTTTGCATGCTGTGCACAGCAATGATATGAAGAGTCCTATAGGAAAAACACTATTATTATTTAAAGAGCTATTGGCCGTCATTACTCTGCCCTCCACTGAGGTCTCTGCAGCTTTCTGATTGCCTGGCTGTTTGGCTTTACACTGATTCATTGTACTTACTTAAATAGGATGACTAATGTGTTTTCCAAATGGCAATTCCACACCCAACTGTAACCCTCCTCTTTGTTCTGTGTAAGCCCTTGGGCGTTATTTTCTTTCTCATATGCATTCTGAATTGCCTTGTTTCTCTTGGCCTTTAAGGGTGTCTCCAGTATCTTCAGGAAGCTTTACTTGCATGGCAGCAGCAACTCATTGATGTGCAAAGGGTTGTGGTTTCTGATCCTGTTTGGATTACTGAGTTTCTTTCCATGTATGGCTGCAGAGCTGCAACCTCTTTGGGATCTCTCCCTGGCAGGGGCTGAGACACTGTGTCTGGAGTCACTGTGTCCAGTTTTGTCCCCCTAATACAAGAAAGACATCAACAAAATGGATCAAAGTCCTCTTGGTAGAGGATCACCTAAATGGTCAGGGAGCTGGAGTGCAGGATGTAAGAGAAAAGGCTGGGAGATTGGATTTCTTTAGCCTGGAGAAGAGAAAGCAAAGGGGGATTTTACTGATCTTTTCAGGTGGCTAAAGGAGGTTATAAGGAAGATAGAGCCAGGTTCTTCTCAGAGGTGCATAACGTTAGGACAGAAAGCAAAGTATATAAGTTGCAGCGAGAAAAATTCTTCTTCATAAAGATAAATGAATTCCCCAGGAAGATTGTGCAGCACTGAAACAGGGCCCAGAGAGTCTCTGCATCTCCAACACTGGCAAAATAAAAAATTCAAGTGGACAAGGCCCTGACCATCCTGCTCTAGCTTTGAAGTTGCACTGCTGAGAGCAGGGGTTGGAGCAGACAGCATCTTGCAGTCCCTCGCAACCCAGCTTACTCTGCAATTCTGTCCCCTGTCCATGTCCCCCTGGAAGGCACTGGGGAGAGTAAGGGAGCCTTGCCCAGCTCTCCTTTTCATGGCTACCCACTATAAAAGATTGCTGGGAAAGGAGATCTTGAGAGGAGGGGGAATAAAATTCCCTCTCCCTATTAACATTACCTGACATGACTGTCTCTTCCATTTGGCCAGAAATTTTTCTGTAGGGAAAAAGATAAATTGGGCCATGGCTTGCATTTTCAGAAGTCCTCTGCAAATGGCCTGACTGACTGTGCAGTCTCTGCTGAGCTGGGCTGAGCTAGAGCCTGGCAACTTGTACGAAAAAAGCAACAGGTCAAACTAACTTTTGAGGAAATTCTCCCAGTTGTGAGCTCAGGGGAGAGGAGGGAATATATTTATTGAATAAATCACTGTCTTGTCTGTCTCTGCGTTTGTCTGTGGCTTTACCTATCAAATGGGGCCATTAGAAGAACCAAAATGCTCCCCAGAGTAATTCAGAATGAAAACACTCTCCCTTATGTCCTAGCTGCTTCTACCCATGAGAAATAATTTCTTGTCTCTCAGAGGCCTTTGCTATACACAGCATGTAAGTGATGGCCTAGGACGGCTGAGCAGTGCCATCCTAAATCTCTGCTTTGTCACGCATGATGAGTTAGAATAAATGCAATAAATTGTGGTGTGTTGGTAATGGGAAAAGCAGTGAAGCAAGGTCCAAAACAAGAGCAGGCCACTTTGCAAATAATAGGTCCACAGTTGATAGCAGTGATGAGAAAGTCATGGCAATCTGGTGGCCAGCCCATCCCCTCATGTGAAACTGGCTGCAGGCTTTGGTCCAGCCCCTTGCCAGAGGCATGCGTTAGGTACAAAAGTGCTACAACCAGTGTGCCTGGAGGCAGATTCAGCAGCCTCTGTTTCCTGCCTTTAGGTGCTCATACACTGGATGAAAATGTGCTGTTGGAAGTGACCTGGGGGATCTTGGCACTGGTGTGAGACAGTTAAAAATGTAGTAAGTAAACAAGCTCATTCTTTCTTACAGCATTGCAAGCAGAGTTAGTGGGAGTATTCAGTGTCGACAGGATTAACAATAATTTCCCCCTCAGTCAAAGTTTGCATAAAAATCTATTTCCTTAGAAGACATTTTCTTGCTTTTCCACTCTGATGGGACCTCAAGCCAGAATGAGAGTGAAAGTCAATCTGTCCATTCCTATGCCTTATAATAAACTCCTCCAAAAAGCCAGGCTGTTAAGCTCAAAAAGACAGGTTGTTTTAGGATGCTAACTAAAGTGATTAACTATGTAAGAGATGAAGGAAACTCAGATAAGGCAAAAGAGAAATGAAAGGCTTTAGAAAGAAGTGTTCCCTGACTGCTGTGTCTTTGGTCATCTACTCCTTTTGGCCTCATTCAAAGTGCAGATCCAAACCCCTCACTCGGTCTCACCCACTCCCTTCCAGCCTCTCCTTCTTTTTGCAGGCACAAATCTCCCATTTCTTTGGAGGCACGTGGGTAATTGCCCCAGAGGGAGCCACGTCCCTCCCACATTCTCCAGCCAGCCTCCACCCAAAGCAACACCACAGAGCTGCCAACAAAGATATAAAACTATCCCCCTTATGGAAAAACTGCTCTTTTCTCACAGGTGGGTGGACTTGCTGCTTGGCCCCCTGCAAATAAGCCCCTCTCTGGCTATGTCAGTGTAGGAGTGCCCTGGCTTTTAGCCAGCACCTGCAGTGGCCATAAGCAAGCGTGGATGCTGCCAGCAGCATTGTGGTGGCATTGTGGAGTGCTGTTGAGGCACTGCCATTGTAATCAGGTGGTGTCTACTGTCTGTGCTGAGCCCCTGCAGTGTGCGTCACGGGCACGCTGCCTGGCACTGGCTCCCGCATACACAGCTGGGGCTGGTGCACAGGCACAGCCTGCTGTAGCTCTCTGGTGAGGGGGGTCTTTTCAGGGCACCGCAAGCAGGGGAGTGAGCTAAGAAATTATTCAGTTTGCTGAGAGTGCTTTGGATGAGAAAATAGGTTTGTGATGGGGTGAGGAGTGTGAAAGTGTTATCTGTGGTAACAACAGAGTGTTTGCTCCTGTGCCTGTCTCCTACACCGAACCAAATTTTTTCAGGCAAAGGGGCATACTTCCACATTAGAAATTTAAAAATTCAGGGAGACAGAGAGAGAGGTATCTTTCTCTCTTTCCCATCCCTCCCATAGCTCACTTCAACAGCTGTTCTCTTCTTGTTCTGATTTGTACAAGACAGACAAACAGCCCTATGGTCAGACAATATCTCCTTCAAAACCCAGCCAGAGAATCCAGGTCTGACCTACTGCCTTCCTTGTACTGCCAAAACCTTGCAGGGTTCCCCAGCCCCATTTAAGAAATATGAAGCTGTGGCCATGTTTATTCATCAATAACTGTATGGGATTTATTTTTTCCCTTCCTTGCCCTGACTCCATGTCGAAGCACTCACACACACACAAACATTGTTGGCAAGCTGAAAAACATGCAGGCTACAGTGAGCATTCCATGTAATACCTTTATAGGATTAAATATTTGAACAGTTCCATTAATCTTGCAGTTAGTTGCACCAAACTGCATTACCCTCACCAGTAACAGCTGGAGGAACAAGTGCCCAACCACACTGTTTACTCTCCCTTCCCACTTTAGAGTCCTCTGTAATGTAATCTAGGGGACCTTTTACAGAGCCAGCATCCCAGTATCCCACTGGAGACTTCTCTGTCCTCAACATCCTTTGCAAATTGCTTATTGAAAGAGATCCCCTCTTATTACTTCCCTTCCTTTGCCTTCCAGCAGACAAGCAAGCAGTAAGCAGGCTGCAATCTGATTAGCGAACTGTGCAGAGCACAAAAGCAGGAGAAAGGGAATGCAGACAAACAGACCAGGCAGAGGGGATCCAGCTCCTCACCTAACCCCTTCTCCATGGCTATCACCTTCCAAATGGTATGCAAATCAGTGCCTTCTCAGATCACAGCTTTGAGAGGTCAGTCACAGGTCCTTGTCTTCCAACTAATTTCTTATCTCAGCCACTTTCTGCACGGCTTCCCCACTAGTGAGGATGTGGTTGCATGGATTCAGCTGAGAGGTGCTGAGTGCTGCGGTGGTTTTCACGGGTTGAGGCTGTGGCTCAGATCCATTCAGCACAGCTTATTTTTCCCTGATTCCTCTGCAGTCCCTGTCACCAACAGAAGAGACAGCATTAGATGGTTCCAGTTCCCCAGCCATGCTCTATCCTAATGCAGGACAAGGGCAGGGTATTTCTACTGAAGTGAATGATGTGTGAGTAGAGCGAAGTTGACACAGGTGGGAAGAGGAGAATCAGGCTTAAGGTTTGTGTGCAAAGTATAATCACCTGGCAGTTTCTGCAGGCTGTGTTACAAACCTGCTCAATGTAAAAATAATGAAGTTTCTTGTGATTCTGGAACGCCTCCTCATTAAAATTGTACATTTGCCTTTCTTTAAGAAGTGGCATATAAGAATGTGCATATTGCATCATATTAAAAAGCAGAGAAAAATTGCAAGTACCATTTCGTATTGCTAGGTACAGCAAACACTGTTGGCATCCTTAATATGAAAGTTTTTAATTTGATAGTTTATATTCCATTAGCATCCCTCATCTATCAAACCTGAAGTGCATAAATGTAGCTTGGTATACAGTACTTTGCATTTGCAAAGAGTGCTGTGAGGTGCATAAGAAAATATTTCTTGAGGCTCTAAAAAGCCATTTTCCACATGATCTTGTATTTGAAAAGCTAAAAAAGAGACTGGAAGTGAATGGGCTGTGCCGATATTATGAGAAACCATTACAGTTACATTTCACAGACTCTCCACAAACATCCGTCTGTTTACCTACTGACCAAACAATTGCCTTATCTAATGATCCATCTAGTCTGTTATTGTATTGCTCCCAAAAATATCACTGGCACTTGTTTAAGAGGCAAGGAATAAAATAGTGCCCACACATTTTCCTGGAGGGAAGCTATTTTCTGATGTTTCAGACCCTGATCAGCATATGATCAAATATTGGTCTCCTTTGTTGAGTACAGTTTGTTGAATCCTCTAACCAAAATTTTCAAATACTTAGAAGTCTTTAAAGATCTCAATTTGAGGGCCTAAAATAGGTAATCCTATAAAAGAGAATGATTTTTTAGCTGCCAGGTGTTGAGTGCTCTGACACAACTGTTTGTCTTGGGACCATACAGCTCTCCAGTGGGATTCTGCTGCAGAAAGCCACTCAGGCAAGGTCAGACTTTGATAAAGGATAGATACCTCGTGACTACTTGAGAGGCACAAGATAAAGTAAAAGTAATCACCCATGACTCAAGATAAAAAAGCTGTTTCACAGAGTTCCCAGCCCTTTCTTCCTCTGCTTTGTGTACAGCAAGCATGACGTAAGGACTCATCTGTCATTAGACAAGGCTTGGACCATTCCCTGACTTAGTTATACAGTAGCTTCTCTTTGAAGAAAGATTTTGTCTGTAGTGTTATGGGTAGCATGATGGTCTCCAACTCATATGCCCTTAGTAGTAAATGGAATAAATTTAACACTGGGATGGTAGATGCAGTATGGGGAGGGATCACTTGATCACTGCTTGACTACTCTAAACCATTGCTCTGTAGTCTAACCTGATATGAAGATGTATTGCCTCAATTCATCCCACAGTTTTGTTCCTGGCTCATGGGGAGGGGTGCCTGTGGAGGTGCTCACACTGTGGTGGGCTTACACGATCCAGGGCTGCTTGGTAATACTTCAGATGAGAACAAAGTGGACAAACTCAGTCTTGCTGCCTCGTGACACAGTAGGGGATCAGACTTCCCCCAGAGATATCAGGAATCTGGAAGCTCCTGGAATTAACTGGTAAGCAGGAGCTGCTCTAAGCATTTGAGAAGCACCCAGCTCTAAGTTAAGATTTTGGGATGCTCCAGGAGACAGGTCTTTCCATAGTGCCCTTCATTGCTTTTCACAGCAAAATTCTTCAGAGCTCAGTCTGTATCTAAGCCTGGTGTCTAGGGAAGGAGCTACAGGAAAAGCTCTGGTTCAAGTATTCATGAGATCTGGGGCCAGGTGAGGAGGCTTGGATTTGCACTTGCATTTTATGCTCTCCCTTGTCTCTTTAATTTGGTTAAAACAGAATATCATTCTGCATGGGAGAATCCTTACATGGATTTGAAATAGGCAGTTAAGCCAAAAATATGGATCCAAACGCAGTCTGTGCATCAGAGTGGGGATTTGTTCAAAGCCCCAGAGCACCTTCTGTGTGTTCACCCCTGCCCAGCGGAAACAAGCAAACAAAATGCATATAAAAAACCCCACCAAGAGAAACTTAGCCATTGTGATTAGCAGAAATTGTACAAGAAACAACAGAAAATGACAGCACACAAATCCCAAAAGGTGTTGTTTCAGGCAGCACTACAGATGTGAGCACGGAGAGCAGATGCTTTGAGACTAGCCAGGAAAGACTGAAGTCAAACAAAATAAGTTGCATTGTGCTATTTTAGAGCCATCAGGTAGAGCTGAACACCTTGAACCATGAAACCTATAGCCGCTTCCAGCAGTCATCACCAAACACCTACATGTGTGAAGAGGCTGAGTCCTCCACAACTCAAGTTGATAGCCTCACATCAAATGCACTCACAGATCCCTGAAGGAAGCTCCTCACGAGCTAAGGATGAAAGGACATCTGCCAAGGGCCATGTGTTCAAAATAAACTCATTCATGGTTGCATCCATTTCAGAGTGGGATTTCAGCCCTATGTGCAGGGGTGGATTTGAAATCCATTTTGGGGAAACATTCAATTCCTAGCTCACAATTTCTTCTTCAGAAGATGGCATTCCTGATATTGTTTGTATGTGGCATGAAGCACTGCCATGTCCTCACCTTTCCCAGACCTCTCTCCTTCCAGTTTTCATCTCCAGAGGTTTCACATATAACATCCAGCTATGGTCAATATCACAGTCTGATTGCATCTCTGCAGTGCTTGTATTTAGTAAAATACTTTCACTGTACATTGTGTGCCTGGTTGCAATCTATTCTTCTGGCACTCAGCTTTCTTGCAGCATGCCCCCTTGTACTTGATTCTCTTCCTGCAGTATTGTGGAGGTAGATCCTAGGCTTTTAGGTCACAGTTTCCACTCCATTTTGTGTATCATCTGTGGACTTCAGAGATAAATTGCCTCTCTCATTTCCTTCAGGATGTCCTCAGAAAGACACTGGAAACATCTACCTTCACCTGTGGAAGTTCAATTTTTGAAAAAATACAGTTTCCCAGATGCAACACACTGGGGTGCAGCTGGAATGTGTCAGGGTAGAAGTGGAGTCTGCACAATGGTTCTGTATGAAGGGAAAATGCATTTCTGGAAGGAGCCAACTAGCACCTTTCCAGCCCACGTACTTTGTACAGAAATTAGTGCCTCTGGTGTTGTTGCAGATGTCCTTTAACTTTTCTGCCTGGGCCCTGAGCCCAGAAACATGCCAGCACCATTAGGTCACAACTTTAAAATGAGACATCCACCTGAGGCTGCAGAGTCAAATCACAGCCTCAAGTGTTGTAGCCCTGTGGTACTCCCTGCTAGGCATATCCCATGAAGAGCAAAGCATGCAGCTTAGGGATGGCATCGGCTTGTGTCTCTCCTGAGCGGTGGTAGCAGGCAACGTGAGACCCTGCTCCTCTTTCAGAGCATAGGAGGGTTCCCACTCATGAACTTTGGGGTCCTGCAGGCTGGTACTGGTGTTCTACACCTTCACTGGTTGCTGCTCCTGGGAAAACCAACTACTATATTTCACCCAAACAAGCAAGAGCAAGCTGTCTCAAGACTAATCTGGATGTGAAAAAGGAAACCAAATGAGAAGGAAATCATTCACAGTTTCAAAAGAAGTGCATTGAACTGGCACAAAATCACAGCACATGGTCTACCTGCTACTGTCTTAAATACACACAAATAGAACTGTGGACATTGTATGGAGAAGATACAGAGGGACACACACACATTCAAATAATTACACTTATGTATTTATATATATGCTTTATATACCTTTGAACTCACACATATTTATACATTAATGCATAAGAACTACATTTTTATTTAATTTTGTTATACTGCAGGGAAGGAGGTGAGCTTCTTTTATTGAAACCATCACATGTGAGTGTTTCAGAGCAGAAAAAAACAAAAGAACAAAACCCTGCAACTTCACACTGCCCAAGAGTGGTTTCTAATTACAGTCACTGTTACAGATCACCACTGCTGAGGGATACAAAAGAGAAAAGCTGAAAGATGATGGCAGAATTGCCAGCAGCTTTCAAAGCAACCTGTGGACTGCTAATGCAGAGTGTGGAAAGCTTTAGTACTGAAAGCCTCGAAGCATGAGAGACAAACAGAAAAATAGGGAAAGAAGGAGAATGCACTAGTCTGTCATAGAGGGCCCCCAAATGAAAACTTTTCAGCTATGTTTAGTCATTAACTCACAAAGAAGCAAATAACCTGAAATGTGATCTGCTAGCAGGCCTATGAATAGATATAAGAATTTCTGTGAAGGGAAGAAAATAAATAATCAGAAAAATATATTTGATATTTATTCAGTAGTTTGCTGAAGCATTCACACTATGAATCAGAACAGACTTGATCTCAACTATGCCAAAATAAATCTCAGTTTCAGTGCACTCAGGGAGCCATGGGACCAGAATCCAGATCACTGGGCTTTTTTTAAAATTTTTTTTAATCATTCTTTTACACTGTTTTTATGCTATATTTCCTCTGCAAAGTTTTTTGCAGCACAGTGGAATGGAGAAAGAGTCTTAGTACATTAGTTATTTCACAGAAGAAAAGCCTTTTGATGTTAGTTAATACTTAAGTAAGAACTGTGATACAGACCAGTAATACCATCACAGAGGCAGGCTGCAACTACTAAGGGTTGTACCTTTCTATTTTTTACTTACCTTTAACTAGCATTTATTTTCTAAAGGAAGCCTTCAAGGGCTGTCTCTTGAAATCAAACTTATTACAAAAGCATGATAGTTTTCAATCTAAAACATCTCAACCGAGTTGAACAGAATTGTGCACTGGGCAACATGGGACATCTCAGGGTTAAAAAGGGAAAAACAGGAGATAAGGATATGCAGGTGATGGCAGGGACCAGAATATAGCAGAGAGAGAGGACAGTGATCAGTGGTCCCAGCAACAGTCTGTATATGGACATCTCCAGGATGGGAAGAGTTTGTAGGACCTTGGAAGTGGAGCTTCAGTCCCACCCTTTAATGGGTAGGATTAATCTTCCTTAATGTCAGCCATTTCAAAATTAGTCAGAGGTCATCATCTAGGCTTGTGTAGACGGTGAAGAGAGGAAACAAGGAATAGGATCAATGAATTTTCTTCCAGAAGTGCTTTTTTTCATCTCAGCCAGGGGCACAGTAAGAAAGC
Source organism: Eurystomus gularis (assembly GCA_013400335.1). NCBI lineage: Eukaryota > Metazoa > Chordata > Aves > Coraciiformes > Coraciidae > Eurystomus > Eurystomus gularis. The sequence continues at coordinate 392,003 of VZZY01008078.1, forward strand.
TGCAGCAAAAAAAGGGAATTGAATTTGGGTGTCCTGAGCTCATGCCTAAGGTACAGGTCCATTCCTCCAGGTAAAGAATTTGATGTATTACTAGGCATTACTGATATACTAGCAGGTGGTTTTGGCAATGCCATCTATCAGAAAATCCTAAAGATTTCATCCAGAATTGACCTGAAGTGGCATCTTTTACATTTTCTGGTTTGTTGTTTTTTGTTTTTTTTTTTTCTCTCTTCATGGATGAGAGAAGGAACCAAATTTAAAAAACGCAATAAGGCATACAAGTGTTGCTTCCCATCACACTCAGTCCAAAGCTAATTTTCTTTTCAAGGGGGGAGGAGGCTTTTTTTACTTCAGGGAGGAGTAGCACTGGAAGGTGCTGGCTGGTGAAGATGACCTTTTGACTTCTGCAGGCTGCCCTCTCAGTGCAAGAGAGGAACAGGTACATATTCAAGTGCCTCACTGAAAGGAAAAGCAGACTGTATTACCAGGTTGTAGCAACTTGCTTTCCATTGCTATTTTTTAAATTAATATATGTTGCTGTGCTCTTTTCTACTTCATGTAGCTTGTCAAGGACTTTTCACATTACCTAGAAATAGCACATAATGCTATGTTTTCATAAAAATAAGCTAAATAGCTTGCTGCTGGTGGTTAAACACTGTCTACTTAACTCCTTGGTATCCAGATTTTTGCAGAAAGCAGTCTACATTTGCAAGAACCAACATGACTTTGGAAATCTTTGGCACAATTTCTATAAAGCATGCTAAATCTTATAGTTCTTAAGGAGGAATTCTTCCTTTATGAAATGGCTTTTGCTATATGTCTTTGGGGAATTCATACAGACAAGGTGCAAGCTAAATCTGTCTGCCTGCTCTGGGTACATTGATGCAGTGGTCATCTAGTTGGATCCCTGGGCTGAAATCTTCACTGACATCTTTCGCTGACACCAGCCAAGTAAGTGGGCATTACTTCAAGTAGCTTCAGAGTGCTTTCTGCACAGTGCCTAAGGACTCCCCCGGATATAGGTTGCCAAGTCCTCCAGACATACCTTGCACCTATAATACTTCTCTCAGGACAGCTTGTAACACATGGTCTTGAACTAGATATGTCCTTGAAAACCTGCCAGCCCCCAGCCAGCTCTCAGTGGAAGTGGCAGCTCCTCTTGTTGCTCTAATCAGCTACAGTATAACTCATTTGTAACTATATCAGTGTTCTTTTCTTTTCACCCAGGAAGCACCCTAGATGCTGATATTTTGTCATTTGCTCAATTTTTGTCCTTCTGCACATGGATTGGAGAACCTAAGAAAACACAATGAAATTTTTGCAATTCGAGTTCCTTGAATCTGATGCATTAGGATGTTCCTTGCTATTGTACCGATTCTAGGCTCATTTCAGTGATAGAAATGAAGACAACGTAAAATGATAGATGGACATATACAAGATAATTGTTGATATAAGCAACTTTCACACTGAGGGTCATCATTGTAAAATGGCATGTATTTTTGCCAGTATTGCTTGCACAGTATCACAAAGTGGTGATTCTCTGTGGACTAATGTTCACTTTACTTTCTGAGTGTAATGACTTGAAGTAGATTGAATTGCTGATTCCCAGCATTTCTCTGTATGTGTAACAGTTGAGATGCATTCATTGCCTCTGGTTTCTCTTCACAATAGCTCATACCTGGAACTGCTTAGAAGATCAACAGCAAGATTTTGAAAGCCTTTCTTTGCACCCTCCCTTATTGCCTTTCAGAAAAGGAACAGAATTTACTAAATTCCTAAATGCATTTCAGAATGCATTTACTAAAGACTGAACATCTTCCCAGCCCTATGTTGAGCAACTGGATGCACAGACAATTTCTGGTAGATAAAAATCTTTATTTCCTGACCTCCCAGACATGGCATAAGCAAAGTTGTAAAAGTTTAACCTCTGGTATCATGGCACTCCTTACTGTTTATCATTCTGCTTTATATAACCTGTTTGAGCAAAATCTGCATTTATGCTTGTGCTGGTAAACACTCTCATAAGAAAAGAACAAAAGCACCTGCCGTCTGGCACTCCTGGCCTGCTGCTGCAAAATCCTCACCAGCAGCAGAGATGTGTCCCAGTTCATCTGAGGCATGCATCACAGTGGAAGGGACAGTAATGCACATCAGAGGGACGGTGGGAGATGGTGTGCAGGTGCAAGAGTGGCCAGGATGGTAAGATGGGTAATAGCTGTTATTGGATTGGTCTATTTAGTTAGGAAAAATGGATAAATTGTCAAGTTTTAATCAACAACAAACCTCAAACAAAATGGCTCAATGACTCAAAAAAACAAAGCTCAAACAAATGGCTACATAAACAATGATGCCCTGGCACTTTTCCATCCAGCATTCATGTTCCAGCTCTTATAATTTGGTAAGCAAAGCTTTAACAGTAAGAAATTATCAATTTTCTAATCCATATTGCTACGGTAATCATGTGCCAGAATTTAGTTGTTTTTCTTTTTTCCTTATGGACTTTATTCTTCTGTCGATTTGTCTTGCTTTTTTTAAGGTAGGGCTCAGGTGTGATATTCTACAAGATGCTGAATTTTGAGATCCCTCTGGAAAGCAGCAATTTATATTGTTTTCTTGTAATTTCTTTTCCCATTCCTAGCCCTGTTTTAATACATTTAAGACATTTTAATACATTTACAATGTTTTTTACAAGATTCTTCTGGGATAAGATGCTGATCAGTTAATTGCACTTTATGCCCCTTGACTTTAGCAAAAGAAGTAACAGTAACATCAATGTAAGGCAAGTATTAGGTAGTGTGCTCTTACTATAGCGGGTAGTCTTTTGTATGTTAACTGAATGTAGCTAGCCAAGCTGACACGCAATTGGGATAGTAAACACAAGGCTGACATATTATCAAGGAAATGGAAAGGAATCCACTGTAGTTCAAAACGTACAAACGAGATGCATGATATTATTAAGGAATCAAAGATCATAACTTCTCTGTAGAATGAGTATTACTATTACAGAGAGACCAAAACCAAAGCCCATGATCCTTATAAATAGTCATATAAAGAGTGGGGTTTTTCAGACAAGGTTGGTTAGATCTGCAGTTTAAGAGTAAGGTATTAAAAAATATTGATGTGAACTGCTCCTAATGAAAGCAATGAATAGCTGAATAAAACCATAAAACGTATTTTCAAGACATGTCAGAAGCAGTCTGATTTCAGAAGCTATGAGACAAAACCAGATCCAGTGTGACATGCTTTTCTGAAAAATGAAACCACTTAATATGAATGCCTAAGTAGGAATGTAGGTTCTGCAAATAGATGTCTTAATTAAGAAGTTGAATTTGAAATTCTGTTATTCTCCACTCAGTAAAGATTTTTACTGAAGACCTGAAGTTCTACCAAATGTTTACATGGCATGTAAAAACCCCATGTATCCTATCCAGCTGCCACTGTGTCTGGTGAAGGCTATTACTCAGTTCTGAATAATACATTTGCCTTTATCCTGGTCGTTAGATGAATCATTTTGGAACATGAATGTAAAACAGAAGTCAGTGACATTCGAATTTCATAGCCATAGTACAGAGGATAACTGATGTGGCTTCAGAAGGTGTTTGTGCATTTAAAACATAACCAGTGTGAATTTCATAGTACAATTAATAGAAAGATAAGTTGTTACTCAAAATAAAATCCAGTCTGGATTTATAAATCTTGTTTGCTCCTTTCAATATAATGGACTTAATTCTCCTCTTTTTTACTCCGGTGTAAAGACAGAGTAACCCAACAATATCAATCCCACAATGTTGGGCAATTTCCCATACTGTCAGCCTTACGGTCATTGAAATTAAAAGGGTTAAAAGGCTGTGGACAATGTCCTTCACTAGGCAAGAGGTCCTGACCTAGTCTCTGTGCTTTCTGCCTGGAATAGGTTTCCATTCTTCCACATCTACCAAATAAAACTTTATATTACACTCATCTCACTATATCATATGCAAACAAGTTGGATTGCTAGTCTAGATTTATAAATGCATTGAGGTGTAACACAGTGAAGGGAACTCTAACTTGTTGACTTAGAGAGGAGATACGTAAATTGCCAGTCATCTTCAATAATTTAGTCTGATATGACATTATGATGAAAGCTGAATAAACTGCCAGCAGCTGTGGCCTTGCCTTCTGCACTTATGATCTAGAATTAAGACTTTGCTGGAAATTATTTAGTGGACTTCACTGTCTGCTGGAAGAAGCTTATCACATGGATATTATTACTCCATTAACAAGCATGTGGTGTTAGCTGGAGAGAGAAAAGCAATTTCCTTGAGAGGAGGCAAACAAGTTTAAAAATCTCCTTCCCCCTTTGCAGTAGAATAAATGTGACAAGCTTGCTATGAACACAAAAGACTGAGGCATTAGCAAGACAACAACCATTAAGTTATTAATAGTTTTCCATTTTCTTGGCTAGGGTTTTATACAACACAATTCATTACATCTTTTCTGATACATCTCAAGATGGATCCTGAAATACTTTTCAGTGTTAAATAATACAACATATTAGACACTATAAATTACAGGAAATGGTGGTGTGAAGGATGTTGGATGGTGAATAATTTACAAAGACTAACACAGAGGAAAGGGAGACCATTGCTGGAGCAAAAAATAAAGAGTAAAAGAAGTTTCCACAGGACATCTGTAGAGTTAATGGAAGAGGCAGACTCAGGAACCTATATCAGAAATTTCTAGACCAGAAAAGGAGCCATAATGGTAGAATGGAAAATTTGTGACTGAGGTGGAAATGGTCTAATTAGTAGTTCAAAACAGTCCAGGAAATTTTGAAACAAAATGGCCTTTGGAACTAAACGTTAGCATAAGTGGGGGATTCACTTCTCCATGTGTCCCCAGGGAAGGACAGAGAGGAAAGTATCATGCTTCCTCTCCGGTTCTGGAAGAGGTCACATTTTCATCTGGTCCTGGAGAAGGTTCCCAGCATCCCTGCCCAGTCACCCCCTCCAGCCTTGGCTGAGGGTTTCACAACCATATTACACATCCTGAGGAGCAGGGTTATGCCATGGATGAGCTTATGCTACCCTGAGCTTCAGAGTTGCTGCTGTAATAAAGAGGGACAGGAGCACGTCTGGGTGAGTAATGAGCTATTAAAGGCAGCTGATGTGCTGCCCTCTTGATTGTGAAGCAAGGGACTGCCATGACATGTTTACTACCACCACCAGAGGAGCAATCTGGGTTGCCATTGTGAAATGTAATCAGTAATATATGATTAATTAATGGCTTTTAAATGGGCCGAGTTCAGTATGCAGTGGTGAGGATATGAACGGAGCAATTATTAAAAAATTCATGTGTTCTTGGTCACAGAGCTGATAAACACTCCAAAGTGCTCTTCGCTTACAAAGTGGCAAGCAGTTCACTTGCACACTAACATTTCTGTTTTTAATTGCCAATAAATGATGGCTGTGCCCATGTTTGTCAGGATCCCTGACAGCATTCAGCTGCCATTTAGCACTCGTGGGCACACTGGCAGAGTGTATTTTTCTGAGTGTTTGGAGACTCTGATTTAAATGCCTGAGATGTAGTCTCAGCTCTCCTCACTTCTCCCTCCCTTCTCTAGCCTCCCACCCCCAGCTTTCACAATGTCAATCAGCAGAGCACAGACTATGAATTAGGAGATTTAACTCTTCTGCCATTTACCTGATGTCTGGTCCTCAACAGATCAGAGAGACATATATGTAAGAGTTACTCCATTGCTAAAATGCAGGAAATGATGTAATCACCCACCTGCACAGAACACTTTGATATCTAAGGATGAAAAGTGTTAGCATTAATTTCTGGCTTGGAGAGCTTTGCAGACCTGAAGAGCCTGATTTGTGCAGTAGAGCATTAAATCCTGTTTTTCTATAAAGTAAAAGAGAAGACAAAGTATAGACAGTTGATTCAATTTGTGCCTCCCTCTCTCCCCACTGCCCCCAGCACTGCAGTAGCTATTTTGCACCAACAGAGAGTTATACCTACTTCCCTGCAATGACAGTAGGGGCAGAGATTAGCAGCTAGGGCCATGATTTCCAGGCACAGATTGATAGTGAAACATCTCTTAATACCAGTACTTGAAATTCACTGTGTACACTAAGGAGAAGGTGATATCTCACCTTCTCTTTAATTTCTTGGTAAAGAAATTGCTTCTGCAGGGAACAAGGTTTGTTCCTGCAAGCTGATGCCAGCCGGGTTCATCAGAGGATGTGAATGGAGCCACTGCTCCATTGGCTGGAATTTGGGAATCCTTTGTTCCCTGTAGCTTGCTCTAGGCTGATCGTCAGAGCAGTCGTGCTAGAGGCAGGGAACAAACGCAAACCTCCCCAGGCAGAGGAGAGAGCTGAATCCCTCTCTCCAAGACAGTATAAAAAATGCTTGAGCCATCAGATGCGAGGGTGTTCTTGGATGGAGATCTCTGCCCCTCCAGTGAAAGCTGTCTTGCTTTTGCATGACTTGGTTAAAAAAGCCCTGTCCCAACATGGCTCTACAGGGCATGTACACTTAGAGGAAGAAAGGCAGTTTCCAGTCACTGCTCAGAAAGGGGCTTATGAAATAAAGCTAGAAGTCTAAGAGAATCCAGGTCAGTTCAGCTTGGTGAATTGCAAAACCAGAGATGTACCTCGATGCAGGCTGAAAACAAGTGTGGGCTCTTCGAGAGTATTGGGATAGAGGCCTCAGAGCTTCTTCTACCCATTTGTTCTGGTGATACAATCCTTAGCTGCCCAGATGTGCTGTTGCTCCCTGTAGGATAGCAGGCATTTGTTTGGACTCTGGAGCCCTTCCAGCAGCAGGGATCATGATCTGTCTGTGGGGGCTTACTCCTAAGTTTGAGAAATGCTGCAAGTTGTCACTGCTTCTCCAAAAAGCCTCACTTTCCTGTTTTTCTATTCATCATCTTACCAATGGTTTATCTTCCACTTTGACATCAGGGGAGAGAAAGTTTTTCACCAAAATCTTGCTCCATTCCACATATTTCTGTTGGTTCTGAAGAAGCAGCACTTTCCAAGACTTCTGCGCAAAGAGAAAAACATTTACCATAACAAATCTGAGGGTAAAAATAGACACAGAGAACAGCAGCAGCAAAGGGCTATCAGCAGCTGTTTGAGGAATTGAGTGTTTGTGACCACTGTTCTGCTGGAGATATTCATGTATGGCTGAGACTCAGCATCATTGGGATCTAGTTAAATAAATACTGTATATCACAAAGGAAACCATCCCTGTAGGATTCAGGCTTACAGAGGGAAGCTATCTTTCACTCCTTCATGGACAAATGTAGGGTACTTGCTCCCCAGGTGAGCCCCACTGCACAAACTGAGGCACAGAAAGGTTTGAGAAACCCTGGAGAAGACAGCTGAACCTCTTTTCCCACATCTGTGTGTGCTGGGGGTGTCAGACAGCCTCTCTCCTGTGCCTCCACAGCTGGCACATGTTTTCAGAGACACTGGAAATCACTCACCTAAAGCTAGGGCCCCCTAATCTGGCAAGTAATATACGGGTGGATCTTTCTTCTCACTGGAGTGCAGGTCCAGATGAAAGCTGTTTGGTCTGCACTGGAAACTCAGGTATCTGCTGCATAGAGGTGCAGAGTTTCCCACTGGATGGCTTTTTAACATCTATTAAGGAGAAAATAAAAGCGGGGTGGAAGAGAAGACTAATAAGAACTTCATTCCAAACTACCCATTCCCGTGGCAGCTTAAAAAATCATAACAGTACTAAAATCAGTTAAATCCCTATCTAGCCACAGGAGCCTGACTGCAGCAAGGAGCCTTCGGCAGGCTGCTGCCCTTCAACAGTGGCTGTGATGGGTCCCTGTCCTTGCTCCTGAAGAGCAAACTGCTGAGAAGAGCACGGCATAGGTACAGGACTACCTCGAACAGGATTTTAGAAACATATGAAGTGAAAGCTAGTCTTTGGGTGGCAGGGAAAGAACAAACTACCTTTGTCTCTGACAAGAAAAAGGTGAATTTTTAGATAGTTTGCCTTGATGCATTCTGGGAAATTGTCTTGAAACTGGTGATGGCCTCCCTCCAGACCTTTGGGTTGTTGGTTACTTTTTGAAGCTCTTGAAACCATAACTGCGTGACACAGAGCACTGGGTTGCCTGCACAGGTATTTTGAAGAAGTTTCAAGCATGTGGTTCTGAGGCCTTTGATTCTGCAGGTTTGGGCTCTCTTTGCCTATTTTCTTTAAGTGCATAAGGAAAACTTGATTCTCCCATAAAAAAAAGGAAAGAAAACCATTTTTTTGGTGCCAATATTTCAATAATATTTTAAAATAAAATTAAAACCAGTGAAAACACTGAAAATAATACTAAAATCAGGCCAGTTTAAACCAATTCTTCATGAACAGAGTTTCAAAATGTTTGCCAGAGTGTTTGGTGTTGGCTTATTTCTAATTCAAAGTAGTCTTCAGCTGCACATTGCAGACACAATGATGTGCTGGAGCAGGCTTAGAGAACCTGGAAATTTTATATCAAGTTTTGATCTTGATGCACTAAAGCTGTATGTCCTTGAAAGAACAGCTTATATCCTGGATTCTATCCTAGATTCTAGCCTTTCCCCATGGTGATACCAGCCTTTCTTTGTTAAGAGCCTTGCAATCCTCATATAAACAGAAATACTGGAAAAAGGAGTAGCAAAAGTATTATTTGTGTGTGCATTGCTTACGGGAGGTGAGAGACATATTTGAACACATTAGGTGGTGGGTGAAAGTCAGATCCAGGTTTTGAGAAAACAAATCTTTGTGGAGTGCTCTTTTGCCCTGCCAAATCCTCCTCTTCTCAGAAGGCTTTGGCCTGAAAAGAAAATTTCAAGGCAGCTCCAAAGGAATAAGCTGTTTCCTTGCTGGATACTGTAGATACCCAAGATATCACTGTTACTACACTGTGCATATGCTGATTTCCCCAAAGGCATGGCCTGGGCTGCTCTAATCTTTGTCTTTTTCAGACAAAAACTCAATTATTTTCATGCCAGACACACATGGTCATGCATGTTCAAACCCTCACACTGCAAAGCTCTCATTCCCCTTCCATTTAAGCCTCTAATCTCTTTACAATTTCTTCAGAAAACATGTAGCTACTCAAGGCCTGAAGACGTGCAGAGACACCATAATTCCTCTAGTCCTGGATATAAAATTTATTCTCATCACCTTGTCTATAACCTTCCATTCATTTTCAGCTTAGCTGCAGCTCCCTCTTGTTCTTTTCCCCTCTCATCTTCTGCACTTCCATCAGGGTTCAAAGTGGGAGATATATTTAATGGAAAATAATAATTAAAAAAATCACTCCAAAATATTCCCTGGAATTCCCAGCTGGACTCCAGCTTATGGAAGCAGGGCACTATTCCAGAGGTCAGACCTTTATCACTAAGATTTTGTCCTTAATTTATCTGTGAGTGAAGTACTGGAAGACTGGGAAGCTTTCTTTGGAGGGCTAGGGTAGGAATTAAAGGAGCACTAGTCAAGCAGGTCTCACTGATGCTCTGCTGATACTGTGGTCGCAAAGATCATTGGCTGCAGTTGCTTTGACTGACTAGGAAATTGCACCTTCTCTTCACAGATGGTGTCCTTAGCTTCCTTATCTCCTAGTTCAACAAGTCACCAGCAGGGAAAAATGCCTCTGGCCTGAGCATAAGTATCAGCTTGACTTGACTTTGATTCTGATATCTCCTTCCTTTCTGCAAACTCAATGCTTTTTCTCGTGAATAGCTGATACCATTATGAAAGCACATTTGTGTTTAAAGATACCTCACAGAGAACTAATGGGATAGGTTAGAGAAGCATGCAGAAATAAGGGTGCGAGGGTTACTACTCTCCTAAAACATTTGCTTTTATTGTCGCTGCTACTGAGATGGTGTTGTGGTTTAACCCCAGCTGGCAACTAAGCCCCACACAGCTGCTCACTCACTCCCCCACAGTAGCATGGCAGAGAGAATTGGAAGATTAAATAAAAGTGAGAAAACTTGTGGGTTGAGCTAAAGACAGTTTAATAGGTAAATCAAAAGCTGCACGTGCAGCAAAGCAAAACAAGGAATTCCTTCACTACTTGCCATCAGCAGGCAGGTGTTCAGCCATCTCCAAGACAGCAGGGCTCCATCATGCTTAACAATTACTTGGGAAGACAAACACTATCAGTCCAAACGTCCCCCCTTCCTGCTTCTTCTCTCAGCTTTATATTGCTGAGTATGACATCATATGGTAGGGTATATCCCTTTGGTCAGCTGGAGGTCAGATGTGTCCCTTCCCAACTTCTTGTACACCCCCAGCCTACTAGTTGATGGAGTGGTTTGAGAAGCAGAAAAGGCCTTGACTCTGTGTGAGCACTTCTCAGCAGTAACAAAAACATCCCTGTGTTATCAGCACTGTTTCCAGCACAAATCCAAGGCATAGCACCGTACCAGCTACCAGGAAGAAAGTTAACTCTACCCCAGCTAAAATCAGCATAGACAGCTGCCATATTCTCCCCCTAGAGATGGTTCAAGAGTGTTGACTGCTGTGCTGCTCAATGTCCTGCTTTAGGAAAGACCACAAGACTGCAAACATGACACTTTGCTCCTACCAATGGCCATCGAGTGTGCTGAGTACTGGATAACCACAGGAAACACAGAAGTCTTGGAAATCAGTGAAATATCTATTCTGTCCATTTTCCTTCCTGGTTGGGGATGCCAAATGTAATGAGTCACACCTCCCCTGCCATAGAGGGAGCTGCTTTCTCATACCCATGACCAGCAAGGTTGATAAGACACTCGCAGGAAGAACAAACCCAGAAACTTCCTTGCTAAAGAAGGATTAAGAAGAAATTGCTCTCAGGTAGAAGACTCCCCGCTTCGATATGCAGAGCTGTTGGAAAGCTGGTCTTGGGTCTTCAGAACTGTCTGACTCCATTTTGCCTACCTGAGCAGAAAGCAACTGTGCTAGCAGAACTTCTACCTGACAGAGCTCCTCCAGCACCTGAAGGAGGTCCAGTCTGTCTAGACACCGGAATTAATATCTCTCAAGTTCTGAAAACAAACCTCTCCTATTTCTCAAGTCACTTGGCTTGTACCATGTTGTATTGTGCCTCATAACAGGGGAAAGCACATGACCCTGTGGCTTTAGACAGAGGGTTAGCTCTTCTGTGGTCCCTCTGAGAATAAAGACAGTGTCACTTACCTCTGGAAAGGTATTGTCTCTCTGGTCTGCTAGGGTTTCACACAGATCTCGCATTTCACACCAGCCAAACTTTTTCCTGGAGGACTTGTTCCTACCCATCATGCCTGCTGAGATGTGCTCTATGCACGCCTGTGCTTCCAGGGGGTCTGATGGCTCATGTCATCATTACCTTGGTACTCATCCTTTTAGACAGTGCTAGCAAACGGTTCTAAATTGGCAGCCCTGGAAAAAGAAGCCCTTTCAGCAATGTGCTCTTGGTCTTTATTGTTTGCACTACAGTAATGATCTGGCAAGGCCAGGGTCTCCCTACTCTGGATGTTAACTCTCTCTAGCAGATAGTGAGAGACTGTCCTGTCTGGATGAGATTATACTCCTAATAGTGAATACGGGGAGAAAGAGAAGTCTTGAGATTCCCCTTTACAGAAAAAGTTCTGAACATGCTGAATTGCTTCCCCAAACTACCAGAAAAAGTTGTGGGATTAGCAGAAGGTGAACACGGGTCCTCTGAGGACTAATGTAATACACTTTTCCCCACCTGTATTTCTCTGTAACAGCTTTGTCTTTCCCTGTCTTTTGCAACACCTCTTGAAGATAGGGAAGAGCCTAGATCCCCTAACTTCTTGGTGACATTGCAAAGAGCCCCGCAACTGTATTGATGGAGCTCTTTGTGGTGCCAGTTCTTACACAGCACCACTGGAGTTCAGTTCAGTAAGTGGAACACCCAGGAAGCTTTAAAGTAATTTTCATCTGGAAATAGTGATTTATCAAAAATTAAACTCCACACAGGCCTGGTTATCCTTTTGGGAAATAGGTTTGTTTCTTACATTTCAAACATTTTATGTGACTATTTTTTTTTTAGTGGAAAAAGGGTGGTGTGGGAGTAAAAAGGTTTTTGCTTTTCATTTCATTGCACTGCTTTTAAAGATTAAAAATTCCTGTGAGGCTAGACATGATATACATTCAATATACATCTGTTAAGTCACAAGGTGGCTGTCACCTGGGAAGGACTTTCACCATTGTTTGTTATCAAAGTTAGATATCACTTAGAATTTCACAGGATAAATATTTATGAAACGTTGCTTCTGAGGTGAATGCAGATACTAAAGATGAGACTCATTTTCCCTGTTCAGCCATGACTTCCTTAGTTTTTCTCATTCAAAAACCTGAGATCATCTGCTTAGCATTTCCTTAGCAGCCAAGCCAATCACACATCCATAACTGCTGCTGTTGGCACTGCGTATATCTGAGCATTCAGCTGCCATTTCCCCATTTCTCCTCAATTTCCCCTGAATCCTGGCACTCCAGACTGGAGTTCCATCAGAAAGAAAGCTTTATTTAATGTTGTCTAGAAAAATAATACCTAAAGAAGCAAACAAATAACTCCAAAAATTCACACCTCCTTTATCACACAGGTAATTGAGGCTTTAAAAAAATATTTTGTTATAAACTAAAATGCAGATAATTATATCAGTGTTGTATGGCTGGAGCTTGCTCCACTTGACAGGGGAGAATTTTTTTTTTTCTCTTTATTACTTCCAGTATTTATGAATTCTTAGAGTATTTTTGGTTGAGTTGCATCTTGCTCTTACTTTTCCCCTTTCTTCCCACTGTATTGTTTGGTATTAGTATTAGCATGAGTATTTTGCTGTTCCCTTTATCAGGTTTATATAATGCAATTGCAAGTGAAACATACAATAGGTAGGAAATAAGAGTCTGAGTATTTCCATTGTACTGCTTTACAATCTATTATATTAGCTGACGTGGATGAAGGGCTCCAATAAGGGACTGGAAGGCTAGGTATTACTCCCAGCTCTGCTGCTGGGTGGTTTCAGCAATTTTCTTTATCTTCATTCACTCATCAATAAATACAGACTATAGCACCCCTCATCACTGTTGAGCACTTTACTGTCTACTGATGAAAAAGGCTGTATAAGACTATTGTGTAATCAAGAGGGAGGAAAGAAGGTGAGATTGAAATAGAAAGAAGCTGCACTAGATTAGAGGAGATGAAGCAGATTAATCCCCCTCTACCTCAGATTCAGTATGTTTCAAGGGAAATATAAGATCTGACACCATGCAGCCTGCATACATAAAAATAATAAAAAAATCTTTCCCTGCAATATCCTTCTTTGGATTATGTACACACTTATAGTGGCTAAAAAGAATCAATTTTCACTGCTTACAATGGTAGTTTGCATGGCTCCTGTGCTTGACCTGGTTTAGATACTAAAGCCAGACCACATATATTTTCACTCTTGGCTTGCCTTGCCTTGATTTGCACTCATGTATTTCTTTCCTCCAAAACCAGTACTACTGGGGGGAAAAAAGTCTGTGAGTGCAGTTACTGAAGCTGCATAAATCTTCTGACGCATGGGCTCAAACGAGACAGACACAAGGCACTGTGGTTTGGCACCAACAGACTGAACAGAGATGGATTTCTATTCAAGTGGACTTCTAGTCCTCAGCTTTTTTCAAGTAATGTGTGCATGTGAAACACCATATCCACTATTCCGTTCACCAGTGTAAAATCCATTAAATTGAGAATAATAACTTACTTTTTTAAATCCCTTGTTGAAAATGAAGTAATCATCAAGCAGAGTAGTTCTTTTTCTTCTCCCATGCCTGACCACACAAACAGTGGTTTGACCTTTGAGTCAATAACACTGAATGTGAAAGACCTGGGGCAGGAAACAAATATTCTTGTGTGCAAAGGTATTTGCTCATTCGTTCATTCCAATTGCATTTGCAGATAGGAGACCTGAAGATTTTCTGAAGAAAATGCTTTTGCACTGTTTCATCTGTTGTGTTTGAAGCACTCCTCACAGGGGACAGACAACTAAGGGGACACCTGGAATGGAAGACGAAAGGAGAGAGGAACGCTGCTTTGTGCCTTGGCTCAAGCCCTGCTGATGGGAACAGGGCACAAATAGGCTGTTATACACTTCTAGGGTCAGGAGGAACATACAAAGTACATCACCTCTGACCTCTTCGTCCTCAGCTCAAACCAAGCTGGAGGGGGGTTGCAGTGGTTTCTGATAGCTCTCTGGCCATCTCCAATGCTGGAAAGCACTCTTCCCCAGAGACTAGTCTGCCTCTCATGTGTTGCATTTGGCTGGCCCCATTCTTTGCTGGCACAGAGCCTCTAGTAGCAGTGAAAGAAGAGGCCAGCAAGGACCTGCTGCATAGCCAGGCAAAAAATGAGATTTCCTGCGGTATTTTTGGTGATGTTATCCCTGGGTGTGTCTTCTGCACATCAGTAGCAAGCACCTAGCTCCAATTCCAGTAAAAAGCAGGAAATTGTAGTTTTGGGTATCAGGGCAAAATGGCCACTGTGCCCGCATCAACATGCTTTTCCCCTTTCCTCTGCATCAATAACCCAGCACAGCCTCCTTCACAGACAGTCACTGTGGGGATCAGAGGGGCTTTAACTCATCAGAGAACCAGACAGGCACGCTTGTACCTTCTGCTGACAGCTGCCTGCTTTCCCTCATCTCCAGATCCCTCATCTCCAGATCCCTCATCTGTTTCCTGCTCATACCCATGTGGTGTTTGTCTACCTGCAGAGTAGTTGGTAGGTGTTAGTGGCTCCTTGGCTGACTGGCCCACAGGGACCCACTTCTCTTACCCTTGCTAGAAACAGCTGACTTCTCACTGGTGGTTTGGACTGACATCTGTATTTTCCTTTATTCCTCACTCCAGTCCTCATGCACAAGCCTCCAGGTAGAAGCATGTTCTTTCAGAAATGCACCTATTTGGAGGAGAAAAATATGCCCTTCTTTAGACCCTATATTGCTGAAATTTCTACATATTGATAAGTGCTCTTCCAAGGGACACAGCTGCACGTGATGAGCAGCTGAATCATTAGCAGCTGAATCATCATCATCATTAGTGGATGAGATGCTCTTTCTGATGGTTTGAGGTGTCCCTGCAACCTCTTTTTTTTTTTAATTAATGTGTGTGTGTAAAGTCCCAAGCCAGGATTAGTTACATGGCAAAACTTGTGAAGGAAAGGGAAAGAAGTTATCATTCATTCCTGTTGGCTTACTTTGACACCTCCTCTCCTGTCTGTTGTTTGCAGCATAAAAAGCCACACAAGTTGTTCTGGAGAGTCATTGCCCTTCATTTTTATTAAGACATTAAACCAGTAATAAGGTTGTCTGCTGAAAATGCAGAGAGCTGAATAAATGATTTATGAAGTGCTTGGCATAACAACTTGTGTTGCCTGGAATGAGTCAGTCTTTCCAAATAGCCACTGAGGAATTATCTCCTTCTCTTCTTCCTGTCTCCAAATATAAATCTGGCAAAACCCCAGAAATGTCCAGGGGGCTTTATCAGCACCTGCTAAGAGGCAGAGTAAGAGTAGGAGGTCTGAGCTTGTCTGCACCAGGTGATGCAGGATGGCACAGAGAGCCAGCTCTGGCCTTGGCTGTCTGGGAGTACCCTGTCCACATCAGATCAAGGCAGCTCCCAGGCTTCTGAGTTAGCTGGAGAGGCAGGACCCACTGCCTCAGACAAACTGTTGTGCAGCTACTGCGTTTGATCATGAGCCACCGTGGCCCAGAGCTGAGTGCTACCTGCAGCCAGCCAGGGCTTCTCATGCCTTGTTTTTTCCCCGGGTGCTACCCAAATGTCCCATTAAACATCACAACTGTCCCCATTCATCAAGTTATCTCTCAGTTGTCATTCATGACCCAATTCTTCTAATAGTCCCCTATAAAGAAACTGGCATAAAAACCTCCCAACCCTGTGTAAGCTACAGTGTCTCATATTTTATGAGACATAACACAAGACATTGATATTGCCCAGACCATTTCATCTTCGGGCCAAAAGCATTCAGAATACTTCTCGCTTAGCTTTTGGCATAGCTCCAAATCCCACAGCTGTCTCCACATCATTGAAGCTCAATGCCTATAAACAGCATTAATATTTTTCACCTGACAATAGATGGTGCTCTTTCTATAATTATCTGTCTCTGCAGTCCCTGCATATACCTTTTTTTTCACTTAGAATGAACATAACAGATTATGCTTGGTTTTGGGCATTACAAGATACCAAGCAGTAGTGGTAATAAATAACCACCTGTAAACAAACCTGTAACAATAGATAAGCTCACTGTTATTGCTGATCTGCAAGGACTCAGAATAGATACTCAAATATTAAGTGTTCAGGTGATGAGGGGCATTTAGATAGACAAATAAATAGATAGAACAAGTTACCTCTTCCCTAGCTTGCACCAAACAAAGCTCCTACTGGTTCAGAAAAGATTTGTCATGGTATTTTCTTCATTCTGTGTTTGATTAAAAAGGAAGGAGATGCTATGCTAAGCAGCATCAGGCAAAATTCTTTTACACTTTCTTTTGCCCTCTGTTGTTTTTAATTCCTTGTAAAGTACAGAGTGCAGGTCTGTTCTTTCAGGACTTCTAGAAGTCACAATTGTAACTAAAATTCAAGACAGTAATATTTCCCAGTCAAGTTTAGAGGAGGAAGAATCATAAAATACCCCAAATTTACCCTTCAAAAAGAACACAGTGAATAGCATTTAGAATAGTATTGTGACTTTCAAGCAAATACTGTGAAGTTGTAACTTTTTTGGCACGACTTCCTCTCATTCTTGATGTTGTTCATACCCAAATGAAAGGCGTCAACCTGACATCTACCTTCAGTCTTTTTTAATTCACATAGGTTGCACAATGCCTCTAAGTTTTGTTCTACATTGATTTTATACTTGAATGTCAACTTGGAGGGCCTATTCCTCAGGCTCTTTTGAGACCAAACAAGAGTCTTTAGAGACTGAATAGCATCTCAGCCCTTTTCCATGATGCTTTTGAGCCCTTCAAATATACTCCTTAAAAATCTCCTTGGGTGCTCGCAGCTTGCAGTACTGAAACACTCCAGCTAACACCTGCCTTCCTGTGCAAGCATAACAGAAATGAGTGGTCTGTACCTTCTGGAGGGATGCATCTAGATGTCAGTGCTGACTCACTCCTCTCTTACCTTTTACCTCATGCTCTCAGCCCTCCTGCCCTGTCAGGAGCAAAGCTGGGGAGGCCTTGGTGGTGCTTCACCCTATGGTCTCAGGTTTACCAGAGCTGCATAGGAGCTTCTACCACCCACTGCTCCATATGCATGTCCAATGCTTAAATTATGAGGAGAGTCTTGCTAAGGTGTTGTCTTTGGTGAGTGAGGAAAGGTGGACTTTTGAGGGGGAAGTCATGCAACATGAGCCAGGAGCTTTGTGTTCTTGCTTCTTCCTTCTGTTCTTCATCTTTTTGGTGGCAGGTTATACCAGTCTGCTAGCTTTAGGGGCTTCAGCAATGTTAGGGATCTCATGTTTCTTCTCTCTTACTCCATTTCCTCTCATTTTGACAAACATGCTGTCTCCTCTTGCTTATGCTTTTTTATTGCCCCAACTTCATCAATATATGAAAATATAAGAGGAAAAAATTCTGATAAAAAGGCAATTTGTGAAAATGCTAATCTATCTAATTATCTTTTTAGCAAATAATAGAAGTATGACTGACTTCTAAGAAAAATCCTTAGGTTAACAATATTAGATAAAGACATGCCCTATAAAATGAAAGGGAAAATACCCTGCTTTTTTCATAGGAAGTGTTAACATTTCTGATTGTCAGTGTCAGAACTTGAAAAACAATCCAAAATGCTGAAATGAATTCTAGACCAATTAATGCTTTAGGCTAGAGAAAACAAAAAAGTCTTCTAACTTTGAAGTTTTTTACCCTTGTATTATAATTAGATAAATAAATAGAAAATGGAAATGACAAACAATCAGAATGACATAATAATTAGTCCATCTTTATCAAAAGTTTGAATTCTGTTGAAGAGGGAGGGTTGGTTTTTTTTGTTGGGGGGAACATTCTGCTGACAGATGATCAGTTAACCTTTAACATCCACCAGCATTTGGTATACTGTAAGGAAAAGAGTACCACGCTAGCAACTTAGAAATGGTACTCCTTCTTCCTGAACTAATAATATTTCCATTGTTCCTAATACTCTTAATTTTTGGGGGAAGATAGAGAGGTACCTTAATGTAAGGTCTAGACTGAAAAGGCCCAATCCTGTTTTCATTTATATTTCTGTAAGCCATGAGTGTGTCTGCTGAAGTCAGTGGTATCATTAAATTTATGCCACTATAATTAAGAACAGATGTTGGTCTGTGATCTCTAATATTCCATGTACACCTAATGTGTTGTAATTGGTAATCACTGAGGAGTTCCTCTGAAGAAGGCTGTCTTGATTGGAGTTAGAACAGAACTCATTCTGTTCAGTGATTTTACTTTTCAGCTAAGTCTCTTCTAACTAACTGCACTTTCTGAAGTTGAGGGCATATTTGTGCAGACAATGTCTACTTCTAGCAGTGATAATGATCAATGTTGATGGCCACTGCCCAAGGCGGGTATGCAGAAAGGCTTTTGCTTATACTTGCTCCTGTGCAGACCAAGATCACTGCTAAATCTTGTGTGCCACATTGTGGGTGCAGAATGTAAAAGGCTGCACCCGTGTGGAGAGGAGCAGACAGGACAGGTGACCCTAAACTGACCAACAAGGTATTCTGTCCCATATATGTCATATTCAGTAGAAAGCTGAGGGATAACGAGGGTCAAGCTCTCTCTTCAAAGGCCAGTATCCAAAAAGGACTCTGTCCATTCAGCCTTTGATCCTGATCCATGTGTTCCTGAATCCAATTCCAGAATCCAGCTCCTGAGTCCAGTTCTTGTCTGCTACTGAGTCCAGTCTGGGACTTCCACTATGCCTGCTACACAGCATCAGTGGTGATGGTGATGTCATTGCCATTGAGGGTAGGAGAGAGGGTGGGTGTGTTGGGCTCAATATTGGTTTTGTATGTATTTATATATTTTTAATTTTATTGTTATTATTTTCATTAAAGCTGTTTTTAGTTTTCTTTTCCAGTCCATAAGTCTCTCTCTTTTATTCCCTTTCTCTTCCCATTTGGGAAGGGAGAAGGGTTAATAGAGAGCATCTGTCATTTCTCTAGTGACCAGCCCAGCCCTAACCCTTCACAAAGGCACACAGTAACATTTCAGTGGAGGACACAGAGGTACCCAAACAAAGCAACAGTGAAATCAAATGACCTTTCAATCTGTTTATGAGAGACTTTGTCATTTCTGCTTCAAGACAGCTGGAACAATAAGTAAGAGAACTTAATCTATATCCCAGAGAATCTTCATGTCAATGAAATCCAAAAATACACACAGGCTCTTCAGCTGTCGTGGTCCTGTTTGTTTTCCCTCTACAGGTCTGAGCACTTGAGCAGCTTATATCTTTTGCATGCTCAGGGTGGGCTCTCATCAGCCCTTCCCCAGAGAAGGATTCAGCTGTAATATACTACAAGCAGTCCTTAAGCGAAGATATAAAATGGATAAGGATTAGCACGGTAGAAAAGAAGTTTCTTTTTTTCTGTTGTACTGCAAACAAAGCTCATTGCTGGTTTGCACGCTTGGCTGCTTGCCTTAACACAATAAAGTCCCAATAGGATCTGCCACCCACAGGAACTAGTGGGTCACATTATTGGAAAAAATAATCACTAACTGTCCTAGTCATACCTTGTCTTCACCAAGGTAAGGTATCTCCTACATTTTAGTGATATTATGGGGATGAATTCATGGGATGGAAGTTTTGAGCCTTAGGAACCTCTGACCAGCTAGATCCCATATAGAAGGTTCAATCCTGTAATGACAGGTTGAGTGACACATGGATGGATGCTGGTGCCTCATTATTTTTTTCCCCTCGGTGTGGGGGTGGGGGAAGAGGTGGAGAGAGGAAATCCTGAACTCTGCAGGGGCTCAGGTGCACTCAGAAACTTCATTAAAGCAAGATCTAAGTGTGTGCCAGCTGATCCTTGGTCACAATGTCTCCTTATGCTCTTAAGGTGTGGGACATGCAACATGGCGTGTGCCAGTTTGGCTGGCACTGGCATAGATGCTCACCAGACACTCTCAGATGTCCTACTCACTCCCAGGACAAGGGTTGCTAAATGTCATTGTCTGCCCTGCTCTGGTTCCCCAGGTGGTGTAATACCACTGAAGCCAAGGGAGCCAGACTCTGAGAGAGTATAAGCTGGCACAGATCCACTGAAGCAAGTGGAGCCACGACAAATGCTGGTATCAGCCTATAATTTGTCTTCTGTCAGCTTTCCCTGGGTTTGACTCAAATTACTGCTCTGGAGGAGAAATGACCCTGTTTTCCAGTCCCTACAGCTATCCAATCTTTGGTTATGGATTTCAGTTGCTGCTCGGAGGGTACAGTTCATCCCTGTACATATCTCAAAGCAATCATGTGCACCACAAATTCTGCTTGATCCAATAAAGGGCCCTAAGTCAGGCTGGAGAGAAGACGATCACACTCTGAGAGGATGCAATTAAAGCTTTAATGACAAATACACTAAGTTGAAGAAGGATGGAGGAAAGGAAGCTTCTGGTAGGATTTTTAGTTTAGATAATTATTTTTAATTATCTGCTGTCAGTGTTTTCCTAGCCATGTGAGGTATTTCACCACTGGCAAGCATGCTGAGGTATTTAGAATACAATGTAACTGGCATTATATGGAAAATGGCTTATATTAAAGAGTAGCATACTAGTACAGGAACGCTAAATGCCTTCTCATGCTTCAGCATGAGCAAAGCCTCATTTCTGTTGCTGCCAACGCTGAAGAAAGTGATAGTGCTAAAGTGGCTATGAAAATTTGCAAACACAAGGTCTATGACTTTGTTTGGTCCAGTCTCAGAAGGGTCAAGCATTTCCACTGACTTCATCAGCTTGAAAAAATATTTCATGAGCTGAAGGGGCTCCCCAGCACAATCTTTTAACTGAGACTCAGTTTAAATTTTCCTGTGTTCAGCTTTACTAAACCCAGGTGCTTGGCAATATCAACAGATATGTCCATAAAAAGCTTTGTGCCTACTTTCCATAGGAAACAGTTAAAAGTACCAGTTTCTGAAGAGAAAAATGTTCCATTTATTAACTGATTTTTTTTACATCAAAAATACTGGCTAAGATAGTGAGTCACCGGTAACAGCATCAGTGGCTGGCATTTCAAAGAGCTGCCATAGAAAAAACATAAAGAGTTAACCTAGTAATAAAAGTTTCACAGCCTATGCAGCTTAAATTATTCACCAGGACACAAAACCGTAACCATAAATTATAATGCTATGAATGATTGAGGGTTTCTAACAGCCACAATGTAAAATGAAACACTTTGCGAAACCGAGCTATTGTTGAACTAATTAAATGCCTTTGAAAAGGTTCTAATATCTGACTCTGAATTCCCTCATCTATGCAGGTGTCTTTGCAAGTTAATGTCGGCTGCCAAAACTGGTCAGGCTTGAGCTGATGTTCACTTCTGTTGCTTGTTACTCAAAGCAAGCCCAGGGAAGCCCTCTGGGGTAGAAGCTGCTTCCCCTGGGAGGAAGCAGGAGGCAGGAGCGCTGGGTGGCTGGACTCAGGTTGACACAACCTCTGAGTGACCCTCAGTGGCGCAGAGATCTGTCTCGAGCTGGAGTGAACCTCCATGAAGACAGCTTCTTATTCCACCAACTAAAGTAGGAAAAGGAGTCATCTCAAGAAAAGAGTGAATTTGCCCAACAGGGCTCTCATGGGAGTCTGATCAGCCCTAGTCTTTTGCTACTCTGTCTTTTACTTCTCACACAGAGCTAGAAGTGGGTCCTGGGGAGAAGGAAAGCTATCCCACTTTGAAGTGGGATAGCACACCCACTTTGAAGGTGTAAACCCTTGCATCACAAAGGTTGAAAAGGAAACAGGCAGGCAGTAGGGAAGTGATGCAACCAAGCTGCTGGAAGTAAATAGTTAGGTTTTGTTCATAGCTGTTCATTAATATTTAAATGTGGACTGAGAAGGTTTGTCAGGTGGTTTAAGCCTCATATGGTTGCCTAAGAGAATTCCTGCCTTCAGATCACACAGGAAAAATACCCTTAAACTTAAGAATGTAGAGGCTGACAGGAAATAGAAAATCTGTAGTGTAGGTCAGAATGAAAAAATAATAACGGACAAGGCACAAAATATTTATAACAGCTTCCAGCCTTCAAGACCCAGAAAGATGAGGAATACCATGAAAAAAAAAGAGAAATAGGCACTTTCTGCTTAGGAATCTTAGGTCTGAGCTGGTCCCTGAAAAAGGAAAATGATAGGGAAAACTGACCTTAAAAACACTGGGGAGAAATTGACTCCTAAAGGATATGGTTTTTAACATTTTCAGTGTTGAATAATGTCTATTCTTGTGATACTTTCTGTATTGTATTGCTTTATTATAAAGCTTTACTGCTTGCACTCATATGATTTTGAGTGAGCTCCCATTTCATTTGAAATAAAGAAGATCTGTTGCTAGCTTCCATGTCTGTGGCAAACGATTGTGCCTTCAAAACCCACATAAAATCTTGGGAAAGTAATTTAAAGACCTAGGAGTTTGTTTTATCTTAAGACTTTGGGCCCTGCTGAAGAATTTGGTTCTGGCAATACAGAGACAGATTTTCCAAGGATAAGCAGTGCTAGCAGAAGCCTTCATCTGAGAACTTAAGTATTACCTGTGGCCATGAATATTTAACTTTTAAGCATTTACCCCTTAATGGCATTTAAATCCTGAAGTCAGGTGTCTGTGTTCATTGTGCAGACTGTGGGGAGAGATATGTCATGTCAGGTACTGGAGATGGGCTATTCCGTGGAGAGCTCACAGTGATACGCACATCTGAGCTGTGATCTGTACACAGTCCAGCTGTGGTAGCTGGGTGCTACACCTGAGCTAATAAACCCTGTTTCTTCAACAGAGCCAAGTAGCAGAGGTGTGCTGCTGTGCTAGGACATTTAGCATGGACCCATGACCCATCCCACCTGTTGGGTTTAAGTCATGAGCATGGGGGAGCCAACATGGATCCTAGGAGCACAAGGGGAGTCCCAGATCCTCCAAAGGTGACATCCTACATGGCATGGCACTGAGAGCCAGCTGATGGGAGTCTCTACGCTCAGAGGAATTGGTCTGTTCTGTTCCACTGGGGTACATTCATGACCTGGCCAATTTGGGGAGCTGGCACCTCTGTGGCCCCGATGGAAATCCCTGCTAATTTTTGTGTCTATACTCCAGAACATGAAACGAATGAAGCATTTTAGAAAGTGGCAATAGCAGAATCAAAATTTCCTATGACCCTGACTTAATCAGGGCTTTGAGATGTTCATTTTACAATTCCACAAAGCAGTCCATGAAGCTTTAAACCAAACAAACAACAAAAAAACCCAAACTCACAAACAAAAACAAAATGCTAAAAAGCATTCATTAAAATAAAGACTACAGTCTGTTATTTTGTAAACAAAGTGCCAAAATCAAAATAAACAGGAATAGAAGGGGCTTACAAACTGATCCTGTCAAGCTCATTGCTTCCTTCCATCCTGCTTTGGTTTCAGTCATTCAGTGGCTTTACCAATGACAGCGAACCATACGCAGTCCTCTTTTGGTCCCTGTCAGTCTGATGCTGTGGTGTGCCATGGAGATTTTTTTGTCCAAGCAGATTAGGCAGGTGACATATACCTGGGAAAAGGTGTTCTTCAAAGAAAAATTTTAGTCAATCTTAAGTGTTGGTGCTGTTCTGACTTTTGCACATAGGTTTTAATATGTTGTCCCTCTGGAGAGGCATGAGGACTTTTGCTGCTGGTGAATGTGCTTGTAGGTAGGTCTTTATCCTCCCAGTCAGCTGGAGCTAACACACAATATAAACTGCTCTTGTCTTAAAAAGAACAATATCATAAATAAATAATCAAACAAAACCTGAGATGGGTTCTAAATCTGTCCAAGTAGCATTTTTTGGGTAACTAAGCACTTTTATGTCATGCTGGGAAAGTTTGCTCTTCAAAAACTGCTTCGATTTAAATTCTAGTACCTAATAAACAGCCTGACCCACAGCTCTGCTCTTTAATGAGGCATATAGGGCCATTTCGAGTTTCAGCACTTGGAAATTTGTGATTGTGGTATCAGGAATAATGTGTCTGTCTTATCTGAAAGCGTGGTTTCCATGGAGGTGTGGGAGATGAGCAGCTAAGCCCCATGGCTTGGGGACCTCTGACCTTCAGTAGTGCTGTGAAGACCTCTGTGTGTGTAAGGAACCTGAAATAATGTTATTTACATGTAAAAGACATGGAGATCTCAGAGGGAGTAGAGTTAATAATTTGACCGGGTAATAAAGGAGCCCTGGTGGTGGGAAAATGGGCTCTTTGGGGAAATGGAGGTTGTTTACTATGATGGATGTGGGGAAGGGCTGCAGCCTGATGAGCAGTCACCCCAGAGTAGCATAGAGGGTAGCAGTGGTGCTGCTGAGGAGCTGAGGGAGGGTAAAGAGCCTGGCACAGGAGACTGTGGGTATGTGGGTGAAGACCTAGGTGTGTGGAAGCATCAGGTAGACAACTGTTTAGGTTGCGGTCCTGGAGAAAACGAGACAAAAGCATTAACCTTCAGTATATGGGATAGAGATCTCAGGGCAGTTTATGGTGGCTGTTGGTGTGAGTGTGGTGTCTGTAGGGCAGTCTGTGAGGGCCTCAAGCAGCAGCTGGAGCAGGAAACATATGGCAGGGCCATTGAGCACTAGTTCAGGCCCTGGCAGGGAACAGAGGCTGGATTTGAGGTTGTTTGGGGGGTAATCACCATGCAAGGACTGAATTGTGGTCCTGGGGTCTTCCTCATGGCAGAGAGACCCTGAATCATGGGAGCCATGTAGCAGGATGGCAAGAGCCATATCTGAGGGCTGGGATACTTCCCTGTCAGAGGAGTGAGGGCTGAGACTGATCTGCATAAGAAAACTTTGTGTTTCCAGTTGTATCATTCTTTTGTTCAGGAAGAGGGGAGGCAGCAATACCGAGCTTCATTCTCATTCATCCATTGTCTGTGTGTGAAAGACTGCCATTCTTGCTCCATAAATTCCACTATGGTCTCTAACTCTTTGCCAACAGCCAGAAAGTTATCTGCTGAATCAAGACTTCTGCACTGAAACTTCCAGGAAAGTGGGGGAACAACATGACATCTCTCACTGAAATGACCTGCCAATTCTGAGCAGCCAATTGAAAAGAAAACATCAAGACAGAGAGGTGCTTAGCCCAGAGCTGGATAGGACAGGCTGAGAAAATAACTTCCCCCCAAAGACTGTCTTCCCCAGGCTTGCTCTTGTGCGGCTCTGTTCCAGTATCACCCTTTAATATTAATATGGACAACGAAAGAAGGCAGACTAAAAAGTCTCCTTTAATATATTACTCCAAGTACCACCAGAGCGTAGTACAGATGGTATTAGTGTGGTTAATTGCTTTGCAGCTGCTATTGGAGATTTTTACTTTATACCACGGAAAGTTCAGGTCAGCTCTGCTGAACCGGATGGTAATATGGCATGGACTAATGTTGGCATCTGCTGCTCCTTCCACTTCTCAGACTCTGTACTCAGATGGGCACGTCTGGGAAGCTGTGAGCCAGGGCAGAATCGGGGACAGGGGAACAGGAAAATAACCACAGCTTTAGGAGACAGGAGGTTGGTCTCTGGTTGTGCTGGTACCTAGGGTATTTGGAAAGAAGGGGTTGGGATGGTAGGAGTGCAGACAAGCCCTTCACTGCTGGGAAGAGCATAAGAAAGCCCACTCCAATGCTTAAATTAGTTGATCTCTTTCCCACACCCCCTCCTTTCACAGTAAGCCCATTCCCTTCCTGCAGCCTTTCTGTCACAGCCTTCCCATTCAGGTGAAACAAGAAGAAAGATTTTTCTCTTAAAATTCAGCAGAAGTGTCAAGGCTTAACTCCTGGCAGAATAAAAAGTGCCAGACAGTGGCAGGGCAAACATATTAAAGAAATCATATTGTTTCTCGAACTGTAAAAGTGCTACAGACAGCTCTGTATAGAGAGAGCTAAAATGTATGTTCAGGAAGGGCACCAAAAAGGTTGTACGACAACTGTGCGTGCACATCACTGCCTGATGCTGTATGGAGACAGATGAGCCACCTATGTGGCTCAGTCCTGCTTTTCCTCTTTTCCTGAGCTCATGAGGTCAAGGGCTGAGTTTCCAGAGACTCTTCTGACCATGCTGCTTCCACTGTCACTCTCCCCCTGGACTTCAGGGGATCATAATGACAACTATCATGAAGTTCTCAGGCAGCAACTGCTATCATGATAGTGTGCTAAGACCCTCTCCATCGCTCACTGCACATTATATTGATTCTGCTTCAGCACTGATTGCTTCTTCTCATCTATTTATCTTCTGTGGAATGTGAAAGGAAAGCACTTGCCCAGCACTCTAACAGATGATTTTTCACTTCCTCTCAGCAGAACAAACCTGGGCTTGGGATTTCCTGAAGGAAGAGATCTTTGTGTAACAGTGGGGGGAGAAGCACAGACCCATGCTCAAAAATCCTCATCATCCTTTTGAGTAAAAACTTCTTGATAAATAAAATAAGGGGCTGATTCCCATTTCCTGGTCATCTGCAGGGCTCTATTAAAGTCAGGGGACTTTTAGCTGATTTATCCTAGCTGTGGATCTATTCCAAACTCATTTATGTGGTTAAGCCATAAAGAGAAGCATATCCTGATAAAGAAAGAGTATATACTACTGTGGCTATTTTTGTCTCCTCTTGCCTGCTTCATAGGGCCTGATCCCTCTTTATGCTGGGGAGATGGTGTTGAAGGTCAACTAATGAGCGGACCTGACTTGCATTTCTTTCTTCTACATGACAAAGATGTGTGTGATTCTGGAAGGAGTCCCCCCACTGGAAAACAAGCTCTTTTGCATGTTTTAAATGAACCTTCTGTATCTAGGATGATGCTTGCAATAAAACTCCTGTCTTCTGGAACAGTTCTGCAGAGGACTGCCTACCTCCTTGCTCTGAATGTGGGAGAACTGGCCTGAGCCACTTTGGGTGGCTGGTGGAGATCACACCAACTGGGAGCTGGGGCAACACAGTGGAGGTCCAGGCTGTAGCTACAAATCACAGAATTTACGGAATATATCTAGACATATGTGAGGATAATGTAAAGCAAAACCTACTCCATTTCTTCAGCAGATTCACTCCTCTGTTACTGAAACCAGATTCCAGCCTCCCAGATTCAGAGGCTTAAAAGTGGAACAAATGAACGTGGGGTAAAATTCCTGCATCCCGCTGAGCCCCCTCCTTCCCAGGATTTCAGCTGGAATGAGGGAGAAGGGTACAAACCTTTTTATACCACTCTTTGTTTGAAGTAACTTCTTTTACCTTTTTTAAAAGAAAACAAAACAAAACCAGTTACAATTTTTTACAGTGCTTTCTTGTGAGGAAAAGGTTTGTGAGACTGGGCTGAGTGCATTCAGACTATGTGCTGGCAATGCCTAGTCTGAGGAGAGCCTGCTTCCCTCTCATCCCCTCATTGTCTGTTGGGAAAGCTTCTGCCAAATGGTCTGGTACTAAACATTCCCCAGATGAGTGATCCCAGTCTCACTGGTTTGAGTACATTACTTTAATGGTAGTTATTCATCAGTAATGAACCGTGCAGTTAACTTACCGGAGACAGCATAGCTAATTGAAGATGAGGCAAGAGGTTCTTTTAATATTATTATTTTTCCTCCATTTGCTTTCAATACCTCAATGAGATCTGATAGAAGTTTTAATTACCTCTGAGAACAATAACTTTATAAAGGCCCTATCTCATTGTCTGAAGCAGTTTGCACAGAGATGAGCGATGTTGTATGTTCGGGTCCCTGAAGGAAGCTAAGTTTGGCAGGGACGGTAAATTCTTGTTACCCACTGAAACCTTGGAGTAGTAAATTTTTAAAACCATTTCCATTCTGGTCAATCTGTCTTACCTTTCTGTCTGTTGTAAGTATTCCTCCCCCTGTTATCTTGGTGCCACACACAGAACAGTGTAAGTGGAAATATTAATATCCCTATGAAATATTCTTTGCCCTAGCTCTTGCATCACATTTTGAGTATGGATATTTCTTCCTTCCTTCATTACCTCGCCTTTCATGTTTCTCTCCTCTGCGCAGGTTATAAGTCTTTCACAGGTTATAAGTCTTTAGGCAGATGATGTCAAGGACAGACTGTAGAGAAAAGCTAAGCCCAGACCTTTCCGTTCAGCCCAGGCTTTCCCACAGCATCAGACTAGATGTCATGGTAGTGGGTGCACTAGGAACATAAGAATGTGTGAACTGAACAAATGACACTCAGCTGTTGCTATAATGGCACTACTATTTATTTCACAGTATTATGATAAAATGTTCCCAGACATACAGAACACTTTTCTTGGGGAAAGCTGGTGATAGAAATTAATAATTGATAAATCTATATTGTATGGAGACTTGCAAACTGTTCCAGTTTTACAGAGTTTTTGATATATTTTTGTTATTTTTAGAGTTCACTGCAATTGTTTAGAAAATGCTCTAGAAATTCTTTGTGTTTCATTTACCAAATTTTTTTTAAAAAACGGCAAGGATTATGAAAGAACTAAGAAATAAAAATTCTTTATTATCATTTCAGTAACAATGCTGAGAGCGTGCTCAAGAATGCCATCCAACACTTCATAAGAAATAGACACTGTAATATTTTATTTACTTTTCAGTGTGTTTAAATAAAAATACCATCTACCAATGAAAAACTTTTGCCTTTGCAAAACTTATTAGTTCTGCTATATGTTTGAGAACTGACTTGGATTAAAAAGCAGAACGACTTGTCCTCCCACCCTAAGATTGACAGATCTTACATAAATTCAGAAAGAGTTTTAAAAAGCATCTTTTTTCATCTCTTCTTGTCCTTTTTTAGCCTTTGCCTTTCTGTCCAGAAGGACACTGGCTCTATATCTTATGATTTCCAGCCTCACCCAAGATGCCACAAATCTCAAGATGAATTTTATCCTCAGAAGACCTGCAACCCATGCCTCAGCTTTTCAAATGCTGTAACTCTTCAGCTGCCTGGAGGACTTAGGTGGTCCCTTTCAATTGAAAATTAATGGGAGCTGAGTCTTCAAGTCCCTTAAGTGGATTTGAAACTTGCAGCCAAGAGACATAGAGAAGCATTCCAGCTTGAGCATCAGGCTGAAGCTGCTTTTGTCTCACCAGTGCTGCCATGACCCCACTGAATACTGCTGCATGAAAGTCCTGCTGATCTCCTCATCCTTTTTTTTTTTTTTTCTGTATACATTATGCTAAGGGATGGCTGCAGAGGAATAAAGCTCTTTGCCGGCCTCTTGCAGATGGCAGGGAAGTTTCTATGGAGACATAGGAGGATGCAGAGGATTTCTGCTGCCAGTAGCCAGGGAGGACTGGGCTTGATGGCTGGGCTCAGCTCTTATTCATTGTCACACTCATGGGTGGCAAGCAGCAATGCCACATGGTTGAATGCATGGCTCTAGGCTATGCCTTTCCCAATTAAGTCACCCCTTGTTACCCATCTCCCACTGTAATTTCAGAGTCAAGTGGAACGACTCTGTGAGGTGGGAGTTGCTATTAACACACAGGGGTCAAAGCAAATCCAAAAATCATCACCAAAGGGGCAAAGTTTAAAGTTCAAAGGTGAGAAACAGCACACCAGAGAGCTCATATTAATCTCTGGGGATATAGGCAGATGATGCAGTTGTACCTGGGCAATTCAAAAGCTTTTGGAGAGAACATTTTCCTCTTTGTCAAGGATTATTGCTCTGATGGAGCCAGGGAAGACAAACAGCCAGTGGCTGCCCAGATCTGCCTGCTGGCCCCAGCATGAGACCCACGCCTCCATCTCCACTGCCATCGAGGCGGGAGCTGGCTTCCAGGCATGTGGGGAGTTGGCGCAGGATATTTTTATAACAGTCATGCTTCGTTTCTCTCCAAATTAACTTTTACAGGAAAATGCCCCCCTTATGTAACATACTGCATTGTTGAATTTTCATGTGATTTTAGAACAGCGCTTCTGGGGGAACACAGGGAAATAAATAGCCCTTTAAGCAAGAGAAAACAGATGTTTTTTTTCCTGGGAGGAAGGCAGCTGCAAACTTAAAATTCATTGTCAGTATCACAACAAAGTCCCTTTATCCTACCATGCTGACACCAGCCTATAATGGATATGTGGGGAACCTGCACAGGAACCATATAGAGGCAAAAGGGTTCTTTCTGGGACACCCTCCCAGCTTATGTTGGTTGTGACTGGCTCTGTCAGGGAGCACAGCAGTAACATGAAAGGTACCTGCAACAGTATGCAGAATTTTAGGGCATGAATCAAAGCATGTTACTTTACCTGAGCTGGGGACAGGAGTAAACAGGTAGTCAAAGAGTGTTCAAGTCAGAATTCTGGCTATGGCTGAAAGGAAGGCTATATGAATCCTTCCGGAGTGATAAAGCTTCATGAATGATCTGTGATGGGAACCTCAGTTCAACCCCTCAGCCTAAGAAGGGTTTTTCCCATCAGCTAAAGGGCAGTCATTTTGTGCAGAAGACCTCATCTTTTTGAGGTATAAATATGAGGTTTTTCACCACCACTTGATATCTTCAGAATGACCCACTAAAATGGTTGAAAAACCATGTGCCAATTCTCTGCTCCCCACATCTCTGGAGCACAAGCGAGTGTGACAGAAGACCGAAGTAAGCTGAATTTGTTGCTATGGTTGAGCCATCACTGCTGAGAATCAGGAAAGTTTTCCCTTAAAAGTGCTCTACCATGTTGGAAAAATAACAGTCACCAGTCACTTGGTTAATTCAGTGTGACATGTGTCTGCTCCCTTTCCAATTATCATGTCATATTGTCTCAAGTTTGTGAGCCAAAGGAGTCTGTCAGCATGCAGGATCTTGTATGGCCAGCAGGCTCAAGAGATAACCAGTTATGTTTGTGTCTCATTGCTTGAAGGTGCTGGACTTTGGAATGTACTTTGACTTAATGTAGGCACATCCTTATAGCTGTCACGATCTCTTTTCTTCCCAGCCTTGTTCCATGGGAGGCATGTATGTTTTTGCTACCTTAAATGACATGAAATATAACAGTGAGGTAAACAGAGTTTATTCTGAGAACCAACAGTTCATTCAGTCACAGGCAGTTGTAATTATTTCCTTGTATAATGCAGAAGGAGGTGAAGTATTGTAGCATGAGATAGGATTGCACATGCTAGAGCCAGCCTTGCATACGGAATGGGTCCTAAGTTGTCCCTCGCCCCTTGCACAACCTTAAGGCAGCATCTGCTCTGAGTCCCTCTCATCCTGGTGTTCACATATGTTCATATTTCTGCTCAGCTTTTTTATTTTACAACAAATCCCCAGTTTAGAAGTTAGAAGACTAACATGAAAAAAACCCCACAAAACAACCAGTTATATATTTCTATTCTACTCTCAGCAGTACAGGCAGAGATGCCTTCAACAGAGATGAGCTTGGTGTGAGTCTTCACTTGGTAAGAGGTGACTGGTTCACTGGGTAGAGCAAACTGCAGACCTCAAGGAAAGACACAGGCCACAGAACAGATTTTGATACCTCAAAAGGACCCAACTTTATTCTTACGAGTGATACCTGGCCAGATGTTTGGCTGATTCTGCAATGGTGAAATATCGTTGGTTTGAACGGGGCTACACTGATCACTAACTACTAGTTTAAGTCCAGTGTGTTCAACCCCATCCTGTGATCAGCTCTCTTCCCCAGAGCTCAAGCAGCTGGAATCAAGTTAATGCTCAATTTCCTCATCTTTCATTTGCAGAAAATATGCTAGTCATGTGGTGCTGGTAAAACTTTGGACATGCCAAATACAAAAATTTGCCTCTGTGGAAGACAAATAAAAAGAATGCCCAGAGGCAGGGTTTTCAGAGTTTTGGGTTGGGATGTTTTTGTGATTATGGGTTAGCCTACACTTGTGATTTGTAGTTGAATACATTTCTTCACTCAGAAACTCATCTCATCAGTGTTAACCTTTGAATTGGAAGCTTGTAACCCATTTATTTCACTCAGGTCTGCAGTGGAAGCCCTTTTGGGCTATTTCTTGTTGAGGGGAGCTGCGTAACTCTTTAGGAAAACCAAAGAAATAGCCAATGAAATTTAGCTGAGACTGCAGACAATGTGATGAAGTATCCTAGAATCTGGCTTGGAAACACTGTCTAAAATGGGCGTCACATTTTCCATGTAGCCATCTGCCATCCATCACTGTCTTACACAATAAGCCTTCCATCTAAAATCAGTGGCAGGAGTGACATTCCTAATGAGGAGCAGAGACTAGCTTTTTGCCCTTGCGGGATTAAAAGTCTGCTTGGGGTCAGACTTTTGAGTCTGGTGTATTCATAAAGGGACAGGAAACATGTTCAGAAGTGAGGGCTACTCTGTTGTGTATTCATCAGTTAAACAGAGTATTTCTGCATGCACTCAAATGTGGGAGCCACGTTGTTTAAAGGGACTTTGGGAATAAAAAAAGTAGTTAGAACTTCAGTTTTGCATTGCTGTAGCAGATGCCATCCCTAGTAATAGAGAAGGTGTGTCCTAATGCCAGGTCAGTGTCTTTGCTCAATGACTACACAAGGAATGGTACTTAGTGAGTCCACCTGTCAGGAGGGAAGGGTTAGGGCTTGTTTTCAGGGGTACCTTGCACCTGTGACATCCGATGAGACAGTCAAGCATGCTTCAGACTAAAGTGAGGTCAGCAGACTATATATCTTCTCCACTGTTTGGCTTATTTCTATTTCTTTTACTTTTTTGAAGAGGCAGCATGTTCTCTAACCCAGTAGTTAATTATTACCTGTGTTGTACGTGACTTTGAAACTTTTGATAGTTCCTTGATGGCTCCTTGTAACCATCAAAATCCAACCAGAGTAAATCAATATTTGCTTTTATATCTTCTGCTGCAAGAAAAGACATGCCAAGGCAACATACAAACTATGTCTCCTTATTGATTTGTTTGCTTTTGTCTTTTGAACTGCCAGGTTTTAAAGCATTCTTTTATTTTAAAGGTACACATTTCTAAATTCAATAAAACCAGAAAATTTTCCCACAGGGATCTCCTATTAAAATCTATGCATTTGGTACTACTAGCCTGTGGTTTCCTTATCAAACTGATTTAATTATAGGCAGGCGAATAAAGAAAAATTATCTCAACTGCTAAGGATGTTAAAAAAAGTCAAAAGATATAGCTGTTTACTTAAGTTACTAGAGCAAAATAAGCAATTTTATTCCCAGAACAATGGAAACAAGAAATGGAAAAGGTCAGTAAGGATCCTCACGATCAAGGCTCAGCAACTACTGAAAAACATTTCTGGCAAATTTTCAACAGACTAACGATATCTGTGTAGCAATGGGTGAAACTCACCCTTAGGCAGAGATTCAGCATAAAGCCTATGACCTAGCCTATGACCTACTGCTTATATTATTTAAGCTCAGGGGGGTGAGATCTTCATTCTGTAAACCTAGTGTTTTCTTCAGTATTTCATGATATATCCAGGAGCATTATTTTTAATGATATTGGAAATATGCCCATCTGGAAATATTTGCTTTGGAATGCTCTCTCTCAGGCAAACCACAGAGCCTGAAAAGCAAATAGTCATCTTGTACCTGCCTCATTAGTCTGTAATGTGATGGCCACCGTGAGCCACCTTGACTCAAGCAGTAAATCCAGAGCTCCTCTAGGTATTTGCCTCAGTGACTGCACTCCATTGCCTAGAGAGGCAAGTGCTCCTGGATATCCATCGATGAGGTCAACCTCGACTGGGTTAAACTGTCCACAAAATTAATATATATGTAAATATTGAGTTCTCACCATCTACAGCTAAAATTCAACTCATCCTGTTCAACTTAAAGACTGGGAAAAAACAATTCTTGAGTATCATATCGGATCCATGCTGGTTTTGAAAAGCAACCCCTATATGCTTTCAGCGTGGGTTAGAAAATTAAGCAAAATACTTTCAATTTCCATTTTATAATGAAGTTTGCATTCAAGCAATGCATGACAGGATTAATCAAGGTGTTTGGCTTTATCTCAGTTCTTTGCAAATTTAATGCATATTTGCTAAGTGTGAAGAACCACACATACCTCTCATTCATAAACACTTTCTTCTTTGCTCCCAGGACGTAAAAAACAGCCAATGTCTTTCACCTGGGATTTGATTTGTTTACATTCATAAAGTATTGAATTTGCAACTACTGGACCTTCTCATAAGTCTCCCAATGATGCTCGTTACCTGAAACTGCATAAAGAACTAACTCATAATTCTTCTTTATGTAACATCAAGGAAACAGGCTTTTCCCCATGACTACAAAGTAACCTTTTCTAAGGGTTTGTCCACGCTACACCTGGATCTAGAACTATTTTTGTATGGCCCTATCACCTCCTAAAACAATAGTTGGGCTGAGAAGAGTATTGCTCTGCTGACATAGGCAATAGTACAAAAATGAAAGAATACCTGTCCAAACACTGACCAAACGGACCACTGAGACCCACATCCTGTCTCTGGCAGAAATCAATAACGTGGAAGCTCAAAAAAAAAAAAAAGCTAGCAAGCATAAATTGTATGGGGTGTGAAATTTCTGTGTATTCATCTACTTTTTTTCCAGCCCTTTTGTACCTTTGACCTCCCTAAGTGTTCTGTGGCAATGAGTTTCACAGTTGTACTACACACATTGGGAAAAACATCCTTTTGTCTGTTTTAAACCTGTCCTGGGCATCTGCAGGGCATCGTTGTATTAGTAAGACATCAGATTTTCCCACAGTCTCAGACAACATAGTTGTATCTTCCAAATTAATCTGGTAGCTCAACATAATTTTGATTTCTACTATTCAAATTCTATCTTGCCTAATAAATTTAAAACAACAAGCTAGCAGGCTTGTAGTAGCAATCTGATAGAGAGTTAAGGAAAAGGGACTTCTTTTTCCTAGGGATCTGAGTAGTATTCAACTGATGGGACTAAATCTTCTGTACCACATGTGGAAGTTCAAAGATGCATAGATAAAACCTAGCTCTGCATAAGTCTAGGAGACATTTGCCCTTTCTAAATTAGCATTTGCTTTTCTGATGAAAAAAGAGCAAAAATTACTGACAGCAGTGGCTTGTATGCATTAAGGTCCTGCTCTGTCCCTGATGTGCTGAGGATGTAACTGTAAGAACTGCTACTAATGTGATTTTGTTCAAGTAAAGCAACAGAGGCTTGTGCTGGTTTGTGTGCATATTTCAAAACCGTGGCATCACCCACAGCACTATCTACTTCATTAGGACTGCATGAACAGTTAAAAAAATTGAACAATTTTCTTAAATTTCTCCACAGGTTTTGCTCAAGTTCACCTTGTGCAACAGGAAAAGTTTAGTCACTTCTGATTTCACTGTCCTCCCACCTGTCAGGACAGACCTAAATATAGTGTCCTGCTAACGAAGAGGATTTGCAGCAGCCGAAGTCCAGGATTGCTCACTTCAGGTTTAACCAGCAGCCCAGGGCTACTCGTGTTCCAGGATACATTTGAAAAACACAATCGTGTCTTTCTGAAGGATCTCCTTTCTCCTGGCCTTATTGTTTCACCAATGGTAAGTCCCACCCCCTCCCCCTGGCCACCCCTCCCCCCAAAAAACCCAACGCAACAAAACAGAAGCTTATACTTTCTCCAGAACCTGAAATATTACCCAAATACTGTTGTATGTGATTCTCCCATCTGTCACTTCTCGTATCATCTTTTCCTATTTTTCCTTTTCCCCCTTCCTCACATTTCTCTTCTGCTCTTTGTCTATCTCAGGTCTTCCTTCCACTACAACTTCTCTTAGTTAAAATTGAGGAGTAAGAACTACCTTCATTTGATGACAGGTGGCACACTGCAAAGAAGAAAAGCCATGGAGCAGCCAGTGTCCTGTCCAATGGAACACTAAAATGCTATGATTGGCCTAAGACTTGGCAAGCATCCCTGTTTTTTCTATTAAGATCATAAAAAATGTAAAAATACATCGAGTAACAAATATTTTCCATCTTCTTTGCGGAAACTACTCGTCTAAGCTAGAGGTTCATCTGTCCTAGTGAGGGTCTCAGCCTATGCTTGGGGTAGGCTCCCTCTGCAGTCGATAGAGAGAAATGGGCACCTTCAGAGAATGACTCATCCCACTTCCCCGAGCCCCAGATAAGCTCCTCTTTGCAAATGCCACCATCTCCCTACCATCTTTGCTGCACAGGGACTTAAGTCAGCCGGCATATCTCACACTTAGGTGGTTAAAGCAAGCTGAAGCCCACCCACAGAGCCCATTCCAGAATCCCCAGCAGCAAAGATGGAGCAGTAAAGCCCTCAGGTAAGGGTAGAGAGAAAATACTTTCTGCATATTTCTGCTTCTGTCAGCACAGTACTAGGATGAGGACAGCAGTGGTAGCTCCTGGATCCTTCCTATGTCAGGTCAGTAAATCACCTGTCTGTTTCTTGCAAGCTGAATGGCATTTATTCTATACCTAAATTGATTTCTAAGGCTCTGCTAGCTTACCCTGGCCTGTACCATTCCCCTCACCTCAGCTCATGATGTTTCACAAGGAAAGATATGGCCATGCTCCCTTCAGGAGAGGCATACTAATCAGTTATAAACAGGACCTGTCAGATGTATCTGGTGACTAGGAGGCTTTCTGTTGGGAAGTAATTTCATTTGAACTGGCAGCCTAAGTGGCTATAGGCACAAGCAGGGTCAAAGAAGCCTGGCAATGTTCCAAAGCCACCTTTTTCATCCTGGAAAAACTGAGCTGCGGTAAAGAGCTTGAGCTGCATTCTGGGTAGGTATCCCACTACATGTGCACACACTCTTCCAAACCTAGGCTAAGTTATCACTGAGTTCAAGAGGTCCATGCTGACCTGGTATAATTCTGATAAGTGTCTGAACTGATCTGCCTCAACTGTTCTTCTTTGCTGTGCAGATGCTTACATCTAGGTCTGCCTGTAGCTATTGCTTTCTGGTCTTTGCAAATTCCTCAGTCACAGCATACCTTTATGCACAAGGACAGCATCTACTTCCTAAGTAAGACAGCTGTATGCCATTTGTAATTCTCTCTGAATACTCAACAGCTTGAATAGCTAGGAAAAAGGAAATAATAATTTTGAGGAGGCTTAGAGTGGTAGAACTTGGTTCGTGAAGCCTTGTAGCCTGTCCCTGGTGACCGACAGCAGTCCCGACATACAACGCTACACAAGAAAATCCAAAGTAAACTTCCCTTCCAGTATCTGCTTGGCTTCTGACACTTTTGAGAGCAGTGAGGTAATAATTGGTGAGCTTCAGTTTGTTTGCAAGATCACTCATATAAGATCTTTCCCAATTTCTTAGACTTAGTGACACAGTGCTCCCTGCATCCTGCCACTGGAGGTGAGCATGCACCTCCTTAAATTATCTGCCTTTGTAAATAATTCAGTTCATAATCTGCATCTCAGTGAGCACCCCCTCTGGAAGTTAATTAAAAGACAAACTGCAGCACAGATCATTAGTTTGCACATGGACCAGGAATGAAGGATTACTGTAGCCCTGCAAAATTAGCAACAGATGCCCAAACAAATCTCTAAGTAGACCCAACTAGCATGCCCTGGCAACAGATCTTTTCTTTTAGAGAGGACCACTATACCACAAGTGAGGCAATAGCAACTGGCTCTCTGTGACTTCTCACTGTGCAATTTTACCAGTTCAAACCAAGTAAATACAATTCAATTGCTAAGAACATACACCAGGTAGCAAATTGTCTCTTAATATGCAGTAACATTTTCACTCGCTTTCTAGATAAAAGTAAAAGGCACGACACTGGAAGTGACGGGGAAAAGTAACCAACAGCCTCCTGCTAGTAGAAGTTTATCTGCAGAAGAGATACAGCATTAAAATTCCCATACATCTTACTGGCCCATAGTGGCAGCTCCCAGTGCTGGTCTTTTATTTGCTTCACTGAACACCTTCATGTTTTTGCCCTCTGCTCCCTCTGCATGTGTGAGAAGACATAACCCGCCACAGCTATTTTTTCTTTTTGGCTCTCCCTCACAGCACTACTGCATGCTTCCCTTAGCTCGGAAACCTAGAAAAGATTTCAAATCCAGACAGGTTTTCCGAGTCTTGCTGCTACCGGTAGCACTATTTGTTCTGGTCCACTTCTCTCTCTTCTTGTCTTTCATTTTCTTACTTGCATTGATTTCGGAAGCTCTTTAGGCTAGGGACTCTATTTTTGGTCTATGTGTACAGCAGATAAACACCTTGGGGCTGGAATCTGGTCTGGGAAGATGCATGGAGGTTACTGCTCTATGAAGCCTGTAAAAATACGGGGGTCAGCCCTAGGGAATTCGTAGACAGGAGTCACCTCTCGGCACCTTTTCATCCAGTCAGGGGACAATGAACAGGCCAGCAGGCAAGGGGCAGGGGGGAAGGTGAGGTTGTTATCACAAACTTAACAGAAATCTATGGAAAGGCAGAAACATTTCCTTGCTATGGACACCACTTCCTCAGCTAAAAACTTCGACTAGACAGAAGGGTGGAGGAAGAAAATAAATCTTTGAACAGCTTGGATGAGTAAGTCAATAAATGACTGCCTTCTGCTTCCTAAGAAAGAAATACCCCAAGGAAACAGCCTGGCTGAGTGCCTACTAAATAGCGAAGAAGAAGTAGAGAATTGTTTTAGTTGCTGTCTCTCACAAGTGAAAATGACACCCCGTGCCGAAGCACTACGGCTCTTTTTTCTTTTTTTTGGAGGTTTTTGAAGCGGACTGGGGGAGTCCCTGACCCAGTGATGCCCCGGGACGGAAGAAGAGCGCGCACTGCGCGCGGCAGCTCTCGCGGGAGAGGCCGAGAGGGTGACGTAGCTGGGGGGCGTTCCCGGAGGAACCGCGGGAGGTTTAGAGGCGGTGAAACCGGAAGCGGCGCTCAGCGCACGAGCGGTGGGACAGCGCGGAGCGCGCACGACAGTGTTTTTAAAAAGAGGAAAAAAAAAACAACCAAAAAAAACCCCACAAAACCGGCACGGACGGGCAGGACAAAAGTTCCTGCGAGAAGCAATGTGGCGACCCAGACAGAGGTCCCACGGAAGCACGCGGGCATCCAGGGCTCTGGCTGCAGAGAGTGCCGGAGAGAACCCCTGTGTTTGGTGTGACCAGGGGAATGATCTGCGCAGCCTGGCGGCCGAGCTAAAGGAGGAGGTTGGAAGGCTGAGAACAATAAGGGAGTGTGAGAGGGAAATAGACTGGTGGAGTCAGGCCGTACCCTCCCCAAATCCTCAAGGATTTGAGGATGGGGCAGCAGCTGGAGACTCCATTAGAAGGAGAGGATCCCTTCCTCCCTTGCCACCAGGCAAAAGGAGAAAACCTAAGAAACGAGGGGGAAGGGAAGCGGGTTCAGCGGGGCAGGCAAGCCCCCTCCCAGCCTCCCTTACCTTCCCAGGTGCCCCTGCACAACAGATGCGGGGCTCTGGAAACTTAGGGACAAACAAATGGTGATGGAGATGAAGGCCCATCAGGGGAGTCACCCAGGGTGAGGGGGTCTCCCCCACGCATTAGGACTAGCTCTAACAAGAAAAAAAAGAGAGTAATTGTGGTTGGCGACTCTGAGAGGAACTGAGGGTCCCATATGCCAGCTGGATCCACAGCATAGGGAAGTCTGCTGCCTCCCTGGGGCCAGGGTCAGAGATATTATTAGGGAACTCGCTGGTCTGGTACGGCCATTGGACTATTACTCTCTGTTGGTTATCTGGGTTAGTAATGATGACGTTACAGAAAGAAACCTGAAAAC